>VDFB02056274.1:128511-155124 GCA_007258455.2 Sequoia sempervirens | reverse complement strand
TACATTCACCTACTTCATTCTTCATTCTTCATTCACCAATTTTCCATCTCAAGCCAAGCAACTTAAGGTTTTATCATCTCAAGGCATTAAGAGATCAATTTTCAGAATTTCAAGGGAAAATTATACATGTTATGTTGTAGACTTCAAGATCAATCATCATGGCAAGGTAATCTATTCCATTGTTGCATGTTTCAATCCTTTCTTTCATCATTTTGGTTTAATTACCTAAACGGGGTTTGACCAAGGCAAACCCCCATGCCTTAACAATCAACATTTCTTCTTCTCTTCTTGTGTGTTTGCAGATTTAGGTCCTTTGGAAGTTTGGAAATCATTGAATATCAAGTTGTAAATTCATTCAAGTCATCCCTTCATCATTCAAGTCAAAGAATCAACAAAAAGCCACTTTCAAGCCTGAATCTAATAGTTTCAAAAGTAGACACCTCTAGGGCATCAAAGTGTAGATTGAAATCTTTGAAATACACCTTTAAAAATCCAAAAATTCAAGCGAATGAGTCCTACTCTAGGGTCAATTTTTGGTTTTCTGCATTTTTTAGTACCCTTTTGTCAAAAACAGGTTCCGATACAGTTTGGTAGAACTGAGACTATTTCACCTAGAATGGCGAATGAGTCCCACCAAGCCTAAATTTTAGCATCAGCAGCATTTCAAAAGCAATTTCAAATCTCCATCCACATTTCAGGTGCACACTTTCAATTGATTTCATTTTTGTTAAGTTTTGCATCCATTCCTAGTTCATTGTTGCATTACATAATGTGTTTTCAAACAAATTGTTTTCCTTTAGTTTCTATTCATTAGTCAATTAATCTCATTCGTTTCTTGCATTCAAGCATTATATCTAGGAATATTTCATCCTTATTCTATCCATATTGCATTGACTTTGAATGTAACATAAGCATCTTTGGCCCATCTTCCTCCTTCTAGGTGAAAACCCTAGGAGAGCTAGAAAGCAAGTGGGTGCCAAAAATCTATGCTAGCTACAATTAGCAATTAAAAAAATGAATTAACAATATTATCAAGTTGAACATTTTATAATAAATATAAGTAGAAAGTAAATTTAATACCCATAATATATTTATTATTAATTTTTTTCAATAAGTAAGATGAATTTGTATTAATATTGGAAAAAACTTACAATGCAGTGCATGCCAAGAGCATGAGATTTGAACTAGCAAGCACCCAAAAATATCCCCCACCTAGTCAACTACCATAAGATTCAAAATAACCATGCAAGGTCTAGCTAACATCGGTATACCAAAGACTATCCTGACATTATACTTAACCAACCCCTAAACAAGACTACTAACAAAAATTTTAAATGACCACGCAGGGTCGAACCAACAAGTGCAAACCAGAAACTAACTACTAAGCCAACAAGACACATTAATTAACATATACTATCACATCCCAAAACAAACTGAGACATAGATTAAATTTTCACCAGAGAATTTTTCCAAATATTTTGCTGAGAAAAAACCCTGAATTCATAGCACCAAGTCACATTTTGAGCCACTAAAAGATTGAATTTCTTCTTTGTAAATTCCACCCCAACCAATGCCAACCTATGGTGTTCAATAAGCTCAAACACTTCAATTTCCAAGAGAAATGGGTAATAGTTAATAGTCACTTTGTACCCCTCCACCAGCCCCAAGTCACGTGGACAAGGCCATCCCAATCCAATCCTTGTCATGGCTAGAACCTCGTCCAAACCAACCAAGAGATATTTTTTGAAGAGTCTCTGCATAATAATCTTTGCTTCGTGCTTAGAGACCCCAACATCCAAAGTCCCCACCAACACTCTGGAATAAATTCTCAAGTTCAATCTAAAACCTTTGTTGCCCTCCATGAAGCACCTCCCCATGGTGAATTTCACCATTGAGAATGTAAGGAATCTAAATTATAACTAATGCATCTCATACACAACGATGTTATAGGTCCCCTAAAGGCCATTTGGCACTTGTTGCTCCATAACTAGATAGGAGTGTCCATCCTTCCATAGACTAAACCTCTAGCAAAGACCCAAACAATAAGCATAGCCATGGTAAAATGTAGCCAAAAATCCCAAATTTAAGAGCACATTTACACTTGCAAGAATTAAAGCCTTGACATCCTGTCGGCTCTCCATGTACCCACATCATACAAGCAAGTCATTTTATCATCATAGCAAGAAAGGTTTACAGAGGCCAAGAAAGGAATTATGTCAAATCCCAAAGCCATGCACATGAGAAACAAACACTTGAAAATGTTGGAAAAATGAGTAAGTTATCTATATTTTTTCATTGATGTCACCATGTTGGTAGTTTTGTCTAGTACTCTTAAACCGATGTGTATGACTATTTTATCTTCTTCAGTGGCTAATCCAGTATTTCTGGTGCCCCTTCGGTATTCTAGTCTACATTTCTCCACAGTTGACAATTGTTGATTGCAGTTTTTGGAAATTAATTATGGATGTTAAAGGAATGCATGATTAGGATATTTTGTGTTCTCGTGCTCATACAATGAAGTGACATTATTTTGGTTGCATTGAAGACTATTCCTAGCCAACTTGATAAGTTAATTTTGATATGATATGAAAACTTATGTGAGATCTATTTCTTGGTCTGAGCCGATAGAATGTATCGTGCTAATGGTCAAATTGCATTTTGAAAATATTTTGTGGAGCTGACAGTTGATATCTTTTATAATGAATTACATATAATTAGGCCGACCTAATTGGTGCTTGCAATGGAGATCAGATATATATATATATAAGTATATGGCAAACAGTTTTGGTGAGTGAGTAGTGAAGTGAAGTAAGTTCGAGTAGACAATAGAAAAGAGATAGAAGAAATAGTGAGTGATTAATGAATGTGAAGGTGTGATAAAAAAGGCAACAGTTGTGAGCATCTCCAAAACTATATCAACACATGATAGGTGCATCTTTCCAGTTCATTTTTTGGGTTGTAAAGCCTTATTCTATTTTGTATAATCCTATGTAGGTAGTGAGCCTCCTTGTTGGACAATGAGTCCTTTTTGTAGGAAATGAGCCTTTGTACCTAGATAGTGAGTCCTTTTGGTAGTGAGCCTCTTTTAAAAATACTATATAGTGTGAGTTAACCCTCATCGTGGTTTTTCCCTTATTGGGTTTTCCACGTAAAAATTTGGTGTTCATTATGTTGATTTACTTTCTATTATTTATGTTTCATGCTTATATTTAATAATAGAATAGTGTGGTTGAAGCTATGATAAGTGATAAAGTTTTAAGTTTGAATTTGTGTGGCAACTGATTCACCCCCCTTCTTAGTTGTCTCGTGCATGTTTAACAATTGGTATCAGAGCTTTTGGTTCCTTGCGTAGAGCTTAACCACTTGAGGATGATCCTAAAGGCTAGTTGAATGGATGATAAAGGAGAGCTCCAGACTACTCTTGAAGATCTTGACAAAGTGGAAAGAGAAAATAGAGATCTAAAAGAGAATCTTGATGAAGCAAATTAATGTGTTCAGAAATTGAAGAAACAGTTGAAGAAATTTAAGGAAAGAGAGAGAAGTAAGTGAAAAGTTAAAACAAGAGATAATTGGATTGAAAGTGACAGTAGAAGAAAAGAAGAGGATCGAATAATGTCTAAATACAATGGTGTAGAAAAAGTTTGATGAATGTTCTAGACTCAAGTACGAGATAGTAAACTTAAGAGTAGATGTAGACAAGGCTAAAATTTGTGAATGTAATTTTAGATCTAGCTCCGGTAAACTTGAAGAACTGCTTGCAAGACAAAAACCATGTAAAGACAAAGGTGGATTAGGAGTTGATAACGGTGAAAGTTCTAAAGATGTGAAGAAGAATCAAGGAAAGAGGAAGCAAAGAAGGAATTTTGCAAGAAGACCACCTATGAGACAACCTCATGCAGAGAGGTATCCCTCTTTTGATGGTTTTTTCTTTTCTTGTAACAAATATGGTCATAGAGCAACTGAATGTAGGAGCAAGATGAACCGATTTTTTAGTTCTCTTTCCTAAAGATGTTTTCAATGTGGGAAGTTTGGACACAAGGCTACAAAATGTAGATCTCAAGTGAGTATGTTCAGACGGGTAATGAGGAAGGGGTTTAATGAAGGCAGAATGAATCAATTCTTTAATGGCTACTGCTATAACTGCAATAAATTTAGACACAAATCAAATCAATGTAGATAAGGGAATAATGAGGACGGTCTAATCAGAAAGGTGTGATCTATTATAACTACAATAAACTTGGACATATATCTAAAGTTTGCAAGAATAAGAAAGAAAAGAAGTCTACTCCAGAAGAGAAGAGTGAACCGATAAAGAAGATTGGCAAAGAAGAAATGAAGCAAGAAATGGATAAGGTATGGAAGAAGAAAGAAGAAGAAGAAGAAGAAGAAGAAGAAGAAGAAAGATTTGAGACTCTTGATGTGTTTATACCCTCATCTGGTACAAATGACTTATTCAGAATTTAGACCTAGCATGGTCTTAGAGGGAGCATTATTAGAAGATCATAAAAAACCCTGGAAGAATGGCATTTCATAGGTTGGCATGTGGTTAGAATGAGAAGAATGAATATTCAGAGGTTTTGGAAAAGGAATCAGAGAAAAATATGTTGATATAAGGAATTGTGGACCAAATTAGGTTTCTCTGTCCTAAGTGAAGTGTGTGTTTAATAGCTTTTTGTGTTTTCCGCATTTAATGCACTTAGGGAAAACTTGACAGTGGTTAAGTAAAAATTTGTGATGCTTTTTGGATAATTGTGCATCTAAAGTCTCTGGAAGGTGCTCTGAAGAAATCTTGAGGTGTGCTCGAACTCTTTCTGAAGGGAATTTAAAGATTGATTCGAGTAATCTGGAAACCTTTTCTCTTATTGCAAAAGGAAAGAAGAAAATAAAAAAAAATCATTGAATTTCAAGAGAAGCATAGCAATGGATAGTAGATTGTGTGGTGTTAACTCTCCAAAGTTGAAAAGGGTCAAAGTAGAAGAATACAATCATAGGAAAATGAAAGCAATTGAACTAGGGTTGAGCGAAGTTGAATTATAAAATATAAAAACCCTAGGGATGGATTTATGGAGTGAATTTCCATGGATTATAGATAAAGAGGTTATCTTGTTCTTGTTGAACTATTTTAAGGATGGAAGCATTGTTTTGGAAAAACCTTATTTGATCTCAAAGGAAGCAATTGAAGCAATCATTGGATTATGCAGTGTTGGAGAACTCCCTGGAAAGAAAACCATGAAGTATAAATATGTGGAGGAGCTTACTGGAATCATTTGAGATCTTAGAGAACTGTTGATTGATACACTTGTTGGCTCGGCTATTAGGTATGTTGCATATGGTATCTCATACAAAATTTATTTCAAAAATCATGAAATCTCAACTTCAGCTATTGTCGTGCATATTGTGCACATGATGGTTAAGGAGAACAGACAATTTGATTTATATAGCTTGTTACTTGATAATTTGCTTGAAAATGTTCAAATGTCATTGGTTGAGAATTATCCCTTTCGTTTTAGATCCTTGCTAGTATTTTGGTGTTTTATTTTCTGAATTCTCTACCAAGAAACGATAATGTGATGTGGGAATCTAGTATCCCTATTGGAAAGAAAATTTACAGGTATCTAGAATCTTTGGAAGATAATGAAAATATATGCATATTGTATTTCTCATCTTTGCAAGCAAACCCTTGCTCTAAGATATTTACATCAAGTTAATTTGAATTGGGTTCTTCCTCTAGAAAAAGAGAAATGGAGGTTGTTATCACTGATTCCCCTTCAGAATCAAAAAGGAGAAAAGAGATAATTGAAGACATCATTGACATTTCAAATGAGAAGGAGAAAGAATCTCTGACTAGTATTAAATCACCTGATCCTAATGGCATCCAGTCTATGATAGTTGAAGGGAAAATCAAGAAGATTGGTGAACTTTGGAGTGTTTCCTCACCTATTGAAAAACTAAAAATTGATGATGCTTTGGCAAATTATCTACTTTGGAAAGGAATTGAAGTATCTATTGTTTCTGATTTCTTGCCAAAAAATCTAAATGAGATTTTTGAAGATAGGATGTTGCTTGAAGATCTGAAAGGACATAAAATGGAAATCTTGGTTGAAAGGAGAGGTAAAAATGCTATGCAGAGATTGTCCAGATTGATTGAGGAAACAAAGAAGTGTGTTAAAGAAATTTTAGATGTTTACAAGTATTGTCTTCAATGGCCTATAGTTGTAGATAATTTCAGAAGAAGAATTGAAATGATTAAAGTTGAGGTGAACAACATTGGAAATAATTTTGATGTATTCAAAGATAAAGAAGGGAAGTAAATGATAAGAGTTGGTGAACTATAGGCTGAACTAATCATTACACAAAGATAGAGAGATGATGTGACAAAGACCTTTTGGCTCCTTAAAGAAATTTTTGAAGTCTGGTTAGAGCATCTTTCTAGAATTCTTATTGATGTTGAATATGTTGAGAAACAATGTTTTGTTGTATCTTGGTCACCCTCTTTTACTCTATTGGGATTATTGGGAAGTACATGCACAAATATGGAGTCTATTATTTTTAACTAGAAGAAGTTGTATCCAGTTCTCAAAGAAAGGTATAAGAAGGTGTTCCTGGTGAAGAATGTCATCTTCACTTAACTTTTGTTCGCTTAAATGCTTTGGATTGTTGGAATTTTTTGAATCTTTTTGAAATCTTTTGAAATTTTGATGTCACTATATTTACACTCATTTTTAGCACCCTTTTCCATTGATGTCAAAGGGGGAGATTGTTGGAGATAGTGGAGAATTTTAAAAAGTTTATTGAGGAAAGAAAGAGAATTTTTGTTTACATGTTGCCATCAATGACAAAGGGGGAGATTGTTGGAAAAATGAGTAAGTTATCTATATGTTGTCATTGATGTCACCATGTTGGCAGTTTGGTCTGGTACTCTTAAACCTGTGCGTATGACTATCTTATCTTCTCTTGTGGTTGATCCGGTATTTTTGGTGCCCCTCTGGTATTCTAGTCTACATTTCTCCACTGTTGAAAATTAATGATAGTAATTTTGGGAAATTACTTATGGATGTTAAAGGTGTGCATGATCAGGATATTTCATGTTCTTGTGCTTGTACAACAAAGTGACATTATTTTGGTTGCATTGAAGACTATTCATGGCCGACTTGATAAGTTAATTTTGATATGATATGAAAACTTATGTGAGATCTATTTCTTTGTTCAAGCCAATAGAATGTATCGTGATAACTGTCAAATTGCATTTTGAAAACATTTTGTGGAGCAGACAATTGATATCTTTTATAATGAATTGCATATAATTAGGTCAACCTAATTGGTGCTTGCAATGGAGATCGGATATATATATAAGTATATGGTGAACAATTTTGTTGAGTGAGTAGTGAAGTGAAGTTCCAGTACACAATAGAAAAGAGACAGAAGAAATAGTGAGTGATTAATGAATGTGAAGGTGTGATAAAAAAGGCAGTAGTTGTGAGCATCTTCAGAATTGTATCATCACATGATAGGTGCATCTTTCCAGTTCATTTTTTGGGTTATAAAGCCTTATTCTATTTTGTATAATCCTCTATAAGCAGTGAGCCTCCTTGTTGGACAGTGAGTCCTTTTTGTAGGAAGTGAGCCTTTGTACTTGGACAGTGAGTCCTTTTGGTAGTAAGCCTCTTTTGAAAATACTATATAGTGTGAGTTAACCCTCACCGCGATTTTTCCCTTATTGGGTTTTCCACGTAAAAATCTAGTGTTCATTGTATTGATTTACTTTTTGTTATTTATGTTTCATGCTTATATTTAATAATAGAATAGTGCGGTTGAAGATTTGATAAGTGATAAAGTTTTAAGTTTGAATTTGTGTGATAACTGATTCACCCCCCTCTCAGTTGTCTTGCACCTGTTTAATAGACAAGACTGAATAGCGCAAACACCTTATGCCTGCATCATAAAGGATTGTGTCACGTGAGCTAGGTAAGATAATATCGCTTAACACCCCGCCAACTAGGAAAAGCAATTTGATGTGGAAATGAACCAAGCCCACTACATATAACTCTCCACATCCTCATTGTGGAGAGTTACCCACCCTATCTCCCACATATATTTATTATTAGTTAAAAATATACCATTATATTGATTTTAAAAAGAATTTAAAAATCTTAAAAATTAAATAATTGAAATAATACTTCAAAATAAAGAATTTCAAATGTTTTTGCAATGAAAGTAAAACTATGATTTATACAAAAAACTAGATTTTTATTCAGTGTTTCTTTAGAAGTAATTATAACTTAAAAATGAATGTAAGAGTCTATACTCCAAAAAAAAATAGCTTTTTTAAGTAGAAATTTCATTTCTTGATTCTATGCATGTTCTTGTATGGGATTAATAGATTTTTTTTAATGTGAGATTTATGCATTAGCAATAGAAATAAAAAATTTAGCAATACTATCAAGTTAAAAATCAATCTAAATAGAAAGTATCTATGTAATGACCATAGTATATTTATTAATAATTTAAAAATATACAAAATTCTTAAAAATTGAACAATTAAAAAAAAACTATAAATAAATAATTTTAAATTATTTATAATGAATTAAACTATGATTTATAATGATTAGAAAATGGAGTGAAAAGGAGCAAAAAGGTGTGAACTGTTGCAGAGGTCGTGCGAAGTGGTGGGGGCTACGATGGTCATGTTGAGGCTGAGAGTGGGGATGATGAAGGTGTTTATCAGGTGGCATGTGCACAACAAGACGATATGGATGCCCCCTTCCCCCCGAGCATCAAAATCAAGGATGCCCTAGTTCTCAAAGGAATGGTGGGAAAAATTCATTTTTTTGTCAAAAATCAAATGGAGGGAAGGGTGGTTAAGGCTCATGAGGCCAATATCCTAGCCATAAATGGCCTCCACATGTTGCAAGAAACACTTTCAATGTGAACCATGGAACAAGAGCATCTAGGAAGGATTGCGGGGGGATGCGTCAATGAAATATTTCTACTTGGCATGGAAATGTTGGACAAAACTTTTTGAGGCATGGATGATTGGAGGCATCCAAGAACTACAGTGGTTTCAAGGATAAGCAAACAACAGGGAGAAGGTTGACAATGGTCATGATCTCTATCAAACTCCAGGCAGAAAAGGATCATCTAAAAAGGTTGGGTTTGATTGTTAGGTGGCATGGAATGAGGCTCAATTGGGACAGTTTCACAAGATGGTGGCATGGGAAATGGGGGGATGGTATGGAGTTTAAGGCCCTGTCACAAGGTTATTTCATGGTTGTTTTCCCTTTGGAAGAAATCAGGGAGGAAATTGAGAATGGTGTCTAGATTATGGATGGGTGTGGATTCTATATTTGCAAGTGGTGAATTGGTTTCAATCCCTACTACCACAATCTAGATAGAATCCAAGATTGGTATAAGTTTTCATCTCTACCATTAGAATTATGGGCCCCGGATATCTTGGTAGACATTGGCAACAATTTGGGAAATTTTGTGTGTGCAAAGTAGCAATTGGACTCTGACGGTATAAGCTCTTATATTAGAATATATGTAGAGAATCCCCAACAACCAAACCTAAAGGGAGATTGAAATCTTCATAGATTGGGGTAACTGGTTATGTTATTTAACTCTAGACCCATACCCTAGAAGTGCTCTAGTTAGAACAAAAGCTAGCGAAATCAGCATCTAGAGGGAATGCAGGAGCCTGAACTCCATGTGTAGAACTAGAATGGCCTATAGGGATCTCATGAGGGATCCTCTTTGGAAAGATCTTTAAGTCCAAAAGAGAAGGAATATGAAGGTGCACCAGGTAATGCCATGGCCTCAACGGAGGAAATGGTTGTTAGAAAAATGTCGGTCATCTCAAAAAGAAACATTTGAGATCAATAGTGCCTTCAACAACCTTAGTCTGTTAGATTGCCTCAAAGACACGTACTTCTATGCCATAAATCAAAATCAGACATAGTTCATTTCCCACATTGATCCTTTTGAGATAAACTCATGTAGAAATAACCAATTCCAAACAACACCATTAATAGATTCAACAAATAAAACCAGCAACCATGAAAGATGAAACATAAGACATGAACACAAATATACGTGGGAAAACCCTTTTGGGTAAAAAACCCCACACTCCAAAAGCCCAGACCACCATTGTATTATTTAGCAAAAAAATATAGTTACAATAAAATATTAGGCTCGCAGCCTTTATAGGAGATTTACATCTTGTTCCATTCTAGAGAATATCCAGCAACATAACCCATTGTGACCACCTCTCTCGGTGAGAGATATCTCTTTCGGCTACACAGCCACATGGCTCAACCACCGATCTTTTGGCCTCCCTATCACATAGTCACTTGGCCTTTGCCTTCTACAAGAATCATCTCTCTCTTGGCTTCCTAGCCTCTCGGCCAATTTGGAAACCCGGCTTGTTCGGCTAGATTTTTTGATGCTCTATGTCCTCTGAATGTTCAACTATCACACCCCATTAGGGTTTCCACCTCAAGCCACATGCCATCATCCAACATCGAATTCTAGTCATTAGATAAGCAATTGAACAAATATCTAGCATCGAACTTAGGGTTATCCACCACAAGTCATCAGCATGACAACCTTTATCAAAGAGAGTTTCCCCAAATTCTTAGTGAACACCCCAAGTCTCACCAACAAGAATAGACAAGACTTCTTCAAGAATGTCTAAGATACTTTTGTCAAAGTCACACCGACCAACTGAAGTCACCTTGATAAGAGTCTTCAGCATGTCAAGGAGACATGACTCAATGTCCTAGTGATACCATTGAGTCACACTGACATTCACTAAGCACATGGGCCCACATGCCACCTATCCTCCATGTCATCATCACCTGTCAGCCTTCGTCATGATCCACCATCCTTATTGGGTCCCAAGTGGTCCCCACATCCATCAGGATCCAAGTCGCTATATGGCTGAAAAATCAAACTTCAAAACCTCATGTTAGAGGTTGTGAAGTTCCCAGAACTTGCAACTCACCAATAAAGGGATCGCCCTATCACCCAAAACCCGAACTTCCAAACTTCAAGTTGGAGGTTGCAAAGTTATCAAAACCTGTGACATGCCAACAACAAAGGGATTAACCTTCACTTCATAATCGCTAATTCATGAGGTTATGAAACTTTAGAACCTCGTGACTTTAGTTAGAAAAAATTGGAAACCAACAACTTAACTCAGGCCTATGTAGGAGGAAAACACAACTACTCTAGGAAGTCGATTAAGCTAGTCAATTTGAGTCACATTTCTCAAAATTCTCCCACTTGATGAAGAACTTACTGGCTCCTTCCAAATCAAACTCAAGAATCTTAAACAATACCTTCATGCTCTAACCAATACACTGCAACGACATCCAAGATGTCCACTAACTCAAGCAACAGTTCCAGCCATCCACCATAGGAAAAGGAACAAGCCAAGGCATATATGCACCAATTTCAAGAACACAAGCATCAGATCCTATAGATGGAAAGAACTTCAACACTACCACCACTCCATTCTACTCACAAGCTAGAAGCAACACAACATTAGATTCAAATCCCTTAATCATGAACACAACCATGAAGTCATTCTCTAGAAACAAGATAGAACATCAGCTAGAACAACAACCAAAAGACTGATTGCTTCCATCACACCATTCAACCGATGTGACTAAAAATAGTACCCGTAGCAAGTTCTAATCCATCCAGTCACACATACCTCCAAGGTATCAACATTAGTAAACTCATGCTACTTACATAGCCAACCCATCAACAGAAAATACAAGCTCCATGTGCCAACTAGTTGAAGAAGATAGAACACATCCAAGAACTCCCACTACATGGGTAACACCAAATCAAGGCATAACAAGTCTACCAACAACATCACATAGAGTGTGTAAACATGTAGTTTCAAGGAACTATCCACAATGGTATGCACAACCTATACAACCCTCACCACAAGTCTCCATAACCAAGACCACATAGAGAAAATTTTGCACATCATATACTTGTAGAAAATCCTTCTACATACACCTCTAAATGCCAACTGTGTCACCTTATTCTCCATGTATCCATGAGTACTTGCAACCAATCATCTCATGTTAAACTCCAAATGCATCACTGCACTATCATGAAGTTCTCCAACATATGACCAATGCACCCAAAACACAAAGAATCAACAGACCATTATCAAAGCTCCAATCATCTAAACTAGGAACTTATCATGACATCATGATCTATACATCCCCCTTAGGAGATCCCATGCTCCAGGTGAACATACCATGGTCTCAAGAGCAATGCATCATGCCAAAACTCTAATGCACAATCAAGATTATACCATGACATGAAACACAACAAACTCTAAACCAACATCACCTGTCAAGCACCGCCAAAACCTCAACCAAAGACTTCAAGAATCCTCCATGGCTATGAGATGTTGCACATCTTAAAATAGTTTCCATGCAAATGCAAAAGAACCCTTCTACAACAATAGGATCTAAGAGCTCCTCCTAGTAACATTTGCAACACTAGAGAAGACCATTCACTAGCAAGTGATGAATCAATAGTCATTGCTAAAGCTCCCACTAAATTGTGACAACTGAGCTCTCAAGTATCATGACCAAACATCTGCTATCGAAAAATACTTCAAGTCCACATATCAACATATCCAACTGAAAACAATACCAAGTAGCACCAAGATCTCCAAAATCAAGTAGAAAATTACCATCATTATCAAGAACTTACACAAACTTGTGTACCCAAGCTATCCATGACATTGTGATACAACATGCTACAAGTCTCCATAACTGACTATCTAGGTACTCAACACCATCCATCCTCTCATTTCAAAGAAACCACACCAATGTACAAGTGACCACAAACAAGGCCAACTAACAAGTCTACACCAACGTAGAATCAGATCTCACATATATAGACAGTCCACTTCCAAGTTGTCCCATAGCAAACATGTAGGTAAAGATAGCCCACAACATTGCACAACCCTTAGATCCATTTAACAAAAACATGCAAACCCATTATCACACTTAAAACTATAAAACTGAGATCTCAAAGAGAATAACAACATAGACAACTTGACTCAAACACCAGATCAAGCT
This sequence comes from Sequoia sempervirens, assembly GCA_007258455.2. Lineage (NCBI taxonomy): Eukaryota > Viridiplantae > Streptophyta > Pinopsida > Cupressales > Cupressaceae > Sequoia > Sequoia sempervirens. The sequence goes on along the minus strand of VDFB02056274.1, from coordinate 142,015 downwards.
CAAATCCGATTCACCAATCATGTCCACAACAAGCACCATAGTCTAGGAAACCAACAAGCAACACCACAAGAATGCTAAGTGACAAATCACATACCAACACTCCCATGCAGAGAAGGAATCTCACCTCCTCTAACCATGTCAAAATGAAACTATCTCATCTAGTCACACCCCAAAAGCCAAGGTCTAGGAAATAGCTTAACAGTAGCTCCACATAACCACAAGTTTTGCTTGATCAAGTAAAACCTACAAAACCACAGAGCCATGCAAGTACAAACAGCAGTTTAGGAACTCCAAGCCCATTTCAAGCCAACTCCAAAACTACCAATATGCACATGCATTCAAGAGAGATAGGCTATTCCAAAAACTCCTAGACCATCCAATGATCAACTCTGTAGCCTACTTGCAATCAAGGTACCATAAGACTGTGTCTTCCAATACCAAGAAAAACTCCCAACATAAGCACATTACTCCATGACTAAAAAACAACCCAAGCTTCTCCATATCACCAGGGAACCTCTCACACAGACATCCAATATGAAAGCTTTTGATGTAACACAACCATGAAGCAAAAAATTCCACCCCATGCATCAAGGTTATACTGCTGCCAACTAGGAACCTTAGATCACAACATTCCATTATGAACAATTCCAACTTTTAAATCTTCACCATCTTCCATGTTGCGTGTTGTCTTAGAAACTTAAATAGAAAAGTAAGAACTTCCACTCGCCAAAGGATCAATACATCAGTCGATTCCTCTAGATTTCCTCAAGCCTGAAAGACTAAGAAATCTTCATAGAAGGAATACCCAGAACCAACAACACACTAGGAAGAAACACATCCCAAAAGAAGGCTCTGATACCACTTGTCAGGAAAATGTTGGTCATCTCATAAAGAAACATCTAAGATTAGTAGTTCCTTTGACAACCTTATTCTGTTATATTGCCTCAAAGACACGTACTACCATGCCATAAAGTGGAATCAGACATAGTTCATTTCCCACATTAATCCTTTTGAGAGAAAATCATGCAGAAATAACCAGTTCCAAACAACACCGCTAACAGATTCAGCAAACATAACTAACAACCATGAAAGATGAAACAAAAGACATGAACACACAGATATACGTGGGGAAAACCCTTTCGGGTAGAAAACCCCACACTCCAAAATCCCAGACTACCATTATATTATTCAACAATAAAATATAGTTACAATACAATATTAGGCTCATGACCTTTATAGGAGATTTACATCTTGTCGATTTTGGAGAATATCCAACAACATAACCCATCACAACCACCTCTCTCAATAAGAGACATCTCTTTTAGATACACATCCACACGACTCAACCATCAGCCTTTTGGCCTCCCTGTCACATAGCTACTCGGCATTTTCATTCTATAAGAATCATCTCTCTCTCGACTTCCCAACCTCTTGGCCAATTCGGCAACCCGGCATGTCCATCTAGATTGTCTAACACTCTACATCCTCTGACTGTTCAACTACTACACCCCATTAGGGTTTCCACCTCAAGCCACATGCAATCGTCCAACATCCAATTTTGGCCATCGGATAATCAATCAAAAAAATCTCTAGTGTTGAACTTAGGGTTATCCACCATAGTTCATTAGCATGACAACCTTTGCCGAAGAGATTTTCCCTAAAGTCTCACCGAACACCCCAAGTCTAACCAACGAGAATGAACAAGACTTCTTCAGGAATGTCTAAGAGACTTTTGTCAAAGTCACACCGACCAACCAAACTCACATTGGCAAGAGTCTTCTAGCCTACCATTGACATGTTGAGGGGACATGACTCAATGTCTTGGCAATGCCACTGAGTCACACCGACGTTCACTAAGCACATGGGCCCACATGCCACCTGTCCTCCATGTCATCACCACCTGTAGGCCTTCATCATGATCCACCTTCCTTATCGAGTCCCAAGTGGTCCCCGCATCCATCGACATCCAAATCACTATATCACTGGAAAAAAAAACTTCAAAACCTCATGTCGAAGATTGTGAAGTTCCTAAAACCCACAACTCGCTGATAAAGGGATTTCCTTGTCGCCTAAACCCGAACTTCTAAACTTCAAGTCAGAGGTTTCAAAGTTCTCAAAACCCACAACATTCCAACAACAAAGGGATTAACCTTCACTTCATAGTTGCTAAGTCGGGAGGTTATGAAACTTTAGAACCCCATTACTTCAATTAGAAAAGCTTGAAAACCAGCAAATTAACTCAAGCCAATGCAGGAGGAAAACACAACTGCTCTAGGAAGTTGATCAAGCCAATAAATTGAGTCACATTTCTCAACAATGGTCATGTTGGAAGAACAAAAAAGGGAGATAGAACAAGAGGTGGCAAAGACCATTGATTTTCTAGGTAATAGGGTAAGGGAGGAACACCTGAATTCCCTTTTGGAAGTGGGCACTAAATTGGAAAAACTCGCCAAGGCAGCCAAAAATGGAGAGATAAAAATTGATAATGAAGAATGGTTTGAGGATTGGACCACTGACCCACACCTTGCCAATGACGATTCTGAACAAGAGGTAGAATATTTAGTCAAAGAGTCTAGCAAGAGATAAAGAATCTCGGTGCAGGAGCAAGGGGTACCCAACAAACTGGGTATTGGTCAGAAGAAGAATAACATAATCTCTCCTAATTGTGGCGATTGCAAAACTCAGGGGAGAATCCCAAATAAGGAAAAACTAAAGTGGGATGGAGAAGCGAATGGGTATTTGAAGATTTGTGAGATGTTAAAAGTAGGGAAGGGTGATGCCCTTCCTGAACAACCATGAAACTGGTAACCTAGAATGTTAGGGGCCTAAACACCCCTAACAAGCATCGCCTAATTAAGCATCAGGTGGATTCAATGGTAGTGGAAATTTTCTTGTTGCAAGAGATGAAGCTAGGGGATCAAGAGAGGGAAAGCTTTGACAAGAATATGAAGCATTGGAATTCAGTTGGTGTCAATGCTACGGGGCCTTTAGGAGGGTTCATGATACTTTGGAAGCCTCATTCTATTATTCTCGAGGAGGTAGCAGAAAGTAGATCATGGATAGCTTGCAAGGTAAGAAGTATTGCCTCAAATATCAGTTTTCTTTTAATCAATGTTTATGGGCCCAATAGTTGTATTCAAAAAAGACAAGTTTGGCATGAATTAGATATTTTTTTGGTGACCTGACCTTTGAGTTTTGTGTACTGGGCGGGGATTTCAATGCAATACTAAAAATGTCAGAAAAGAAAGGTGAGTGATAAGAAAACTTTATTCTCAACTAGATTTTGAGAGTTTCATCGAAAGGAATGTGCTTCTAGATTGCAAATGGGGATGATAACTACACCTAAAAATATAGAAGGGGATTTTGTAGTATAGTGAAGAAACTAGGCAGATTCTTATTCAGAGGAGATTTAAGCCTCTTTCCATTCACCTTGGAAAGTAAAATCATTTCTAGACCAGGCTCGAATCATTTCCCTGTAGTTTTGGAGATTTTGGGGGAAAGGATCCTTATGAGATGTCCATTTAAATTCAAAAACATGTGGTTTAGAAACCCTGAATTCATGAAATTGATAGAGGGTTGGTGGGAAAACTATAAGCCAAGGGGCTCTAGAAGATGTTCAACATTGTCACTAAATTAAGAGTGATTAAACAAAACCTGAAGCTTTGGAATAGAGATCATTTCAAAAATATCTTTGAGGAAAAAAGGAAGATGAAATAGGCTTTGAAAACTCTATCAAAATAAATAATCAAGAACGAGATGGGCGATCATTGTTTCCAGGAAGAACAGGATCTCTTAAAGAAACTAAATGATGTATTGGAAAAAGAAGAAATATTTTGGCGTGAAAATTCATGAGAGACGTGGATCTTAGTAGGTGATAAGAACACTAATTTCTTTCATAATTCAACCAAGGTCCGTAGGAAGGTGAATAACAAGTGATGAAAGGGTACTGGATAAAATTGAAGATGTCAGAACTGCTACGGTGAATTAATTTGAGGAACTCTTGAATGAGAGGTCGAGGTCAAACTTAAGTGTGTAGCAGGAACTTCTGGAATGTATTTCAAAGGTAATCACATAAGAGAAAAACTTGATGTTGAACAACAAATTCATGGAGGATGAAATTAGGGTGGCTCTTTTTCAACTCCATCTAGATAAGGCCCTAATCCCAAATGGTTTTCCTATGGTATTTTTTCAGAACTGTTGGAACATAGTGGGCAAGGATATTTTTGAGGCAATTGAGGACTCTAGGGCCACTAGTAGGGTACTAAAAGAGCTAAAAAACACCTTCATAGCTTTATTACCTAAGAAGGAAAAACTAAAGACCCTTGATGATTTCAGGCCGATCTCCCTTTGTAACACAATTTACAAATTTCTAGCCAAGACAGTGGCTAACAAGATAAAGCTATTCCTTCCAAGCATCATTTCAGAAGAATAGACTGGTTTTGTTCCAGGAAGATCAATTTTTGATGGTGTCATAATTGCTTAGGAGGTGATACATTCCATTTAAACCACAAAAAAATTGGCAATGTTAATCAAGCTCAACATAAAAAAGTCTTACTACAAGGTATACTGGCAATTTTCTTCAAAACTTTGCAAGCCTTCTATTTCAACAGGAAATGGTTAGATTGGATCTTTGAATGGATTGCCTACCCAAGATTCTTTGTTCTTCTAAATGGGTCCCCTGAAGGTTTTTTCAGTGTTTCCTGGGGGTTACAGAAAGAAGATCCCCTTTCTCCCTTTATGTTCATTATAATGGTTGAGGCCCTTGGTAGATGCATCACTAGAGCTTGATGTTGTGGGAAGGTGGAAGGGGTGCAAATCACAAGTAGAATTCTGACCGTCACTCACCAGAAGTTCGTTGATGATACCATGCTTCTAGGCGGGCGCATGTGTAGGAAGCTAAGCATTTCAAGGAGATTTGGATAAGTATTCTCGTGCTTCTAGTCAAGAGGTAAGCCTAGCTAAATCTGAATTTTTCCTCTTTAAAACCCCCCGTAGAGAGAGGAACAAATTCTAATGATCTTGAATTTTAAGAGAGGGAAGCTACCGCGCAAGTATCTTAGCCTCTCGCTTGCCAAGGGGGTGCAATCTGGGAAATTGTGGGAGAGTGTGGTAAAGAAGGTGGAAGATGCATTTGCATCATGGAAGTACAGGTGGTTGTCTTGGGTTGGATTCCTAACAAAACCCAAATCTATGATCTCTTCCTTTCCATCATATCTAGCCTCTTTTCTCCCCATGTTGGCTGGGGCGAGGAAAATTCTAAACAAGACAATGAAGGATTTTTTTGGCAAGGCAACTTTGATCAACACAAATTTCCTTTGGTTAAGTGGGAGAAGGTGTGTGAAATCAAAGCAAGGGATGGGGCTGGCCTAAATAATCTCCTATACCAAAATAAAGCATTAAGGCCCAAACTAGTTTGGGAACTTCACTCCAAGAAAGATTCTAAATGGGAAAAGATTTTAAAATCAAAGTATTTGGCTGAGGATGAGTATGGCATCTTCACTTCCAAGAACCTCCTTACAGGTTCCAGAATTTGGAATTTCATATTCAGTTGCATAGAAGTGATTTTGGAATATCTAACTTGGGAAATTATAGATGGGAGTGGCACCTCATGCTAGGAAGATTCCTAGGAAGTTCTTCCCAAGTTATTCGAAATGGCTGAATTAGGGAATGTAAGAATTGTCACTAAGCATGCATGGAGGGGATAAGGTAAGGGACTACATGATAGTCAAGTTGGAAGAAGGCATACCTAAGGCTAAATGGAAGAGTGTGTGGGGTCTATGCCTAGATCTTGAGGAAGTTTCTTTTCTATGAAAGGATAATGAAGGATAGGAGTATCTACTATAGGGGAGGCTCGAATACACTAAGATGGGGTGTAGCTCCAAATGGGGAATACAATGTGAAGAAAGGGTATAATAGAATTGTAGTTGGTGAAGGGGAAAGAAAGCTTCCAAGAAATATGTGTTGGAATAAAGCATGTTTTCCTAAGGCTAGACTTTTTACCTACGCAGTGGCCCAGGGTAGGATTCTCACTACCGATAGATTTGTTAAGTTAGGATTCTCTGACCCATCCAGCTGTTGTCTATGCAAACAAAATGAGGATACTGGTGATCATATTCTACTCAACTGTCTTTACACTCAAAGTTGTTGGTAATGGCTATTGTCAAAACTGAATTGGAAAATAGCTATGTCAAATAAGTTGTTGGATGTTCTACTAAGTTGGTCACCGCTAAACAAATAGGAACTATATAGTTGTGTCTAGATAGCTAGGCCTTCCTTGTTGTTATGGGAAGTATGGAAAGAAAGAAACAGGCACATATTTCAGGAGAAATAATTGTCACCCCATTCACTCCAAAACAAGATTGAGGCATGCCTAGTCGAGCTGGTGAACTCTAAAGTGAGGAAGGTTTATGCTAGGAAGTGTTTTTTTCTCGAAATGGTACATTACGCAACAATGTAATTGCCCTATGGGTTCCACCCATTATTGGGGAAGGAGGGTCAAAGACTCAAGAAATGAGGAGGAACATACAATGGATGCCTCTAGAATCGGGTTGGTTCAAGCTAAATTTTGATGGGGCCTCTCACAACAACCTGGGTATATCTGGGGTTGGCTAGATTGTTAGAGATTGGCGTGGGAAGGTTATTGAAAAGCTTGTTGAGCCTTTACCACAAGGGAAAAACAATATGGCAGAAATGTAGGCAGTGATCCTTTGGTTGAGGTTGTGCAAGGAACTACACATAAATAATATAACCACCCATTATTGGGGAAGGAGGGTCAAAGACTCAAGAAATGAGGAGGAACATACAATGGATGACTCTAGAATCAGGTTGGTTCAAGGTAAATTTTGATGGGGCCTCTCACAACAACCTGGGTATATTTGGGGTTGGCTAGATTGTCAGAGATTGGCGTGGGAAGGTTATTGAAAAGCTTTTTGAGCCTTTACCACAAGGGACAAACAATATGGCAGAATGTAAGCAGTGATCCTTTGGTTGAGGTTGTGCAAGGAACTACACATAAATAATATAAACATCAAAGGACATTCTTCTTTTATAATCAATGCTATCAGAACATGCAAGATAGTAAATTGGAAATTGGCTGCCAGATTGGAAGAGGCTTTGGATATACTGGATAGTTTTGAGTTGGTGTTTGTTTCCCATATCCTCTATGAAGGAAACATCAAAGTAGGTTTACTATCCAATATGGGAGTTGATGGAGAATCACTAAAAGAACTGGTGCATTAACAGATAGCTAAGGTACCTGTGGGCGGCTAGGTGGATGCCTTTCGACTTTCCAATGTGGAAAGGTCGGGTCCTGTAGGGGATGGTGGCAATCACATTTGGCATGCCACCTTGGCACTCGGAGTTGGATGAGTGAGTTTTGATGAGTACGGGTGAGAAAGTTTGGTGTTGTAGGTGTGGTGTTGGCAGATGCAATAATGTTTAGTGATGACCTCAGTTTTGTGTGCCTTCCCCACCAATGATTGTAAGGAGCATTGATTGGCATATCTAGGACCGATCGGGTGTGGATATGATGACCATATTCGTTGGCATAACGTGACTCACCATCATGTACACTTGACTTGGGGAATAAGAGCTCAGCAAAACTCGGATGACATGCATAGTTTTTCACAACATCATAAGAGTTGGCAGTTTCAAGAACCATAAATAACTAAAGGTGACATGGGTTGGGAAAAATTAGTTTGTATTTTCTATTTTCATTTTCTAGAATTTTCTCTCTAGTGGTGGCATGGCAGAACACTCGAGGTTCATCATGGATATATCGACAGATTCACTCATTAGTTTGGGGCTTAACACCCCAATTTAGTTGGATTGTAAAGCTTGGTAGATAGCCTTCAAGGTGATAACCAACTAGTGGTTAAAGTGTATCCTACTTACGATTGACCCTCATATAGTGGTGGCAGTCAAAATTATTCTGGGCAACAGGCATCTGGCAAACCATGAGACCTTCAGGGTAAAAAATCACATTGTCTCTCGGTTCCTTGCTTCTACTCTAGACGTTCACACTCCAAAGGCTGAGGCAAAGGCAATTGTTTGCAAACTCTTTAAAAATAAGTTGCTAGGTGGTTTGGATGAGATCCTACGCATGACATTTCCAAGCTCAAGCACCCCACGACCAAGCGATCTCCTATTGATGAAGGTTCCTAGGGAGGTGATTAAAGTATATCCCCTACTGTTGGAGTTGAAGGGTATGACATTAGTCAGGCACCAAAAATTTGTAGGATATGGGATAAGTTTTCTTAAGAAGATATTAATGCTTGAGCCTATGAGCAACTATGACTGGATTTCGGCGTTTGATCGATTTGCACAGATGAATGGCTTCTAGTTTGGCATCTAGTGGTTTTAAGGTGGTGGTCTCTAGTGATAAGTAAATCTTACTGTTTAATTTTGTATCTTCATATGGTCTGGGTTAGCCTTTTTGGGTTAGTAAATTTGTACATCCATGTTTGTTTATGCATAGTTTTCTCCCCGTTTTGGTTAATCAAATACTAGGGGTATAGGGTTTCAAGGATATGTTTTGGTGGCAATATGGGGTATTCAGGCTACAAATCATGGTGATTGTTGGGGCTTTTTGTTTATCCAAGTAGTAGCATGGTGTTGGGAGCTGGCCCTTTAGGGAATTTTACTGCAAATCTTGATATACCTACTTAGCAGATGAACTATAAATTTTTTGCAAATTAATATACAAACCTCTTACATATCAAAAAAGAAATTAAAATATGAGTTATACAATAAGCTATATGTTTATATTCATTTCATTAGAAAAAAAATATAACTTAAAAAGGAATGAGAGAGATTTGGTTTCTAAAAAATATTAGCTTCTTTGACTCATGAGAAATATTATAACATAAAAAGGAATGGGAGAGAATGTAGAGATTTGATTTCTAAAAAGAATTAATTTTTTAAAGTAGTGACACTATGTATTGATATTAGCTTTAAAAAAATGTCAAATGGTCAAATTTTTCTTAATCGTCTTGCATCATTCTAACACATTTTGAACCATCGATTACATAAGTCAGTTAAATGGATTCATTTAAGGAACACCTTCAACATAATTATAAAATATGAAAATATCATATCTTTTTTTTTCATTTTTCAAACTAAATTTACCCACACCAAAAAGGTTTTTTAATGGATAAAGAAAACTAAAATGTAGCCACCCTCATAAATAGTCTCAAATGAAGTTTTCTAAGTGGATAAGGCCAAGTAAAGTTTTATTAGTAGGTCATGACTTTCAAGATGACATGTATTCTTTCAAGTGGATGTTATTTTTTACAAATTTTGTATAGTTGTATATTGTTGGACTTATAATCTTGTATATTTTGACTTGATTAAATACATATGACACTTTTTTAGCTAACTTTTTCTTGTTATTTACAAAATTATACAATGAATTTTTTTATCTTAATATATATAATGTATTAAAGAAGGAATAATATATTTTTATATTAATACACTAGGTAGAAGCATGAAAACCCTATTTTACTTATATTTGGTGTGTCACTTTATCCTAAAAATGTATTAAAGAGTTGTAAATTTATTCATCATCTCCCTCATGATGGATTATGGAGTGTGATTAAAAAGGTTGATGTCAAAAATTTCTACATAATTACATCAAAAAATAATTTTAAAAATTATTCTAAAATATGAAAATATCATCTCTTATTTTCATTTTTCAAACTAAATTTACCCCACACCAAAAAGATTTTTTAATGGATAAAGCAAAATAAAATTTAGCCACCTTCTTACATAGTCTCAAATAAAGTTTTCTAAGTGGATAAGGCCAAGTAAATTTTTATTAGTGACCTATCACTTTTAAAATGACTTGTATTCTTTCAAGTGGCTGTTATTTTTTACAACAGTTTTTGTAAGTCATATATTGTTGAACTTATAATCTTGTATAGCTTGACTTGATTATATGCATAACACTTCTTAACTACCTTCTTATTATTTTCTATATTATTCAATTAAAAAAATACCCTCAGTGTTATATGAATCTTAATATATATGTATTAAAGAAGGAATAATATATGTTTATATTAATTCATGAAAATTAACGGTAATATTTAAAAACTTTTGCAAGTTACATTACACAAGGTAAAAGTATAAAACCCTATTTTAGTTATATTGGGTGTCTTAATTTATCCTAAAAATGTATTGAAGAGTTACAAATTTGTTCATCATCTCCCTCACAATGGATTATGGAGTGTGATTAAAAAGGTCAATGTCAAAAAAAATTTACACGATTACATCAAAAAATAATTTCAAAAATTATTATAAAATATGAAAATATCATATCTTTGATTTTCATTTTTCAAACTAAATTTATCCCACACCAAAAAAAAAAATTAATGGATAAAGCAAAATAAAATGTAGCCACCTTCATAAATAGTCTCAAATAAAGTTTTCTAAGTAGATAAAGCCAAGTAAAGTTTTATTAGTGGTCTATCACTTTCAAAATGGCTTACATTCTTTCAAGTGATTGTTATTTTTTAAATAGTTTTTGTAAGTCATATATTGTTAAACTTATAATCTTGTATAGTTTGATTTGATTATATACATAACACTTTTTTAACTACCTTCTTATTATTTCCAACATTATTCAATTAAAAAAACATCCTTAGTGTTATATGAATCTTAATATATACAATGTATTAAAGAAGGAATAATATGTGTTTATATTAATTCGTGAAAATCGACAGTAATATTTTAAAACTCCCACAAGTTACATTACACAAGGTAAAAGCGTAAAAACCCTATTTTGTAAAAATATATCTCCATAAGTTAAATAGTAAATATTTGAAAATAAATCAATAAATAGAAGTTCATTGAGAAAGGAAATTCAACTGCTATAGATCATCCACCTTTGACTTGCGCAATGGATTAGGAAACCATCTAAAGGTTAACCAAGAAAATTACACAAGCTCCTTAGTCATCACCATATTTCTTACAAATATTTTCCTTATCATGCAAAGAGACATCCAATGCATCACATCAACAAACTAGGATATTAAAATTTATGCCATTAGAGATTTCTACCTTCAATTTATAAGATAATGTCCCCATGTTTTGATGCACATGAAAAATATTGTTGCTTAGCCCATGGAGATGGTTCAATAGACATTGATGGTAGCCCTGTGCTTGCTCCTCCATATTTGTGATGTCTTTGTAAAATAGAAAAGTGAAAGTTGTTATTGTTAAGGTAAAATAAGAAATCACCTAATTAATTATTAGGTCCAATTTTTACTTTCGCATACTTACACTAAGCTTAGGTCATGTTTTTTTGTCTCAATTCATAGGATGAGGACACATGATATGATCTAATTTTATTCTCACTTAGGATTTCATCTATGGTTTCTTTTTCCCTATTATAAAGATTCATTATTATATATTGTAGCAATTCATGATTTTTTAGGTCAATAGAGTCCTCAAGGGTTATATATAAATTCATTTATTTTTTCTCTTTATTATAGTTATTTTGATTATAAGTGATTTTTGGGAGCTATGGGGTTCAACAACCAACTCCAACAGTTATAGAAAGTATTGTAGCATTGTTAATGAACTATGCCACATCAAAAATGTTGTGCGTACCTATTGATTGATGAGGGTCCAAGAGAAGTGTGGATATCACCTCTTTGAGACCTATATATGGGGACTCATGCACTTCCTTTTCTACCTCCTATATGTTTGTCACCTATAGTTGAATAACCAAACTAGCTATTTCCTTGTCCAATTAGTTTGTTAAATTATCCACCATATCTTCTCCACCCACTCACTCCTTCCACCTCCAACCCCTTGCATTAGAAACACCACTACCATTCCTTCCCTCCTATTTTCCTTGTCACAATAAGACAAGGGAGCCATTCTTTGTTCCAACATTCTCAAATGCACAATTTGTTCAACAACCACAAGCCTTTAACAAGTAAGATCCCCAAAAAAATCCATTTACCACTTTCATGTATCATACTCCATTGCCTGCATTACAATTGATTACATTGTTTGAATTGTGAGGGAATTGAATCTTATCATTAATGTGCTTATCTTTACATATCTCAAAATGATGATTGTGCCAACCTTCAAACTTTACAAATTTTCCCCACTCAATTGTATATAGAAAGCATTGAAAATTTTCTCAAAAATTTTCTTGGTTTGACCAGTCATTCAGCCATGGATAGTTTTGCATCCCCCTCAATTTGGTGGAACCAATTGATCCAAGTAAATAACCAACCCCTTGCCAAGATTCCTAGGATGAAATCTAAGCATCTTTTCAAGAAAGGTATCTAAGTGTTCAGTGACTTATGGGATCCCACTATTTTTACATAGAAATAATGGCAACAACTCAGGATATGCTTCAAGCTCAATAGAAAATAAAAGCTCGTTGTTTTGAAAATCTAGAATATGGTCCCTCCTAATCTCTTTATCCTCATGGCCACTAGTTGTCACTTAAGTTTTTTTAAAGATTGGAGGTGGCCTAACGACAACGGTATCCAAACTTTTCCTCTTGAGATCCTCTATAGACAGTTGATTCCTAGCTTGTCTCTTTCAAGCTGACTTAACTTTGTTTGGAGATGTAAATTCAGAAGATCCAAGTGGAATAAACTTAGCATAAAAATTTGTAAATCCAAAGCAGATGCACTATCTCAACTCACATCATGAAAAATTGTGCATGCCAAACTCCTAGTTGGAGCCCCCCTTAAATTCATTAACCCACCTCCTCCTTATCCTTTTTGTGGAAAGGTTGAAACTGTCAAACATTGGTTTTGGATGTGCCCCCATGCTAAGAAGTTGTGGATTTCCCTTTTTTGGCCTTACCTACCCTATTTCACTTCCCATGGTCATGGAAATCCACTCTTCTTGGATCCTCAATGTCACATAATGTGATTTCCAACTCTTGTCAGCTTATCATATTAAAATTCATTTAGAGGATTCACTACCAAGTTGCTTTAGCTCATGCCTTCTCTCCCCTTGTGATAGAAATCTTGATTATTTGTTCAAGTCTGTATAGTCTCTTGCTAATTTTAACCGATGGTGTAGAAAAGAAGGGCAATGATCATTACCTGCAAGTAAAACACCTTTTGTCTCAGCTGTAGTTTCAACTCGGGCCTTCCTTTCAGCACTTTACATAGGGGATTTATTGGTACTCTTCTACAATGGCTACTAGAAACTCATGACATATCATAGTTGGATATTGAGGTTTACTATCAATTGCCTTCTAATTGGGTTCACATTCATATTTATGAAGGATTTTCCTTGCTTAGTTTGTGATTTTCTTCCATCATGATGGCAGTTTCTTGGGTGCAATCCTATGTTTGTTGCTTGTTGTGTTGTTCTCCCTTGAGATCATTTTTGGAAATCTACTTGGGTGCTTTGCTAGGGCTGTTGGTTATAGATTATTCCTAGTGAAAAATTGTTATTGTTGTCCATTATTTGATCAACTTTTTGATAATGTTTTGTTGCTCATGATTTGTTATAATTTGTCTCTGATGTA
>VDFB02056274.1:76037-128411 GCA_007258455.2 Sequoia sempervirens | reverse complement strand
CCTCCATTGATTCTTGGTAGCTCTGACAGCTCCAAATACGAACATGCAACAACATGCAAAGTTTTTTGCTCCAAAATGTAAATGCATGCAAAGTATACAAATGATCATGCAAGAACATGCATGAAAAGTGTTCCCCACCTAGAATTGGATGCCCCAAATGGAATATTCCAATTTAAATTCCTTTGAAACTTTTACCGAAGAATATTTCCTCCAAAAATTACATTTGTAAAACACCATAAGGGAAAATCAAAATGTTGTAAATTAAAATATTTATCTTCCATACACCTTAGCCCTAATTGAAAAAAATAAAATAAAATAGCAATATTTTTGGTGATGCAAGTTACCTTACACCTTGGATGCTCTTGCATCAAACACTTGGGGTAGGAAATTTTTTGTGAATATGGATTCACAAAATGGAGTTTAGTGGTAGTACCATCCATTCAGATTAGAAGTAATCTCCAACAAACTCTATCATTGAAATTGGTACCTTTGATAATTTCTTCTTTCTCCTCTTCCAACATCTCACTGAAACATTCACCATCCTCCTCCAACAACCCTGCACTCCATTATTCTCTCCTCTCATGGACTTGTATCCACCATGTACCACCCTTCTCCTCATTGAACAAGACAATTGAGAGGGTGGTGAATCAGTCATAGAAACTTTAACCTTTAAAACTTTCACCAAAAGTTAGATCAACTAGCATTCATAAAACCCTTACTCTGTTAATGTGTTTAATCATTGAATGTAGAAAAAAATTGAAAGTAATTAAAATATCCACACAATAACACCGGATTTACATGGAAAACCTAATGAGGGAAAAACCATTGTGAGGGAAATTTCAAAACCAAATACAAAGGCTCATTGCCAAGACATGACACACTATCTAATAAGGGCACACTTCCCAGAGGGCTCACTACCAAAAAATTATAAAGAAGATAGAAGAGGGTTGTTATAGAGAGAAAACTATCTCAATGCAACAGAGTTCCACCACAATTTGCTCACACACTTACATACACGCTTGAAAGATAGAGTACACCTTCAACTCACTTCCTTCAGGAACTCAACACTTGAAATTCACATTGATATGTTCAAATTCACATCACACACTATCTCACATCTATCTCACATATATCTTGCCATTCACCAACATCTCAACTTTTATTTATACTATCTTTAACCTTGAAACCCATCCAAGGTCAACCGCACACCATTTGTATTTACAAATTCAAATTAGGTCAACACCAAAACATTCTATGGTGGAATTAGAATGGGGGTGACCCAAACATATACTTAATGAGGACCTAAATAAGTCCCAACACACCTCAACATGCTTTCATGAATTTCATAAGTAGTGTTTAATACAAGGTCAACCGACACCCATGTAAAACACATAAAATAATTAAGCACACACATCATTAACATGATCAAATATTTTTGGACAAAAAAATTCACTCGAACACAAACTTATCAACTTATTCTCAGAATTGCAAGTCATGAAACCAAAATTCAGAGAAATCCAGAACAACTATATTTCTCCCAGACCATAGCCAGACACACCAAAATGCATAGTTCACATATTAGTGAAAATATTTTGCATTGTACAACAATCCAAAAGCCCAAATTTTGGATATAGCAACTTTCAATAATCATGAAAAATATGTCAAGAGCGCACAAGAATAGAAGCAATATGGAGTACATCGAAGAGCATACACTAAATACCTACATGACACTATTTTCCCTATTTATTAAATTTTCTCAAAAGATCTTGAAACCCAAGTACCAGAGACATCATTGTAACACATTAATTCACTCTAATGCACCTCTAGACATAGCAACATAAAGATAACTCCATGTATTAGCAACACTTCTTCAACATCCCAACTATGCATGTACAACCTGACAAACCTTCTTTATTACAATTTTATCAATATCCTCGACATATAAAACCAATAACCAACTTCCATAACATAGTTGACATCAATGAAAACAACAAATAAGTTGACATCAATGGTGTAACACCTTCATACTTGCAACAATATTCCCTTGTCATTATGACAACACATATAAAACCATCAAAGACAAATACAACAACTCAACACATTTTCATGATTATTTTCCGCCTCGTGGTATAGCCTTTTCACATGATTCTCCCTTTAGACATCAATGTAGCAGTAAATATATTATTAGCACTATTCTCCTTGGTACCAAGAACATACCAATATTGAATAAATACCCCCTAGATACACCCACCTACAATTGCACGACAACACAATCTTGCTCCTCCTCGTGAGGTAGCCACCAAACATTAGTCTAGAAGAAAGATAGATCCATAGACCCACCAGACTGATGCATCTCCATATGCATCTAGTTCAAGAAAGGAGGGGAAATAACCCCTAACTTCTCTTGGAGATAATCAAAAAGTATCTTTAGGTGTTGGTCTTAGCAAATATGTCAGCAATCCTGAACTCAGGTACATACTGGCATTTCTTTCTCCATAATCTTCTCTCAAAAGTGATACCTGATAGATATATGCTTTATCCTTGAGTGCATCAATTCTTTTGAAATATTAATTGCACTTGTATTATCACAAAAATAGAGATGGGATCATCATACAATACTGATATTTCAATGTCTATCTCATCCATAAAAATTGTGTGCAACAAGATGCTAAAAAATATACTTAGCCTCTACAGTGGATAAGGAAACTGAATCTTTCTTTTTCCTTAACCATGATGTGATGCAGGAGCATCCTTGGTTCTTGGAAATCTTGCATCAACCAAAAATATTTTCTTTCAGTTTTTGTTTTTGTTTAGTTCAAGTTGGTAGATTCATCATATTTTCTCACCAAACCCTATGGATCTATGCTTACATCATGGACATGTTCATTTTACTTATTCCAAGATTTGAACATGATTGGATATTTTTTCGACAAGTTATTGCTTCCGTATTTAGTGGCATTTTCTTGAACTGACATTAGAATAATTTTCAAGCATAATGGCTAGTTTGATCACTTGTGGATCTTTCCCATAACTTGCAGATCTAGACGGTGTGATTTGAATTGTTTCATGGAGTGTCCCCAACCTTAATTATAGGTCCACACTTCATCCTATGCAATTGTTGAGGGGGAATTCAAATTTGGGGCTGACCTATTTCATGCACATGTTTCATTTTCTTTCATTGGAGATTGTAATGATCTCTGGCTAACACAAATGATACTAGATCTAAGGATGTGATATAAATCATTGTAAAAGATCATTAGGAAGGTAGATTGGAGAAGGATAGGTTTTATTTGTTAGATTTCAGCTCTTGTTAAGGAGCATATAGGAACATTCTATTTGAGCATGTTGTATTAGGCCTGTGAGCCGAATTTGTAAGCCCGGATGTTGCCAACCGATTATAATTGAGATTTTTGTTAATGAGAATGTTTGAATCTAAATTTTCCTTCATATTTTGTGTTGATTTTGTTGTGTTACTCTTACTATATGGTCTATACTATTTTCTTTGAGGACCCTCCTATTGTGGCTGCACCATGATGCCAATCTAAATCCAAGAAAGAATGCACCACCACTTGTATTTTTTCCTATCATTAGTGTAACCTTCCCAATTTGCATTTGTATAAGCACTTAGTGTAAAATCAATATCCCTAGGATACCATAAGCCATAATCTAGAGTGCCATTTAGATATCTGAATATCCTCTTAATAACTACAACATGTGTTTCTTTAGGATATTCTTAAAATATAGCCATAAGACAAACTGCATGCATGATATTTGGTCTGGTAGTAGTTAAATACAACAATCCTCCAATCATTGATATATATTCACTCTAACCAGCCTTAGGGGAATCATCATCCTTACTCAATTTGTAGTCAACTACCATAGGAGTGCATATCAGTTTGGAACCATCCATCCCAAATTTCTTCAACATTTCTTTTGCATACTTTGATTGTGAAATAAAAACCCTTTGTTTGTTTGATTGATTTGTAGTCCAAGGAAGAAATTCATCTCACCAAACATAGACATCTCAAACTCTTTTTGCATCTCTTCAACAAACATCTTAGACATAGTTTCATTACCTCCAAAAATAATGTCATCCACATACACAACTACTATCAAGATCTTGTCATATTCAATTTTGAAATATAAATTGCATTAATTACTATACCTTTTTTAAAACCTTATTGAATCAAATATTCTTCCAGTCTTGCATACCAAGCTCTGGGAGCTTGCTCCAAACCATATAAATCCTTTTTCAATTTGTAGAACATATCTGACTGATCTAACAACTAGAATCCCTCTGGTTGTTCCATGTAAAATTGTTCTTCCAACTCACCATTCAAAAATGCAGACTTCACATCCATCTGATAAACTTTAAAATCCTTATGAGCAACAAATTCCAAAAACATTTTGATAGCTTCCATTCTAGCCACCAGAGCAAATGTCTCTTTAAAATATATACCTTCCACTTGTGAGTAGCCTTTACACACAAGCCTTGCCTTGTTTCTTACCACTTCTCCATTCTCATTCAGTTTGTTTTGGAAAACCCACTTACTTCCAAATATGTTCTTGTCTACTAGTCTAGGTACCAATTCCCAAGTTTGATTCTTCTCAATTTGCATAAGTTCTTCTATAGCTTTCATCCAATGCTCATCTATGCATGCCTCACTCATTTTCTTAGGTTCAACTTCAGAAAGTAAGCAATAATAAAGTGAAATCTAGTCAGTGTAGTTGCCACATCAAATGGAACAAAAAAATTATGTGCAATCATGATATCCATTTGGGCTTTTAGTAAATACTATAGACAACAATATCAGACGTTAGCACAAGTATCTAATTGGTAAATAAAGAGGATAAATTAGCATTTTAATTAATAAAATCCAAACATATTAGAAGTATAACAAAAATTTGGTAAACGAAGAGGATAATATTTATTGGTTTGAGAAACTATAAAATAATTCCAAATCAAATAAAATGAAGTGCTCAGTTACACTCCAAAGAAGTCTAATCTTTCCATGAGATTCCCCTCTTTCTTGGCAACATTGTGGCAAACATATTTGGTCTAACCCTCAAATCAAAAATATTGAGAGCACTGAGAAATTCAACATTACCACTGACTAGCTTCTTTTTGGTGACTTTGTCAGGATATTTGGTCCTGAGTGGTTCCAAGATAGAAATTTTCATTGAACCCAACAAATTTTGAAACCAAAATCAAACCCAAAAATATATAGCAAAGCTTATGTAGAGAATGCACTCATACCAAATAAATAGTGATTCAAAGAAGTAACCTTACATTTTGAGGAGACTGAGAAGTAGGTTATGGGGAAAATTCTCTAGAAGTGGATTTTTTGCTGCAGGAAATTTGTAGAACTCATCCAGGCATCAACTGGATAAGTAGATTTTGCATACATTTTAGAGAAAATGGCTATGGTACATGAGGATGGCACAATTTTTCTTAATACCAAGCCCTCTCTCACTAATAAAAACATCATTTCACTTGTATGAAATATAGAGAATTCTCCAAATGTACCATTTATTAATATCACTAGCATTTTATATTTTCTTTCACTTATGCGAAAGATCAAAGAACTTTGCAAATGTACCATTCATTAATATCATCATTATTTTATATTATTCTTTTGATGTGAAGGTTGCAAAAATAAGAGAAACCCTTTCAGCCAATCACATTGTCAATAAATAGTTAATAACTAACTTTTAAAATATCTTTTGTTAAAAAATTCATATCTCAATAGTTGAAAATATTAGAAAACACAATTTTTTGATTCTAACTATTTTTTTTTGCATTTCATTGGTTAAAAGGTACATAGATTATTGACCTTGTTAGTGAAAACTTGAAACAATAGTTACTATAAAAATTATTGCAAATTAATATTTTATAAAAAATGAAAAATGAATACAAATATATGACTAGAAAATAAAAGCTATTTTTCAAATTGTCTAAATAGGGAAGAAGTTTTAATAGATATATTTTACAATATCATTCTATATAAAAATCATCTATGTAATTATGAAAATCATGTATAAACTCAGTCAACCATCATAATGATGTTGGAATAGATAATTAATAATAGGAAAGTCAACAATGTGGCTTGTGGAGTGTCCAATAACCATCATCACGTGGAATTGTTGAATAACACTAATATTCCAAAAATATTCTTGAGTTGAATGGTGTGTACCTAATGATAGCCTATTTTTTAATAAATCAAAATAGTACATAGCATGTTTAGTTTTTCTTTTTCTTTTCTTGAATGTTTATTCTTTGTAATAGTTTTGTTTAATATAAAATTTATATATAGTTCATATTTTATTATTTGGTTTTTATCTTTTACTATTGTTTTTGTTGGAAACAGGATACCATTTAATTGCAATCCTAAACATTATTTATTTCATGTATCTCCTAATTCCTTGGAAAGTGTTCCCCAACACTAGGATTAGAAAGAGATTAATATTTGATGAAATAATCATGTTAATTGACATTTTTAATTAATTCTAAATGTTAGGAGCATGTGAGGGTGTCCAATATGAGTTCCTAAATAATAGGGGCACATGGGGTGCCCACATGGAAGGTGACACTCACCTTAAGTTAAGTTTACTATTTGGAGTAAAAGACACTTCTGAATGCATATGAAGATCCTAAGAGTTAGGGTTTGATGTTTACATGCATGAAGTTTAGTTCAGTTTAGTTCAAATTAGTTCAGTTCAGTTTAGAATCAATTTAGTTTAGTATAGTTCAGTTCAATTATGGTTCAATTATCTTCAGTTAAGTTGTATATGGAGTAGTTTTTTGTCTCACTATTCCTGCATGCTTACAATAATCATCAAATTTGGTATCAATTTTAGTAGGATTTTCTTAAAGTTAATGTATTTATTTTTCTTATAGTTTGTTTTGAGTAGTTCGGGGTTATATAAATGATCAATATTTTTTATACTTGTTATAAGTAGTAAGGATGGTGAATATGAAAGTTTGTTTTGTAAATTTATGATTAGATAATATTTTTGAGTTTAATGCTATTTTTTTCCTATTGATGCTAAAATTATTTTGTAGTTAGTATGAAAGCTTAAATACTATTGCTTATTATGTTGGTCATGTCTCACCTAAAAAATCCTTTTTTGCTTAGGTGCATTCTTGGGATCCCCATGGTATTAAGCTCAATTTGGAGTATCCCTCCAAATGAATGTACTATAACGAAATATGTGTTGCTCATATAAGCTTCAAACAAGTTATTTGTACATGTCACTTGCTAACAACTTGACCCTTTTGATATCATTTATTTACAAGATGTTAAGGTTTCTAATTTTTCACTTCAAACTATCTACAATAAAATTTGGCCGCATGCTACTCAACTCACCATCTCACATGAGAATGGGCATGACAATATAGGAAAGTTACTGTAATGCCCCATCATAATAACCTAAGGAATGTTGCAATTGTGTATAAAAGTGTAATAATTTTTTTTAAAAGTTTAATTATTAAGTTAATTAGTTGCATACATTCATTAAGCTATGCGACGTTACACTACTTTGAGTTTCCATAAGTGACTTAAGTATTTCGCATTGCACTTTTTATTTAATAACATAATCATTAAAGATAAACATTGCATTTCATTTGAATACCATTCATGATAACATAAAGTACAAACATGTTTCATTCATTGCATTTGATAGAATATACAATACTCATCCATCTAATGAGGTAGTTCAATAATAATTACAATTACATTTACATTGTTCACCTCATATACAATAGAGGGATGTTTTCAATTACAAGATTTACAAATTACAATGAAGAAAGTACATATAAGTTTCCAAGTGCGAGCTCTCCAACCATGAAGCTCTCGATGCCATGATCAAACTGGGGACCCAACGGAGTAAGGTGCACGTTCCACCCAACCATGTGGTACCTATAGGTCCACCCCCCGTGCTAGGAGATAGTAATAAGGTTACCTAGACCTAATCTACTAACCCTAGACACTAGTACATAACAAACTATTGGTTATGTTGCTTCCAGATTTTGACGATTGAATGAATTACATACACAAGGTTAGCTGTTACTTTAGTTGGAGTGTCATCATAATATTGCAAAGGTTACCCTGGTGTTTCTTCCTAGGTTCCGGCCCCCAACATAGGTTACCCTGGTAACCTCTTACGAAACCTGACCCCTATTGCATACTATTGTGGTATCGAATGTCTCTTGAAGAAACAAGACATCGATTTGCCATTCCAGGCCTTCTCATCTTATACTCAAGACTATAGTAGCTCAAGAGTCATAAGCAAGGCATAAACATCTTGTTAAGAGTTTTAATCTAACTACTGTGTTATTTAGTTATCATTGGCTTACTAACTCTTTATAAGTTACCCTTACACCACTTTGTGTGTCGGACCTTACAAAAAGCCACTCCCCTAAACATAACAAAGGAATCTATGTTCTCTGACTAAGGTTTACAAGGTGTACATTTAACCAAAATCAATATAAAAGACCCAACATGTTATAATGGACATCAAATTATTGTTCATAAACAGGTGTCAATCCACCATACAAATCCATGTACACATCCTTAGTTTACACAAGAACTCAACTTAACAATCCCAATTCTCACATTTACAATTGGTCTGGAAGACTTTGAAAAGAAAACTACGAACTTTCCCAATTTGCCCAATTAAATACACAACTGAAACAAATCAAAAAATTAAATGTCTACCATTCGGATTTATTAAATCCAATCATTCAAAGAATTAACAAGAAATTATAATAACATAAAGAAATTAACATGATTTAATTCTAACTTTTACTTTCACAACTTCACAAATCAATATCCACCAAATTTTCTATTTTAACTTCTCTGTTATGAATCTACTCAATGTTTTTTTTAATCAAATAAACCCACATTTTAAAAATAAATTCTAAATAACATATAATTAATATAATATAATATATATATATATAAATACATATACATAAATATATATATATATATTATTATTTTTATATACATAAAACCCTAATCAAAATCATATACAGATTAAACACTGTGTAAAATTGATGAATTCATTTTTTTTTTTGTTATACTCAGCCACGACTGTTTATACAGCCGACAGCCTTCCCCATATGGGGAAGCGGCTGTGTGGCAACCGCCGCTGCCTGTGAGGGCAGTGTCGGCTGCCTCCACAGCCGTCGCCCCATATGGGGGCGGCTGTGGGGGTAGCCTCGCGGCCCCCTCAAAATACTGTGTTGAAACATTAACATTTATCCCAATGGAAATTCATTCTAAAAACTATGAATTTTTAATTTCACTTAAATGAAATTTTATACGAATTTTGTACGGCAATTTAAATTTATTAATTCATTATTATTTGAAACAAATAATTTTATATATGTATTTGTATATGTATGTATATATATTTGTTACAGATATATATACATATATGAATACATATATAGAATTCATTAAAACAAACAATTAAATACTGAAACTAGGCAATAACTTTCAACAGGAAATTCAAAAAGAATTTTCAAACCCTTAAAGATTTTAACAATTTTTCCTCTGTAAATTTCTGCTATTAGGTAAAAACCCAGTTTTGCACCTTTAATTTCTTTATAATCCCTTGTTTTCACAATTTCACAGAGATTTAAAAAAAAAATAAAACAACAGAGAATTTTTTTCTTTTCTTTCTCAAGTAAAATCCTTCATAGATCTCTCCTACTGTTTAAATAAAATTTTTACCAAATTCCCGAGAAGGACACAGGAAATACAAAACAAATCTTTTCTCTAACTTTTAAAGAAAAGAAATAAATTAAACAAGAAAAGTACCTATAGAATGAAAGCTTCCTGTAGGAGAAATTCTATTGCCTGTAGCGTACAATTTTTCCAAAAGCTTCTCCAACCAACACAAAAGAACTTCCCTCCAAAGGGATCTTCCACAAATATACAGAGTTACCAATTTAACACAATACAGGAAGTTTTTACAGAGCACCAAAATATTTTCCCGTGAATGAAAAGCATAACCTCTGTGATTTCCTAGATCCAATATTACCTCCGTAACAAATTTTCTCACATTAATCAATTAATGCACTGGCACACATGTCGAGAAGTGGTTGCAAAATATCTTCTCCACCACTTCTCGGCAATCTTGCCAATTTCCAAATTGCATGTAATTAATTAATTTATTTAATTTATTTCAAAATTTACAATTTTCTAATGCAAGATTTATTTGTTAATATAAATTGCCATTTCCACAAATTAATCTAATTTCAAATAATAAATCTATCCACACACTTAAATAATTTAATTTAATTAATTAATTAATTAATTAAATTAAATGAGTTTAATCTTTTAAGATGAAACCATTTAACCAAATAAGCTAACTAATTAATTAAATAACATATAACTAATTTCTTTCAATATTTAAAAATTAATTTAAATAACAATAATTTAAAGCACAATAAACTGTCATTAAATATTAACCAAATTTACCTTTCAAACAATTTATCCAAACAAAAGAGACAAGACAAACTTATGACTCGGACTAAAAACAGACAAAGTACAGCGACCAGGTTAAAGACTATACTAAGGTGAACCAAACTACTATCTCCCAATCAACATATCCGTTGAGTCTTGACACGCTCAGACCTGAGTACCCAGGTGGAGTTGGTGTCATGTACCTGCAATTCCTACAACCAAGCAAATAACGTGCATATATATATAAATCATTGTACAGGCACACTGTGCGGAGAAAATCATAGATATCACAGGGCACTCGCAAGCGAGTGATGCGATTCCGTTCTCCACACCAATACACGTCACATCAGACTGACGAAATAAATAGATGTTAGTCCATCATAAACATGTACACAACAATAATCAACTGAAAGTAAACATCTACGCTATCTCAAAGCATGTCTAAAATCAGTAATCACCAAACAATGTATCATCATGTCACAGAATAAATCCACTGTCGCTCAAAACCAGTGATCAAAATATCCAAACAAAGTATCATAGTCTAACAGTGTAAAAACACAACAGCAAAAAACATAAGCATAAACGGAGGGGTACTACAGTTACTTTTTCCTTCTCTTGGCTCATCCATTATTGTAATTGTAGAAGATCCCAATCATCATGCCATGTGGATTATTCTTGACATTGATCATCATTTGGTTGGCATCATCAATGTTTATGTGCCTAATGATATCCTAAAAAGAATGAAATTATGGAAATAGCTAGCTAATACTAGTTATTTTCTAATTAAATTATTTGTGGTGACTTCAATATGGTGGAATCATCCAACAATAAAGAAGGCATGTTACATGTTGATGGTGTTTTCTGCACAACTCAAACAAAATACAAATATCCTATCTCTCTTGAAAGGTGAATCTCTATCAGCAAGCCTCAAGAGATAACACTAAGGTCTCTAATGTGAGGTCTTGACAATGCATAAATAGCTCAAATAATATGTGAAAATTACTAGTAATCACAAGGGGCCTTACAAACAAATGTTGGAACTTCAAATTTATCAGATTTTGCAATGTGGTGATACTTGAAATCCTAAATCTAACTTAGATAATTAAAAAAAAGAAAAAGATAAGGGTTTAGAGAGATTCTTCCTAAGACCAACAATGAAAATGACAAAATACTCAAAATGGACCAATCCCTCGAAACCAATTCCTGCTCAAGCTAGATTTAATTTTGCAATTTCACAGAAATAGTGCAATCTTCTAAGGAATTAAAGATTTTTTAGATCACGAGACATTCACCCAAATCAACCCTATTTTGTAATTGAAATGAATAAATACCCACAATTGAACTAAGCACATAAATTTTAAGGTCCAAGCTCACTTTACACAACTTACAATTAGCAACCTGCTAAAAGTATGGACCCAGGATTGCTCAAACACCTCAAGTATTAAATCATAAAAATTGTTGCATCACAACTAACTCTAAATCTAAAATATACTGAATGATCTCAAAGCAATCTTAAAAGATGGAATAACAAGAACAATGCAAGATAATTCAACACAAGAAATAGCACCAAAGAACAATGTCTTATATTGAATCACCCAATGTTGCAACAATTCTAGTATTCAGTATTACACCACTTGCTCTCAAAAATACTAACTCCTAGCTATAGCTCTTGCACTATCACTTAGCTTTCTCTATTTTATAACCCTTACAAATGAGGAAAAATGCCCAATTTATAGAAATCCCATACTAGGTTGGCCTAATTAGGGTTACAATATAAGCGGCCAAAAATAGGTTAGCCTAGAAGTCTCCTTTAATAAAATAATATTCTTTGCATTTAATATCTGGGGCTTCCTCTAGGTTGGCCTAGATTCTCCAATAACATCCTTATGTGGCACTAACTTCAAGGTCACTTATCTTGGTTAGCTGGGTCACATGTCTGGAACAAAAAACTATGCAACTATTTGTTGATTATCTTCTTTTTCTTTTTCTTGATTGGCTCCCAATTTGTCAAATAATTCTTTTGATTTATCCAATATTTCTTTCACATCTTTTGGATCTGGAACTGGAATAAATTTAACTCTATTTTTATGATTCTTGAACTCCTACAAATATTGTGGCATAACTTTATTCCACTCCATTTGCAACTCATGATACTTATCTAATTTTGAAATGTAAATTGCAACATCCTCCAGATTCTCTTTGGAAATTGGGGCACCCTTTGATGGAGTATAAACCTCATGCCACCATCCTTGCAACCTATTAACATTCATATTTTTCTGCCCAAACTTCCTTTTTCCAGTGACTATTTCCAGGAAAGTGATGTAACTATTATAAATCTCTTTCATTTTACCTTGAAGCTTCATAATTTTCTTCAATGTTTTGGTGAGAAGCTTGTTTATGTAGCTCTAGACTTCAACCCAATCCTTCATCTTTCCAATCTCATCTCAGGAATAAATATCCAATCTGTCCATTTCTTCCTTTGGCACCTACAAAATTTTCCTTAATTCATTGGTAGTGGACTCATCAATCTTATTACAATCAACAAAAAACTGAGAAGTGTGTTCAAGGAAATCAAAGGAATTAGTATATAGCTTCATAATTTTCTCAATGGCCTCATCTCCCCTGCTACTTACATCCATGAGCCAACTATGTGTGGAGTGTACAAAATATTTTAATCTTTCAATTTCATTAACTGCCTCCTTAGGCAGCAATCCTTCAGGGACTATTCCTTCACTACCCATTGTTTGTAGAGGTTTCATCAAATGTTGCACATACTTGTATACATCATTCAACTAGTTCTACAACTTCTCCTTTTCTTTTGCCTCCTTTTCCAATCTCCTCAAAATGGCCTGAGAGGACTCTTGAAATTCTTCCTTCTCTTGATCTTTACTTGTCGGTCCCAGGTTAATCATTTGTACCTTGTAGTCTGAAGACCTAACCTCATCCTTAAAATTTCCTAAAGGAGGAACTGCTACATGAACCACCCTATTATTGAATTCATCCGTTATGATTCTAGATTTAGACCTGGATCTTTTCCTTTGCTTGGGTTGTCCAAACTATTCTAGCAATTTGTCCCAACTTGGTGTTTCTTCTTGCACAATAATTGACTTTTTGCTCACTCTCCTTTCTAGCAAGTCTAGAGCTGTGGATGCTCTAGTTGTCACTTCTCTTTCTATACTATCAAACACATTAACCTCAACATCTCTTTCAACCTCTAGTTGATCTTCTTGTCTTTCTCCCTTGCCTTGGTTGGGACTGTCCACAACATCATCTTCTTTACCAACTTCCTCTTTTGGATTGTTCTGTGGCTCATCCACTACTACCTTCTCAGGAGACTTTGATACTCTTCCCTATACAACCTTTGATTCTATGTTCTTACTTTCAGCCCTGAGGTTGATTACTTCATTTCATTGACAAAATCCCTCCACTCTCCACTGTTAGGAGTGGAAATGTTATCATCTTCCTCATTGAATTGTTTAGGGTTATTTGATATATTGACTTCCTTTGGAAGTGCCTCTTCATCAATTTGCACATCTTGATGATAATGTGGAGAAGGGATAGGAGAATTATTTCCTGTAGCTGCTCTCTTCTCAATATCATCTGTAGGTTCCTCTTCTTCATTCAACTCGTCCTCTACTATCTTTTCCTACTCCACTTGAGCAACCTTCTAATTGGGAGAGTTCCTTCTCACATAAAATTGGGGCTTCTCCCCTGAACTTTCCAACTCCATTACCTTTGCAGCTGAAGGAGCATCTACAGTAGCTCCACTCTCCATAACTTTTGCAACCTTTTATCTTTCAATCTCTATTCTTCTCTTCCTTTGGGGTTGTGAGGTCTCCCCTATTTCAATATGAGTACTAGCTTAAGGAACTCTCTTTGTTTTCCCTTGGATCCTAGTTCTTCTTTTGATTGACGTTGTTTCTTGGATGGCCCCCTCATCATAAGGATCAGTAGCTTCATCCTGCTTATTAGCTTCAAATTCTTCTTCATCATGGGACTCCATGTCCCCCATCAGATCATAAGTGAACTGAACACCATCAAAATTTAGTTATAGAACTTGATGCTTGACGCACGACATAGAATACTTCTTGACAGGTTCTATGAGTTGATTTAAATAAGTTACCTCCTCATCATACCAATTAATTGGAGGTAAAGGCATGTTCTTATATGGTTCATAATCATGATGCTAAATGAGATCTGCTTCATCATCCTCCACCTGGTCTAGTACTTCTACAAATTGTACAATCTAATCAACTTCAAAGGCGGCCTAGAGAATCTTCCTATAATGACCTCCCACTCATCTCTACAATTGGCCCAATAATCTTCAATATGATCCTTGTGTTTGAAAGTTCTATTTGCTTGCTTGGAAGCCTTCCCATAAGGATCAAAATTTCCTCTATTAGTATGAGAGTATAACTCAAATTGAGTCATCTCCTTCTTTGAATGCTGGGCACTCTGAATAGAAGGGCAAGCCTCCAATACTCCTACTCTTAATGGGAATTCTAATCCTAACCCTTTCTTCTTTATATTTCCTCTCTATAGGACCTCCTCAAAACCAACTATCTATTTAGTCAATTCCAATAGGATGAGCTTGTTGGTGGGATACCGAGGCAATCTGAGAGGTACAATTGGTGATCCATGTACTTGAATATATGTAAACCTTTGAAATTGAATAAACCATTGACCATAGTTCTTCATTAAATCCATTGCATGCGTAGAGATTCTCATGTGAAGGGCATCTTGTAACAATCTAGGAATGTACATAAAGAAGGCATCATTGGACCTTTTGTAGTTTGATGTCTTATATTGCAATTGGGAATATACCTCCCATATTATATCCTTCCCCAAGAATCCTTTACAACTAAGACCTTTTTATTTATTTTTGTGTTCCAACATATACACCAAATATGAAGTCATAGTGAACTTATTGGTCTCTTGTATACTTCTTAGTTGGGAATCTATGTTGTTGCTAATATTCCTTGCCCAATGGTAGTGCTTGTTGGCCACAATTTGAGTAATGGGGTGGAACATTCAAGGTTGGAATAAATGGGCCTCTTCCACTCTCATGACTGTACCTAGGAGAGTTATGATGCCATTATATTCCTGCTTAAAATCACTGCTGTGCAATTGCTTGGGTAGTTTTGAATAATGAGGCTTTTGCTTCAGAATCCAAGCATTGTTCATTATCTCCATGGCTTGGTTAGGATCTTCCTCATAAAATCTAGTAAACCCCAATGTTTATCTTTTCAATCAGCTTGTGATGAGAGGCAATGCTGAAAACCGTTGCAATGGATTCCTTTGTGAGATTTTTCATCACCCTCCCTTGGGGCCCAACAATGATCCTTGACCTAGGATCATAGTGCTTTGCACACTCTAATACCAGATCTGAAAATAGTTGTGTAAGTGGAAATCCTGCCGCTTGTGCTAATCCTGTGTGGGTGATCATTTGTGCAAGGTTAGTTGGTGCCTTTCCAAACATTCTTTTGTGGAAGTCATGGTAATCAATATGGCCCATGTTGGTGTCTATGATCCTCGACCAAGCAGAGGAAATCTTTGTCTCAGCCTAGATGCCCTTGAAATCATACTTCATCCTCTCTTGCCTTTTTCTAACCTCTTCCTGTGCTAAAGCAACCTTGTTCTTGGTTGTCTTATCTGGACTCTCTACTACTTGCATCTGTTAACACAAAAAAAAAATTACCAGGGGGAAAGCACACATTTAAACCTAATCGAGTAATCAATCTAATCACATAATAATTATAAAAAATTATCATGAAGAAGCAATAATCACTTTATTGAGTTTTTAGGTCATAGGAAAGAAAATTGGAGAATTCGACCCTACTCGGATTTTTCAAATTTGATCAAATGAATGCAAATGCCTTAATATCACTTGGAAAATTGATATCCATGAGATGCAAGATAGTAAATCATTAGTGCACAAGTTCTTTTTAAGCCTTGAATTTAACATGAAATCCTGGTGTGAGCATTAAGCATGACATTCAGAAGAAATTGGAGAATCCAACCCTCCTAGAATTACCCAATATTCAGAAGATCCAAGGTGACACAAATTTTTTGAATCAGAGTTTAGGTCATCATTCATTTTGCAGAAGTGAGACTTTCAGGTAATCTGAGATCCCTTGGATTAAGGATAGCTAATTTGAGATAGCTTGGATTCATCGTTATTTTTCCTGGGTACTAAAAATTTCTAAGTTTGGAAATATTTACATTAAATTCATCAAGTTGGATCACTTTCTTTGCTAAATCAATCTTTCAACTATTTTTTGACCTACCATTCTTGCAATTAGCATACAATGTCTGAGCAACTCTAATCTAATCATTCGCATTCAACTCACAGACTCAAATTCCTCCTAGGGTTTATACAGAATGGGTAAAGAGAAGGGTTTCAACTTTCCTCTATAATTCCAAATTATAAAGCTCAAAAAAGAGCTCTCCCAATCCATGTTCCCCAAAATCATTCAACAATAAAATTTACACATTTATGCCTTGGCAAATAGATGATGCACCAACAAACCCTAACTACACCCTACAAACAATAATCAACGCCTAAAATGGACCCCCATGACGTCACGAATGAATGAATTCTACTCATAAACCAATGGACACAAGAATAAACACATAAGGAGACTAAAGCGACAACGGAAATGAAATGCCATACCTTTAATGTGAAACCCTGGAGAGAACACCAAAGAAACCAATGATGAAACAATAAAATCCAATATCAATCACAATTCGAGTGAAAGATCCCTCAAGAATAGGCTGAATCGATGCACAATGAAGGATGGTTGGACAATTCTCAAGTCTTTTCAAATAAAAATGAGCAAAATGAAGGGAAAAATCAAATATAAAACCAATTAAGTGTCATTAATGACCCTCATTAATGATTAAAAAAATGTTATGCCATTTTCAAAAATATGAAGGGAAAACAGATTTCAGATAATCCAAGGTACCTAAGATTATCTGAACGTATTAAGGTTTGGGTAATTTGAGCCTGCTCAAATTTTTTGAAAATCCCCAATACTTAGCCAATTTTGCTTCATTTTCATAAATTTTGACTTGAAGGTGCTTTCTAAGGGTTAGTCCATAACTTCAAATTGTAGGAGAGCATCTCAATAACAAGTTCATCAATGCACATCGGTGAATCAAGACTCAGATAGAGGAACTTATCCCTTAATAGGATGAAGTCAAGAATCCACAAAAAGAAAACAAGAAAGAAAAAGCAAAGAAAAGAGGGTCTCTGCTTTTAGTGGGGCGTGTGTGTGAAAAATACATAAGAAATGGTGACTCCTGCTGGAAAAATTCTTCAGAGAATTTTGATGACAAATTGAAATCAAGAATCCAGAACCTCTAGTTTCACTCCTTGTAGGTCACTTACAAATAGAGCTTCTAAGTCCATGGACAAGAAAACCTTTCGTATACCAGAGTTAGAGTGTGTGCACATGTATTCATTTCCTTTCCTCAATGGTAGCACAAACCAAACTTAGTCTAATTAAGCTACATAAAGATTCTAACTCCAAAAGCATCTTGGATAGAGCCTCGCTGCTAGTCAGGTGTCCATAGCCCCAAAAAGGTTATCATTGCGGTCCTCCCAAGAATAGCTCTACTGCCATCTAGGTGTCCATAGCCCCAGTAGAGATACTTGGAAACTCCTGATAAGGTGAATATTCTCTTTTATTTTACAATATTCTCTTTTCTTTTGATATTCTTTTAAGATATTTTAAACTTTCCCTTTCACCTTGTAAGTAACAAAGCTCACACTCAAGGCCGAGAACCATAGTGGTGCCGAAGCAGAAATAATATTTTTCACTTGAACAAACTTGGTAAGGACTGATAACAACCTCAGAATTCTTCAAATATGTATAAAGATATGAGACCCAAGCACATTCAAGATTTAACTTAATACAGTGACTTATCTACTTCTAGTTATTAGCACATGTGACACCACATAGAGCACTTCTACCAATTAATTCTGGAAGGATGATTAGAGTTTGTAAAAAAAATATTCAGAGCAATCCCAGGTAATATAATGATTATTGTGCAGAGACAACAAGCCCATAGGAAAATAGAAAAACCCAAAAGGAAAATCAAAACCAAAAGCAAACCTACTCTAACCCAAAAGCAAAGACAAAGCGAAGCAAAAAAAACCTAATCTAACGATGTACAAGGAAAGAGTTGTGAAAAAATCAGGATTGGAAGTAATGCTTCAAATATTGCCCATTAACAGGTAGTGGGATATCCTCTCCAGTGAGAGTTTTCAAATGAAAAGAATTATCTCCCAATATCTCTAAAATCTGGTAGGGGTCGAGCCTAAGTTTGTAAAATTTTCCATGCTCCCCTTTTCGATCATGTGCTTTATCCTCGTAAAGAACCAAGTCAAATATTCTAAAGGATTTTACCTTAACTCTTCTATCAAACCACCTCTTAACTAGACCCTAATGTTTAGCAAAGTTTTCTAAGGCTTCATCCCTTTTCTCTTCAAGGTGTAACAGTTCAGCCAAATGGGCTTCATGCTTATCCCCCTCATCATAATATTTGTTAATGAACTGTAAAGTGGGGATCTTCAATTGGATGGGAAATATAGGTTCCAAACCATATACAAGGTGATAGGGAGAAGTTCCTAGAGAGGCCTTATGTCTAGTATGATTTTCCCAAAGAGAAAACCTAAGTTGAGTATGCCAATCCTTTGGATTCCTCTCTAACAACTTATGAATGACTGTTAAAAGATTCTTATTTGATGGCTTAGCCAAGCCGTTGCCCTGTAGATAGTAATTTCATGCAAATTTAACAATAATTCCATGATCAAAAGCCCAACTAGAAAAATTTAGTGGTGCAAATGCAAGACTATTATCACAAACCAAAGTAAATGGACAACCAAAGCGATTGATAATACCTAATTCAAGGAGATTGATTACCACTTTAGAAGTACATTTTTTGCAAGCAAGAGCTTCATTCCATCTAGTAAAGTAATCAGTGATAGTGATAATATACCTGTGGCCTACAGAAGAGGGCGGATTGATTGGATCAATGAAGTCCAATCACCACTGTAGAAACAATTTTACCTCTATGACTGGTTGGAGTGGAAGAGCTGCATACTTCTCTCTACTTGTTGTAGTCTGACACATGGCAGGTCCTTACATGATTGTGTGCATCTTTGAAAAATGTGGGCCAATAGTAGCCAACCCTCAAGATCTGATTTGTAGTGGAGGGTGCAGATCCATGGCCTATGCCATATCTGTCATGAAACTTTTCCATCACTCTTTTAACTTCTTCTTTTCCTAGGCACCTCAAATAGACACCCTCATGGTTTTTCTTGTATAGGATAGCTCCATCATAAAACTATCAATATTCAAGTGTAAAGCTCTTCTTTGTACCACATTAATATGTTCAGGGCATTGTTGATTCAAGAGATAATAGATAATATCATCATACCAACCACCCAAAGAAATCTTGGAGGTGGTAGTGCTGGGCTGTAAGGTTAGGACTTATCTCAGCCATCGTCTTGGTTAGTCCTTTTCCTCTCACCAACTTCATGGGTTGAATCTCAATATCATATTCCTGTAACATGGTCACCCACTTTGCTTTGCATTCTCCCAATTCATTTTGCATCAACAACAACTTGACTGCAGGATTAGGGACTATTGTAAAGACTTTATTCCTCAGAATATAATGTCTGAATTTCTTTACAACTCTGACCAAGGAATATGCTTGATTTTTGACACTTGGATACCTTAGTTCTACATCTTTTAGAGGAGTACTCATGAAAGCTATGGGGTGCTCATTCCCTTAATCAGATTTCTGTGTTAACATCCCAACACAAGACTGATTTGAGGAAAATGAATATATGTAAAAAGGTTTGGCATAATTCAGACTCACCAAAACTGGAGCTTCAACAATAACTCTCTTAATTTTTGGAAACACTTCTTTTTCCTCTATACTTCATTCAACATTGGCTTCATGCTTCAGCATTGCATTCAATGGCTTGACTATTTCTGCAAATCCAGTGATGAACTTCCTGACAAAGTTGATTTTTCCAAAGAATGATTTCATTTCCTTCTTACTAGCAGGGGGATGAATTTTGAGTATGGCTTCCACTCGTTTAGGATCAATAGCAATACCCTTTTCCAATATAACGTGTCCTAGTAGTTTTCCTTCAGTAACTCCAAAGATACACTTCTTTGGATTAAGTGAAATGCCAATTCCCTACACTTTTGAAATACTTTACACAAGTCTTCTATATGATCACCTTGCCTTTTGGAAAATAATATCAAATCATCCATATAAATAATTATACACTTACCAATGGTGTCTATGAAAGCAATATCTATGGCTCTCTAGAAGGTTTCTCCCACATTAATCAGTCCAAAGGGCATTCTCCTATAAGCAAAAGTGCCCCATTTTGTAGTGAAAGTAGTTTTATGTCTGTCTTCGTATTGCACCATAACTGGTTATATCCAGAGTACCCATCTAAGAAAGACATCATTTGAGATCCATTGAAAATATAAAGTACCTCATCTAGTGAAGGGATTGGATAATTATCCTTTTCTGATGCTCGATTAAGGTTCCTAAAGTCAACACAAATTTTGATCTCTCCATTCTTCTTCCTCATTGGAACTAAATTTGCAACCCAGGTTGAATGTCTCACTGGGAATAGGATATGGGAAGATAGTAGCTTCTACACCTCCTTTTGAATGATAGGCTCTAACAAGGCATTAATTGGTTTTTTCCTTTGTCTGAAAGGCTTTGCCCCTGGTTTGAGAGGAATGATATGGGTAATGATTGAGGTGTCATACGTCTTCAAATATTCATAAATCTATGCTATCACATCTTGATATGTATGTAATGCATCAAAAATCCCTTTCCTCTCCTCTGGAGTACATACCTTTTCCAATAAAGAAATTCTTGACATCCTCTGGAGTTCCCATATTGTATGTATCACATTGACTACTGATGGAATCCTTCTTAGCTTCTTGCTCCTAATCTTTGATTCTATCAAGATCAAAAATCCTCTCTAGCTGCACCATTCCTCTTGGAATAGTATTGGTCTTCATATTAATGACCCCTTCTAGGTCCATCTCCACTTCTTGAGGTTCCACTTCATCAATGATCTAAGAGGTAAACACATCAGAACTTGTGATAAAATCCAAGATATGCTTGTCATCTTCAAATACCTAAAAGTTGGTCACATTGTCAGGTATTGATGGTACTGGAGTTAGCTCCATAGTGAACTTCTTCAAGCTAGAGAGGGACAAAGGCTACAAGGTGCTAGCTGTCTAGGCTAAGGAATCTAAAATTTGGTTCTTGTGGTGTGGAACCAACTGAATGTTGGAGGCATCAAACCCCTCAACAAGATCCCATACTTTATGACAATAATTGGTCATCCTCCTATCATGACATGAGTATTGCTTCCTAACTTGCCTAACCACTAGTTTTGAGTCTCCAAATACTTGTAGAATCTTAACTCTTTTTCTTAATGCCATAAGAAATCCATGAATCAAAGCCTCATATTCAACAACATTATTAGTACAATGAAATTGAAGTCTGTGAGCGGAAAAGAAGGTTTTACCTTTAGGGATGATCAACTCAAATCTCGCTCCAACACCTTGCTTTGATTTGGATCCATCAAATTTAAATGTCCAATGACTAGTGACCAGTAGCCCCAGATCTTCTCATTTTTTCTTTGGTGTGGCCACTACTAGAAGGTTCTTTGGAAGGCACTAAGCTTTTTCCCTTGGGATCATCTTGTGTATTTTGTACATTAATTTTGACTAATGGGGTGGGATTAATGTACCTCTATATCTATTCTACTATTGTTTGATACAAGCAACATTCTAGTTCTGAGTGAGTAGCATTATGGACTCTACACCAACTCAGAAGAAGCAATTCTTCAAACTTCATGTATTTTCCCAAGTGGATCTAATCTTCTATGCATTTTTGAATGAATTCTTGAAAATTGTCTAGTAAGCTAAGTTGCCCATGTTTTGAATCATCAACTCCCTCAATTGATTCCACTAATGCCCCAGTACTACTAGATTGTGTGGTGAACTCACCTAGTGTGGTGTGCAACATGAAGATTTCCTCAGTATATAATTCCTTAATAGGGGTTGCTAGAACATAATTGCCCATGCTTACTTCTGATATCAATATTTCATTTGAAGTATTATGATATTTTGTGATTACATACGTCATTCAAGGTTCCCTCTCAATCCTGATTTGATTTAGAACCCATTTCCAAGGGAGCCACATGTGGGAGTGATCAATTGATACATATCCATTTAATGCTTTAGTAAAGTCTCTTCCCAAAATCAGACCATATGAATCAGGGATATCTGCTACTTGTATATTAATGACTTACTGGATTCTAGGATCTAGGGCAATCTACATGGGAATCATATTTAGCTCTCCCACTACATTCACTTCTGTTCTATCCAATTGAGTAACCTTCTATTGAGAGATAACATGAGTAATACCTAGAGCTCTACAGACATCAAAAGGCATCACATTTGTGGAGGCCCCGAAATCTATTAGGAAATTGTGTAGATTCTTTCCAAAGATGCAGACATAAATCAGAAATGGAGGAGTTTATGTTCTACCTTAGAATAAAGTTAACTTAGTATCAACCTTAGCAACTTGATTTTTATCCTTTTATTTCCCTTTATCCTTAGGTTGTGTTTGAACTTGGCTTTGATCTTTCAACACTTGGGAACTAGGTACTTTCTCAACAACTTTACTAACTCTTCTATCTTGTGATACTGTATTTGCTTCATAAGCTCCTAAGAATGCATTTCTAATAGAAAGTACTCTCAATAGTTCAAATGAAGAAAGGCTTACCTTTAGCTTCTTAAGTTCTTTGGCCACATATGCACCCAATTTCTCTATGCTCATGTCATTAGGATCTTCTCTGAGATATTCCACCACCTTGTCTTTGCCTGCATCGACATTCTTCTCTTTTGAAGAGTCAGCTTGTCCTTGCCCTTCTTTGGATAGGTACTACTTGGGAAAATGAGGATATGCTATATTGTTACTGGCATTAGGTTTAGGAGGTATGGTGAAGTTGTTTGGAGGGATAGAAGTAGTAAACGAACCCCTAGTTTGTGGACCTCTAGTTGGCCTATCCCTCAAATGGTACTTCTTGATGGGCTGCTAGAATGCTTGCACCTCTTCAATGCCAATTTCTTCTTCATCCAAATGGCCATTATAATTTTCAATACTTTCATCAAATAACTATGAAATCTCATCTCCATTACACACTTGATCTATTTCCTCCTCCTGCTCATTTGATTTCCCTTCTAGCCCATTCTCTTTCCCTTTTGGAAATGGAGCATGATTTACTACCAAGATATGACAATCATAAGGCCCTGATGGAACTAATTCTTGGTTGTTGGAGTTATTTTCAACCTCATATTGGAAGATGGATGCAACAATCTAGAATTTTGGACAATCCAACTCAGAATGTTGATTTGTCTTCACCATCCAAACAAGGCTGCCTTTGCTAAAAACACCCCACTTGAAGGATTCTCTTGAGTAGAAGGTTGATCCAATGGGGTGGGTACACCCCCATTGTTTTGCCTCATGTTCCATGTGCTATTATATCTAGGTGGCTATCTTCTTTCAAATCCTTTCCCCCCAGTTTGGGCTCTGTCAAAATTCTAACCATAAGATTGTCCTCTGTCAAAGCTTTGTCCATGTCCTTGTTGGGGATCCCTATTCTCCATATTATAATTGGATTGCATACTCCTTTGAGTAGCTTAGAGTTGAATTTTCTAATTTCTTCAATTAAGTGACCTCCATATTCAGATTTTTTACCTATTTAGTTAGCTCATCAAGTCTCTCTTTATCAAGATTACTATAGAGAGTCTGATTCGTATTATTTTGAGAGTATCCTGATGCCACCCTAGAGCCTAGATACTAGTTCAATACTTCAAAATTATGTAAATATGTGGGGAAACTAGCTTGCTATTATGGATGAAGGGGTTGATTGACACTTTGTTGAGAATAATTAGGCATGGGTGAAACTTTATTCATTAGAGATCCTGGATGTGGGACTATAGGCAATTGTGGCACTTGATTCATAATAGGGGTATGGTTGGTGAGAGCCTGATTAATAGCTTGAATCTATCCAGGGTGAGCAGTGGGTCCTACAGATGGCAGGGGCCCTAAAAAATATTGTCTCAAATCAGTATTGACCTTAATAGCCTCTATATATGCATGGAGCAGGCTATTTGGAGGGTTGGGTTTCCATTTAAGAAAAGTAGTTGTAAGACTATCAAGAGCTTCATAATAGACTTCTAGAGCAATAGCATCATCCAAAACATAAGGGGATTGTAACCTAGTGTATGCATAATGAAATCTATTATTAAATGACCTAATTGGCTCATTGACCTCCCTCTTAACCTTGGTGAATTGCAAACTAATAGGGATTTTAAATTTATGTAGAAATGCATTCTCAAGTTTAGTCTAGTTATGAATGGACCCAATAGGTAGGTGATTGTACCAATAAAATGCATCCTCTCCTAGGGAATAAGGGAAGATCCTACATGAAACATCCTCATGGTTAATTCCTCTATCCCTAAGGTAGGTTTGGAAAATCCTAATGTGTTCCTCTGCAATTCTATTGGGATCGTTAACATGAAACTTGGAACAAAAGTGCTTAGGATTTTTGGGCATAACATTATAATTATTGTAGGATAATGGAGATGGGTTATTAGATAGGAAGGCCATTGGTGGAGGTGGGGGTGGTAAAGGTTGATTAATGACTGGTTGAGGTTGCTGAATGGGAATAGCTTCTAAATCAAATGAAGATGGGCTTGATGGAGGTGAAGATGATGGGGATGATGGAAGTGGCTGGGTGGATGATGATTCTCCCCTTCTTTTGGCCCTTCTTGACATTGTAGGAGCTTGCAGTTCTTGAAATTTTTATTCTCCTAGTGTAGACCTGGTTCTTCTTTGAAATCTTTCAGGAGAAATGGCAGATAGAAAATGATCCAGCTTGCTTATTCAGGCCTTCCTTCTAGTGCCAATCCATTGATGGTGTTTTTTGCATAGTAACAACTATGACATAATACAAATATCCTATCTCTCTTGAAAGGTAAATCTCTATCAGCAAGCCTCAAGAGATAACCCCAAGGTCTCTAATGTTAGGTCTTGACAATGCATAAATAGCTTAGATAATATGTGAAAATTGCTGGTAATCACAAGGGGCTTACAAACAAATGTTGGAACTTCAAATTTATCATATTTTACAATGTGGTGATACTTGAAATCCTAAATCTAACTCAGATAATAAAGAAAAGGAAAAAGATAAGGGTTTAGAGAGATTCTTCCTAAG
Source organism: Sequoia sempervirens (assembly GCA_007258455.2). Lineage (NCBI taxonomy): Eukaryota > Viridiplantae > Streptophyta > Pinopsida > Cupressales > Cupressaceae > Sequoia > Sequoia sempervirens. The sequence continues at coordinate 102,596 of VDFB02056274.1, read as the reverse complement.
ACCAACAATGCAAATGACAAAATACTCAAAATGGACCAATCCCTCGAAACCAATTCCTGCTCAACCTAGATTTAATTCTGCAATTTCACAGAAATAGTGTAATATTCTAAGGAATTAAAGATTTTCAAATCATGATACATTCACCCAAATCAACCTTATTTTGCAATTGAAATGAATAAATACCCACAATTGAACTCAACACATAAATTTTAAGGTCCAAGCCAACTTTACACAACTTACAATCAACAAGCTGCTAAAGTATGGACCAGGGATTGCTCAAACACCTCAAGTATTAAATCATAAACACCATTGCATCACAGCTAACTCTAAATATAACATATACCGAATGATCTCAAAGCAATCTTAGAATATGGAATAACAAGAACCATGCGAGATAATTCAACACAAGAAAGAGCACCAAAGAACAATGTCTTTACTTATATTGAATCACCCAATGTTGCAACAATTCTAGTATTTAGTATTACAACACTTGCTCTCAAAAATACTAACTCCTAGCTCTAGCTCTTGCACTATCACTTAGCTTTCTCTATTTTCTAACCCTTGCAAATGAGACAAAATGCCCAATTTATAGAAATCCCATACTAGGTCAGCCCAATTAGGGTTACAAAATGGGCGGCCAAAAATAGGTCAACCTAGAAGTCTCCTTTAATAAAATAATATTCCTTGTATTTAATATTTGGGGCTTCCTCTAGGTTGGTTTGGATTCTCCAATAACATCCTTATGTGGCACTAACTTCAAGGTCACTTATCCTGGCTGGCTGGGTCACATGTCTTGCACAAAAAACCACGCAATTGTTTCTTGATTATCTTCTTTTTCATTTTCTTGATTGGATCCCAATTTTCAAATAATTCTTTTGATTTATTCAATATTTCTTTCACATCTTCTGGATCTGGAACTAGAATAAATTTAACTCTAGTTTTATGATTCTTGAACTCCTACATATATTGTGGCGTAACTTTATTCCACTCCATTTGCAACTCATGATACTTATCTAATTTTGAAATGTAAATTGCAACATCCTCCAGATTCTCTTTGGAAATTGGGGTACCCTCTAATGGAGCATAAACCTCATGCCACCATCCCTACAACCTATTAACATTCATATTTTTATGCCCAAACTTCCTTCTACGAGTGACTATTTCCAGGAAAGTGATGCAACTGTTATAAATTTCCTTCATTTTACCTTAAAGCTTCATAATTTTCTTCAATGCTTTGGTGAGAAGCTCCTTTATGTAGCTCTAGAATTTGACCCATTTCTTCATCTTTCCAATCTCATTCTGGGAATAAATATCCAATCTGGCCATTTCTTCCTTTGGAACTTGCAGAATTTTCCTTAATTCATTGGCAGTGGACTCATCAATCTTGTTATTATCAACAACAAATTGAGAAGTGTGTTCTAGGAAATCATAGGCATTAGTATATATTTTTAGAATTTTCTCAATGGCCTCATCTCCCTTGTTTCTTACATCCATGAGCTAGCTATGTGTGGAGTGCATATAAGATTTTAATATTTCAATTTCATTAACTGCTTCCTTAGGCAACAATCCTTCAGGGACTATTCCTTCACTACCCATTGTTTGTAGAGGTTTCATCAAATGTTGCACATACTTGTATACATCATTCAACTGCTTCTACAACTTCTCCTTTTCTTCTTTTTCCTTATCCAATCTCCTCAAAATGGCCTAAGAGGACTCTTGAAATTCTTCCTTCTCTTGATCTTTATTTGTAGGTCCCAGGCTAATCATCTGTACCTTGTAGTCTTAAGACCTAACTTCATGCTTAAACTTTCCTGAAGGAGGAACTACTACATGAACTACCCTATTATTGAATTCATCCCTTGTGATTCTAGATTTAGTCCTGGCTCTTTTCCTCTACTTGGGTTGTCCAAACTGTTCTAGCAGTTTGTACGAACTTGGTGTTTATTCTTCCACAGTAATTGAATTTTTGGTTAGTCTCATTTCCAGCCAGTTTGGAGTTGTGGATGCTCCAGTTGTCACTTCTCTTTCCAGACTATCAACCACATTAACCTGGACATCTCTTTTAACCTCTAATTGATCTTCTTGTCTTTTTCCCTTTCCTTGGTTGGGAGTGTCCACAACATCATCTTCTCTACCAACTTCATCTTTTGGATTTTTCTGTGGCTCATCCACTACTACCTTCTTAGGAGACTTTGATACTCTTCCCTATACAATCTTTGATTCTATGTTCTTACTTTCAGCCCCTGAGGTTGATTGCTTCATTTATTTGACAAACTCCCTCCAATCTCCACTGTCAGGAGTGTAAATGTTATGATCTTCCTCATTTAATTGTTCAGGGTTATTTGATATATTTCCTTCCTCTCAAAGTGCCTCTTCATCAATTTGCACATCTTGATGATAATGTGTAGAAGGGATAGGAGAATTATTTCCTGTCGCTGCTCTCTTCTCAATATCATCCGTAGGTGCCTCTTCTTCAATTAGCTCTTCCTCTACTATCTTTTCCTACTTCACTTGAGTAGCCTTTTGCTTGGGAGAGTTCCTTCTCACATTGAATTGGGGCTTCTCCCCTAAACTTTCCAACTCTATTACCTTTGCAATTGAAGGAGCATATGTAGTAGCTCCAATCTGAATAGCTTTTGCAACCTTTTTTCTTTCATTCACAATTATTCTCTTCCATAGGGGTTATGAGGTCTCCCCTATTTCAATATGAGTACTAGCTTGAGGAACTCTCTTTGTTTTCCCTTGGCTCCTAGTTCTTATTTTGATTGACACCGTTTCTTGGATGCCCCCCTCATCATTAGGATCAATAGCTTCATCCTACTTATTAGCTTTAACTTCTTCTTCATCATGGGACTCCATGTCCCCTATTAGATCATAAGTGAACTGAACACCATCAGCCTCCAGTTCTAGAACTTGATGCTTGACCCACAACCTAGAATAAGGCCTGTTCTTATATGGATCATAATCATGATGCTGAATGAGATTTGCTTCATCATCCTCCACCTGGTCTGGTCCTTCTACAACTCTGTACAATCTGATCAACATCAAAGAAGCCTAGAGAATCTTCTTCTAATGACCTCCCACTCATATCTACAATTGGCACAATAATCTTCAATATGATCTTTGTGTCTGAAAGTTCTATTTGCTTGCTTGGTAGCCTTCCCATAATGATCAAAATTGCCTCTATTAGTATGAAAGTATATCTCAAATTGAATTATCTCCTTCTTTGAATGCTGGGCACTCTGAATAGAATGGAAAGCCTCCAATACTCCTACTCTCAATGGGAATTTTGATCCCAACCCATTCTTCTTTATATTTCCTCTCTACAAGACCTCCTCAAAACCAACCATCTATTTAATCAATTCCATCAGGATGAGCTTGTTGGTGGGATACTGAGGTAATCTGAGAGGTACAACTGGTGATCCCTGTACTTGAATATATATAAAACTTTGAAATATGATAAAACATTGACCATAGTTCTTCATTAAATCCATTGCATTTGCAGAGATTCTCATGTGAAGGGAATCCTGTAACAATCTAGGAATGTACATAAAGAAGGCATCATTGGCCCTTCTATAGTTTGATGTCTTATATTGCAATTGGGGATATACCTCCCATATTCTATCTTTCCCCAAGACTCCTTTACAACTAAGACCTTTGTATTTGTTTTTGTGTGCTAGTATATACACCAAATATGAAGTCATAGTGAACTTATTAGTCTCTTGTATACTTCTTAGTTGGGAATCTATGTTATTGCTAATAATCCTTGCCCAATGATAGTGTTTGTTGGCCACAATCTGAGTAATGGGGTGGAACATCCAAGGTTGGAGTATATGGGCCTCTTCCACTCCCATGACTGTACCCAGGAGAGTTATGATGTCATTATATTCCTTCTTAAAATCACTCCTGTGCAATTGCTTCGGTAGTTTTGAATCATGAGGCTTTGGCTTCATAATCCAAGCATTGTTCATTATCTCCAAGGCTTAGTTAGGATCTTCCTCATAAAATCTAGTAAACTCCCCAATGTTTATCTCTTCAATCATCTTGTGATGAGAGGCAATGTTGAAAACCTCTGCAATGGATTCCTTTGTCAAATTTTCCATCAGCCTTCCTTGGGGCTCAACAATGATCCTTGACCTAGGATCATAGTGCTTTGCATACTCTAATATCAGCTTTATACATAGTTGTGTAGGTGGAATCCTGCCACCTGTGCTAATCCTATGTGGGTGATCTTTTGTGCAAGGTCAGTTGGTGCCTCTCCAAACACTTTTTGGAGGAAGTTATCATAATCAATATGGCCCATGTTGGTGTCTGTGATTCTTAACCAAGAAAATGAAATCTTTGTCTCTGGCTAGATGCCCTTGAAATCATACTTCATCCTCTTTTTCCTTTTTCTAACCTCTTCCTATGCCAAAGCAACCTTGTTCTTGGTTGTCTTATCTGAACTGTCTATTGCCTACATCTATTAACACAAAGCCACAATTATCAGGAGGAAAACACACATTTAAACCTAACCAAGTAATCAATATAATCACACAATCATCATAAACATTCATCATGAACAAGCATTAATCACTTTATTGAGTTTTTAGGTCATAGCAAAGATAATTCAAGAATCTGAGCCTACTCAGATTTTTTGAATTTGATCAAATGAATGAAAACACCTTAATCTCACTTGAAAAATTGGAATCCATGAGGTGAAAGATAGTAAATAATTAATGCATAAGGTTTTTTTAAGCACTAAATTTGACATGACATCCTGGTGTGAGCATTAAGCATGACATTTAGAAGAAATTGTAGAATCTGACCCTCCTAGAATTACCCAATATTTGGAAGATCCAAGGTGACACAAAATTTTGAACCGGAGTTTAAGTCATTGTTGATTTTGTAGAAGTGGGAGACTTTCAGGTAATCCAAGCTCTCTCAGATTATTCGAGTGGACTATGGCTCAACTAATTTGAGCTAGCTTAGATTCACCATGATTTTTCCTGGGTGCTAAAACTTTCTAAGTTTCAAAATATTTACATTAAATTCATTAGGTTGGATCACTTTCTTTGCTAAATTGATCTTTTCAACCATTTTTTGACCTACCATTCTCCCAATTAGCATACATTGTTTGAGTGACTCTGATCTAATCATTTGTATTAAACACACAGACTCAAATTCCTCCTAGGGTTTATATAGAATAGGAAAAGAGAAGGGTTTCAACTTTCCTCTATAATTCCAACTTTTGAAGCTCAAGACAGAGGAGTTCTCCAAATCTGTGTTCCCCAAAATCATTCAACAAGAAACTTTACACAGTTAATTTCTATGGCCTAGTAGATGGATGATGCAACAACAAACCCTAACTATGCTTGACAAACAATAATAAACATCTAAAATAGACCCCTGCGACCTCATGAATGAATGAATTCTACTCATAAACCAATGGATGCAAGAATAAACAAAAAAGGAGATTAAAGTAACAAAGGAAATGAAATTCCATAACTTTAATGTGAAACCCTGGAAAGAACACCAAAGAAACCGATGATGAAGCAATAAAATCCAATATCAATCACAATTCGAGTGAAAAATCCCTCAAGAATAGGCTAAATCGATATGCAATGGAGGATGGCTGGATGATTCTCAACTCTTTTTGAATAAAAATGAGAAAAATGAAGGGAAAAATCAAATATAAAATTGATTAACCACCATTAATGACCCTCATTCATGATTGACAAGATGTTCTGCCATTTTCAGAAATATGAAGGGAAGATGGATTTTGAAGTACCTTGGATTATCCGAATAGATTAATGTTCAGGTAATTCGAGCCTACTTTGATTTTTTGAAAATCCCCCATACTTGGCCAATTTTGCTTCATTTTCATAAATTTTGACTTGAAGGTGCTTTCTAAGGGTTAGGCCATAACTTCAAATTGTAGGAGATAATTTCAATAATAAGTTCATCAGTGCACATGGATGAATCAAGACTCAGACCGAGGAACTTATCCATTAAGGGGATGAAGTCAAGACCCTACAAAAAGGAAAAAATAAAGCAAAGCAAAGAAAAGAGGGTCCCTTCTTTCAGTGGGGTGTGTGTGTGAAAACTGCACAACATTACATATGCATTTGTGGATGGGAGAACACAAGCTTGATTATTCTTTAAAAATCATTTGGGACTATTAGACTATGTTTTCAATGGTGGTTTATTCCATCAAACCTATCATTTATGTTGTCTAAAATATGGGTTAGTGCTAAAAAAGTGCTCAAATGCCTTGATAGTGTCACATGATTTATGAACTTGACATGGGTTTCACCTCATTGAGCATAAAGGATGATCAATGATTTTTCATCTAGAGATTACTTTTCTAATCATTATCTGATTACTTTTAATGTTAAGTGGGGAAATGTTCCATTTATAATACCATGCACTCAATTCAAAATTCAATTCCTAGAGGTCTACCTTATTTTTGTTTCTTTATCCTCACAGGCATTTTTATCTTTGTTTTCTGATTTACCAATTTCAACATCATTTTTCTTTCAAATTTTCATGTTTCATATATTGTGATGAAACCACCTTGATGATTATGTAATCACTAAGGTGGTCACTTAATTTCAATGGTGGTTTCAAAGGTGTTGTTTACAATCACATAATCATTGCCGTGGTTTCAAACTTATTGCAATAGTTTCAAAACCACTCCTCTACGGAAACCAATGGATTCACCATAATACATGAAATAATGAATTTTGAATGTTTGAGCTCTTTGTCTCTCATTTTTCTCTATCTTTTAGATTTTGCTTCCACCCTAACACATGAATAATATTCCCACAACCTATATATACACATTCTAAACTCCAATTTAAGTGAGTCCAATGAGATAGGGAACTTCTCTGCTAGAAAAAAATGATCTTCTCTACTTGAAAATATTTGATCTTCTCTAGCCTAGCTATAGTAGATATCTATACTCTTTGTCTTAGGTGAAAACCATTGCACCCTTAGTATGTTTCTCCTATACTAATAACTTTCTTTTATCAATCCAATTTTCCAATCTTCCAAATTACAACTTTGTATTCTATAAATCTAAAACCATATCAAGATAGTCATACATTTTTTCTTAGTTTGTTTTTCTCATTGTTATTCCTCTTTCATTCATTCTTCATTAGCTAGATACAAAGAAAGATAATGCAACAATTCTTTCTAAAGAATGATAAATCAAATTTTTAGTTGTTCTTCTTCAAGCTTGCTTTAGGTCTATGATATTTAGCCAAAAGGTCAAGATTACATAGTATGTGTTTACTTTCATTACCTAGTTTCAATTTTATAGACTAGTTAGCATTTAATTAGTTTTTAGTTTATTTTTTATGGATTATATTAGCTAGTTTTACTTTCTTATATTTCATTTTATGTAAAAATACATTCAACATACCATGCTCTTCCATTATCTTAAAAAACAAAGAGGACTCTACACCTCACTTCATAGCTAGAACATATTGTTTCAAAACCATCAATTATTTTACATCTTACAAAATGATCCAAGTGCAATTGCACAAGCCTTTGGAAACATTGCATGTGCCTTGATAGTAAACACTTCTATAATATTCTCTATGGTATATGTTTCTTTCATGTGACACTTTGTGTCATCACAAACCACTATGTATAACTTGACATATTCTTTTATCACATGCCACCATGTAAGATTTTGTATAGCTTCACACACACGTAAGTTTTTCCCTTAGACCACCTAAAAATATGGTTTTTCATGCCAATGTAAATACATGTATAAAAAAAAAGGAAGGTTGTATACTCATCTCATCTTATGGGTTACTAGACAAGAATCATATTTTTATCACTTGAAATCATACACTTGTTGAACCTACCATTCAACAATTTAGTGAAACAATGGGACTGATCTTAGTTGTGTGACCCTTGTTGTTGAGATGAAGCCTCTAGAGAAGTTTTTCTTCCTCTATAACCTAAATGCACCAATGTTGGTCCAACCCAACACTAAATAAATATAAACTAATCCTACAACTAATAACTCACAAAAGGAAAGGGGAGAGAAAGAGAAAAAAAGAAGAAGGGGGGTGATGCACCAAGGTTAAAGGTGTCTCTTCCTGCTTACCACAACACACAGATAAAATAAAAATAACAAAGGGCCCTACATAGACTTCTATTCAACCACTTCCTAAGGGTTTGTATGAAGGCTAAGTTTTAACAAATATTAGGAGGGAGAAAATTAATGCACAAGTAGTCTTGTAAAATAGATTTAACACAACATAAAAGCATATAAGAACAACAAACGTATATTCAAATGTTAAGGAAAAGACATTTTACACAACATATTAAAAGTGAAGAGAGGTAAAAGAAGACAATTTTCATTAATCAAAGGCTTGAAGCCTATTTATAGTTATAAAGGTGCAAAAATTGCACAAGTTTTCTAGAGAAATTGAAGGGAAAAACCCTTACAAATGAGGCTTAAAAACCTTTTATTTATAGATTAAAAATAAACCCTAGACACCTACACAACCAATCAATAGTAAAAATCTATCTAGATCAATCTGATCTGAAGGTGTGGGTAAAATATTCTTGACATCTAGGGTTTTCTTAGGATTGATGAATTTGAGAAGTGCAAGAAAACCCCTACAAAGTCTACTGAAAAATGCTATAAGGGATGGGGTTATAGATCAATGAATGTAATATGGACCATCGTTTCTTGCCTTAGAATCCATAGAGAAAGAATTTAAGATCACTTTGGACCCACCACAAGTCATAATTGTGATTGGGAGGGTCACTAAGCATTCAATTTTCTTTCTCTACAAAATCATAGGCATTCATGTGAAATTTTATATCCTATACTAAATGTTTCTTGAATTTTTAAATTTGAATGTTGATTCAATTTTAAAATATCTTGACCAAACAACCATACATGAGTGCAATAATATCTAAAGATAACTGAAAAAATTCTTGCTATGAAGGAGATAGCAAACTCCAATAGAAAGTGGATATGTAGGATAAGTGGTTTTCAGTTGAAAGTGTATCCCATAGAAGTGATAGAGCCTTTAGAACAAAGGATACCACATTGTTTTTCCTTTACACCATAGAGGACACATGTCAAAAAAGAATACTAGCACAATTTTGAATTGCTCATTTGTTTAGAACTTGTGCTACAAATAAATCTTGTGTTGCAATAAGGACATGACACACTTTGCCTAGTCATCCTTGTTTTCATTTGGAAATGCTTGAACCTTCTCCTAGGCCTATACTAAGTAGATACCATGTGTCATCATAGTGCATGAGTACATGTTTAATCTTTACTTCCTTTGAAAAATTGTGTTGTAGTAAGATGTGCTACAAATAAGATATTGCAATATGTGAATTACTTGACATTATTTACAAGGAAACCATAGGTAACCAGGAGTGACACATGGAGAAAGAGTGTACTAGTGAAATTCAAATGGGATTGACCATTTAGACCATAAGCTATGAATAAATATTTCCCTTGTAAGATACCAACACCTTAACAAGGCAATAGTCCTACAAGCTATCAAGACTAGGTTGGAGGGAAATAATAGAATCCATGTGTTGCTTGTTGATGCCAAAAACTGGCAAGGTAACAACCTTATGGGAAACTCAATTAATGGGGGGAACAATTGCACTAAACTAAGTGACCTCTGGGTTTTTAAAGAAGCTGACTTCTTCTGTATTTGGGGTTTTGGAATGGGAAAAGGAAAGAGATAGAAAAAATACAAATCTAACAAAGGCAATGTGACAAGGTATAGATATAGGCACGATAAATATATCTTTTAGGATGCAATTTAAGGGCCCGATCAACAATTTGCTAAGTCCCAGAATAACAAAAATCAAAGATGAAAACTTGAACAATTTATTCAATAACATAAAATAATTCCCATATACATTTATTGAAAAGAAGATTCAAAGACATGGTCTAAACCAACAAACTTGTATTAGAATTATAGAAGCTCTGTAAATGAACAATTCAGGACAATAATGACATAGTATAATGTTTTATCAAATAGCTTAAGAAAATAGAAAGGCCAAACAATGGCACAGTTTGAGTCTTATACAATAATCTAAAAGCAATACAAAAAGTCTGGTGTCTTTCCTCTATTTTTTTTATATTTTCCAAACTCTTTCTTGGAAGGAAGAAGCAATATATATAGATACAAATCCCATTTCTTGGTGGGATAGTAATAGAAAATATCCTGTATTACGAGGAATGATGCTTGCAGCAATGATTTCCCTCGATTGTTGCAACATAAAAAGATTCAAGCCATGGAACATAGTCACTCTCAAAATAGATGCATCCCCTTTGAATGATGGTAGTGGTCCCAAAAAACTTTGTGTAGACATGTGTGATTCACCCATAAAGGCAGTTAGAACACATGGTAATCAGGTGGGGCACACTGCTTGCTCTCTCCTTTCCTTCGATGAAGTCCTCACAAAAGAGACACGTGGAAATAAGGCAGGGCACACTACTTTCTCTCCCCTTCCCTTTGATGAAGTCCCCACAAAAGAGACATGTGGCAATAGGTTAGGGCTCGTGTGTTGATTCCTCCTCCTTGTGATGAAAATATCCCTTGGTGAAGACACTTGGAGCAGTCTCTACCATTGGTGTTGATTGTGGGGTCTTCCAAAAAGTGTATGAGGATGGATGCTACATGGCATGTGGATGAGGCCTGATTAAAAAGCGAAGGGAAGCAACCTTGAATTTCCTACAGTGTTGACACGTGGAAGCATGGTGGGAGCCGGTAGGAGAGTGAAGGAAGGATTCCCTATAGAGAGCACCTAGCGGCCACGTGGTGACAACAAATGAAGTTTTTCAAAAAGGGGCTAGGAATACATGTAGTGTGGGCTAAACTTAGCAAAATAATCCACCTTAAGGTAGCTAGAGGAAATATATATCTGCAAATTTTGGTGACTATTAGGGGCGTTTCGCTTGTGGAATGAGGACCCCAATTTTTTTTGGTTCATAGACTAGAGCCCTATCCATTAGGTGATGCAATCAGAGCTTGGAGAGAGTAGTCTGTAGAGGCAGATAGTTAGCCTTGGATGGCATCAATATGTTGCAAAAATTTTCTTGGGATCCATGCAGATCAATCATTTCTTTATATGGTAGCATCATGGATGTACTGGACCTAGGCTCGAGTTGGAAGAGAAATTACGCTATTGGGTGAGTGACGCCCTTAATATCCTTTGTAGTAGGGGGTTGATTGAAGCTCTAAAAAGTGGATGTGTCCTACTGTTTCTCTTCAATCTTTGCCACAATTTTCTCCATTGTAGCCACTGATTCATCTGGAAGAAATGGGGAGCGTAAGCCTATCTGAGTTAGCTAGGAGAACCTAGCCTGCATGCTATTCATGGTTCGGTCTAGTGTGGCAGTACACTTGCTAGCATGGAGGATAGTTGCATGGTAGTGGATGAACTTGTTCAATTTTTTGGTAGCGGCTTTTCGGTCCTCGATCCCTAAATTTTCTAAGTCCTCATCCAATACCATGTATAGCTTATCTAACAAATTTTTCACCTCAGGAATCCTCTCTGCAATGGATTGCGAGAACTGCTCAATCACCCCATGAACTTCCCTGCCTAAGCTATTGCTTTTGCCATAAATTGGAGTGTTGGTTGAGGAGTCAGGAAAAAGGCCTTAACTTTTTCCCAGTATGAAACAAATAATTTTTGAGCCACTAGAAGGAGAACTGACTGGGCAGCAGGGGTTTGGGGGAGAATCTTCAAAGAGCTGATCTCTACATCTTTTGAACTAACATCATGTGTTATTTCCACTACCTTTTTGTTTGCAGCTGAAAGTTGCTCCTGCGAGGTCCTCCATTCGGTGAGCTATTTTCCTTTGTCCCAATTTTTTTTTGTTGATTCCATTTCAAGGGAAGAATTCATTTCTTGGACCTCACTCTCCAATTGAGTCTTTTAGTCCTCAAAATATACATCCTTTTGCTACAATTTTTGCTCTAATTGAGTGTGTTAATGCTCAAGCTCTTCACTTTTTCATTACATCTCCTACTCTGCCCGAGCCAACTGGTCCTACAATTCTTGATTTTTTGATACAACTTGGTGACTAGGTTGGGATCATAGGATTGGAACTTTGCAAGCTCCTCCTAGAGCTTAGCCTGCTTTGTCTGAGCTTTCTCTGAGAAGAGTGAAAATTTTGTTTCCCTCGCCTTGTCCTTTTCTAGCAGGACCTTGACTCTTTCCTTGACAATTTTTAGCTTTTCTTCTCTCTTCTTTAGCTGGTGACCGGATTTGAGGAAGTTAGTGTTCACCACCTACTGTGTCTCTTCCATGAGATCAAATTTGTCTTATGACTGGGCTATGCTCAGATTGAGTCCCATGGCATACATGTTGTAATCATTGGGCTACATTTCCTCTTGTGGCTTGATGACAGTTGGGTACATGGTTACAAAATGCAATGATTATTGGGACTCATTGAAAATAGTTTGTACCTTTGGTTCTACTAGCTTCTTGGCATCCTTGGCCTTTTGCTTCTGGATCTTGATAGCTCGTGCTTGTTTTATTTTATTTCCTTTCGACAAAAATTCTACTGGTGACCTAATGAGTCAGCTTGCAAAGGGTCACCGGGAGGAAGAGCGAATGATAATGAGAGGGTAATGGTTCTAGGTGATTTTTTCCTCGAAAGAGAGATTGTTTGTGGGGAGAATGGAGGAACATGCCAAAGCTTGGTTTGTGATCCAGCAAGAGGGCTCAAGGGAAGCGGCGGTGGTAGCGGAGTCATGGAAGATTCCATTTGTTGGGTGGACTGGGTTGGGGCCAATATAGTAGTAGCAATAGGGGTGTTAATGGCGGCCATGGATGTAAAAGGTGAAGTGATAGCGGATGTGGACTGGGTAGCTATGAAAGGAGGAAAGGTCCATGAAGGAGTAAAGGAAAATAGTCTCGCTTGGGAGAACTGGGAGAAACCTCCCGCGACCATTGTGATAGAAGTGGAAAAAGAAGGTTTGACACTTGAAGTGAGGGGCACTGTAGACACAACAGGAGGAACTAAAGATTACGAAGTAAGAGAAGAGGGAGTGAAAGTTACCTATTGTTGAGCTAATTGTGATCCCTTGCCTACTACGGGTTCTTGGCTTATTGTAGGCATTTGGATTCTTGCGGACTCTTGTGAACTTTCTCCAGAAGCTCCTTTTTTTCACTGCCATTTGATGGGTGAGGAATTTTCCACCTCTATAGCCTCTGGCTATTATTGTGAGGTTGTTCTAGTTCTTTTTGTAGTCCAAGTGTGAGTCATCGAGGCCCTCACACATGATATGTTCACCCAAAAATTTGAATAAATCTTGATGGGTTGCTTCGTCACCTTCTCTTTTGGCTACGTTGGGGTCATCTGTGCTTCTATTTCCTTCTCCTTTCCCTTCTTGGTATATTTTTCATCCTCCTATGGGCTGAAACTTCATCATTGCTTGCATCAAAATCTGTATGCACTTTATTCCATAATTTATCGAATCTTTCATCTGTATCTACGCTCTAATAAGGGGCATCAAGGCGTTAGATTTCTTGTTGGTAGATCAAAAAAATCCTTAATTCTTTGCTTGCTCCAATTTTCTTTCCTTGACAACTCATTGCCAAGGGTGGCCCCTATTTGGTGTTGCTCATTATACTTCACCAAAGGGAAGCAGAACTTAATCCATGGTGGCCTACTATCCTCAATTGGAATATGAGCTAGGTCAACCAATAGCTCATCCTGGTCCTTTAGTAGGTTCTGTCACTTCTCCTGGTAAGGCCGGGGGCTGTGCATTACCTTGAAATGTTCATTTGGTAAGTCATTAGAAGGGTTGTAATTCCATTTTTCACAAATCCATACTAGTCCTAGATGATCCAACTTCACCTCTAGCAACCTATGCATCTTCTTCTTGTCCATAACCATCATTTTAAAGCTTAGTGGGTATGTGAAAAATCCTTTCTTCTTGTCCGGTCCTCTACAAAAAGTATAGTCAATAATTGATACTTGTCAGAAAATTTTGAGGGCCAACACCCAATTTGTGAGACATGTCAGAAGTCGGAATGGTTCCCTGGTAAAGCCGCGCATTCGAATGAATGTGAAATCTTTATGAGAACAAGTCACATTTCAGAGTGAAATTATGCATATACTCTGTTTGTTCTAAGGTGAGTCGGTAAAGACCACCATCCTCACTCAAATCTTGTAGAATCAGAGTAAAGAAATAATTTGAAAATGCATAATAATCATAAGTTGAGGAGAGGAGAGGAGTCCATATAGAAAATGGCCTTCTTCTTCCCTTTTCATCAAATATAGCCAATCTCACATGTTTTTTGAAGAAGTCAGGGTTCTGATGCGAAAACATATGGGCAAGGAAAGAAGGAAACATGAACCTCTACTGTGTTCTGTATTCCCTTATCTGCTTTAGCATCTCCTTAATGATGAATTCGACAAAGTCGTACCAGAAAAAGGAACGTTACCTACGTAACTAAAACCCTAGACCCAATTGAAACTCCTGAACATACCTCTTGGTGTCTAGGACAAAAAAAAGGTCATCATTAAAAAGGAATCCTATAGGTCTGCCTGGAAAGCATTGTGCACTGCCAAAATCTGTGGTGGCTTTTTCTGATCTTCCCTAGGCCTTTTGGTTTCTTTGTTATAAAAATCCAAAGAAAAATCTATGGTTTCCCATATTTTCTCCCCCTTTGCTAGAGTGAATGACTTCACCTTGTTCACTTTGGAGCTTCGTTTAGGGATGTATAGCATGTTCCAGATAGCTTCTAGGTAGATATTAACTCTCAACTCTTGAACCTTGATGGTGTTGGTATTTGGGTTGAAATGATTAATGGCATCATTGGCTAGCTCTAGGCAGTAGTGCATAAATGGGACCATATACTATGGAAGCTTGTTGAACCATTACTTCTGCGCTAAAGAATCTAGGTTTCTATTTTTCTTCATCCTTTTGTAGGCCACCTATTGGTGTGAATAAGTCTTGTACCTATTTTATTCCTTTACTAGGGACATAGGGGATTTAATTCACATGTTAAGTTTACTTAGGATATTAGTTGTCTTATCTAGATAAGCATTAGTTTTCTCATCTAGAAGTTACACTTTCCTAGGTAGATATGAGTGAATTGTCTCATGTGATAGGATTAAGACACTTGTCATGATCTTGTCTTATCCTATCTCTCATCCTTGCCTTTATAAGCAAGGCATCTCTAGCATATTTTACATAGCATTGTATAGTATTGCATTGATAATATTGTATCATATTGCAATCCTTGTTTGGTGGAATATCATCTTCCATTGTTGCTTCTCTCTATCTCTTGTGGAGGTTATTTGGTGTTGCAAATTGAAGATCTTGGGTTGATCACTTCAACACCACCTCCCTAAGAGTCTTAAGTTTCTTTGCTAGGATGGGATCATGAATGTTATCCCATTCCTCCTTTATTTGGCTCTGGTCTTTGTGGGTTTTTTTCTTTTCTGAGGCTCGCATGTTTACCCACTTTTGTTTTTTTGGTATCCTAGGTGAAGCATAAGAGATGTCTTTAAAGATATAGGTAGCTGGTACTGCACACATGGCATCAAATAAAATTTGCATTGCCTCTCCTTGTGTTTTTGTTTGAGAAATTTTAGCCATTTTCCTTTTGTTGTAGATTTCAGCTATGCTCAATTTTTTTGTAATTCACCTTAGCTTTGTTTGCGCTGAACACTTTTTTCTCTAGGTAGCATGCTCAAGAATCTTTCACAATATTAGCTTCTTGCATGTAGTACTTTAGCTATTTATTTCTTGGGGTAGCCAACAATGGTTGACTTTTAGCATTAAATTTGGCATGTACCACTAGAGCTTTGCTTGTGCGAAATGAATTCCTTGCCATTTTTGAAATGATAAGAATTCATAATGACATTTGTTAATGATGTCCTATGGCACGATTTTCTTAGAAATTGAGCCAAAAATTGAAAGTGGTTCAGGCTTTACATGCTTTAGCAATTAATATCCCAAAAGGAGTGATTAAGCCAAAATATGCAATAAGTGCTTGAAAAGATATGAGTTCTGCCTTGGAGTTTGAAAAATGCTTGCAACACGACACCTCAACACCTGGCCATGTAGACTACCACTGACTTATGCTTAATTAATTAGCTCTTATTAATCCTACATGCAACAAACCATACCTAGTAGACACAACTGGGTGGGAAATTTGAGCAAGCTTTGGTGGGATTTTCAAGTTGGTACTCAATTAGCATCATGCTTGTGGCACAAAAATTGCCTTGCATATCCTGGCTATTTCTATAAATAAGTGTTTAGACAATAGAAAAATCACACTTAGCAATTTGAGAAGAATTGGTATTAGGAAGTTAGGTAGAATTTTGCATTAGCAGTTGCATAGAGCTAGACCTAGGAAGTTGCATAGAGATTACTATCAGACAGTGCATAAAGCTTAGCACCATGAATACTCCCATTAAGCTAGTTTGTAACAAGTCCCAGATAGCATTCCTATGTGAAATATTGAATAGGAGACTAAAGAGAATAACTAAGAATAAGCATTCACTGGCTATCATAGCCATGAAGTGGGTTCTAGGGAGGGACTGCATTGAGTGTGAGGATAAATACAGGGTCAATACTGATGTATTTTATCACTTTATTGCCTCGTTACTTGATATTCAGGTTCCCAAGCCAATGATTCTTCACCTGGTACTTGAAATATTTTTGAAGCACTACTTAGGTGGTCTTGGAGAGGTGGTGGTAAATGTTGCATTTGGTATGGGCCTTCCAACGGTGAGTGACCTTCAAAAATAGATTGAAGAAGATGTTGTAGTACCATGGGTACCGTTCTTGAGTGGATTCTACATCTAGTCACATGAAGAGCATCGTGAAAGGGTGACTCATTCCTACCACTTTCTATTTTGTTGCTACAATGTGGTGCCCTTCTATGATGTTGGCTAGTATATTGACTTCAGGAACTTGGTGTTCCCTCTACCACTGGCCATTGCTCCGGTTGATGTTGGTGCTACTCCTAATGCTCCTTTTGCTATTTGTACTGATGATGTTATTCTAGGCATTTTTGTTTATGCTTCCATTGCTCCTACTTGAGACTAAAAACCCTTTTACGTTTTAAGAAACCAACACTCTATTAATTTGTTTTTGTATAGATGCCTGGAAAAGGGCTTTACCGTACATATATATGAAGCAACTATAGAATATATAGATATAATTTAAAAGCATGGAATTAGAGGTATTTTGAAATGTATTACCGAAGTATATATTTCCGTATATAATGAATATATAGCTTATATTAAAATTTTGTTTCTTTTTCCGTTTGATTTTGCAATGTGGGTTCTCTTTTTTTTGCACGTGTTCATTTCAATTTTTCATATGGGTGTTATTTTTCTCTACCTCATGGGTTGCAAGTTAATTCTCTCTACTTCCTGTAATAATGGGTTCCATTTATTTCCTACTTCCTCGCAGAGATGAAATTTATTGAAAGACCAACCGACAAAAAACATGAAAGAAAATAATTAAACTACTCACATATTTACACTGGTAGAATAATTGTGAAGCTTAATTAAAAAAATTTAGGTGAATTTTTTTAACCGGAATACCCAATGCTTCCTGCTCCATATTTTCTAATTCAAATGCATTGTGTTGCTTGCATTGAATTATTTTGAAAGGGCCTTCCCACAAACTATCAAACTTTCCATGTTGGCTAGGCTTCACGGATCTTTCATTGAACTTTACTACTAGGTCTCCACACTTTAGACCTTGGTTTAAAGCTCTCTTGGTTAAACATCTCTTAACCACCTGTTGGCAGTTGGACATGGCTATCAGGCCTTTCCCCTTTTTTCTTACACTTCCAACAACTCGGCCAACCACACCTCCATGGTGTCATTTTGTTCTACCTCAAGAGATTTGAGCAGTTCTAGTGTAGGACTCTCCATGGAGATGGGTAACAACGCTTCTTTCCCATATACTAACTCATATGGAAAAAAATTGAGGACTTTCTTGAGAGTTATGCGGTTCACCTAGAGCATTGACCAAAGGTTCTTGTTCCATTCTCTTTGTTGTTTTGACCCAATTCTTTTGACGAGTTGGACTAAATTTTTATTGGTTGACTCGACCAGGCCATTCCGTTGTGAGTAGTAATTTGATGACATTTTCAACTATATTCCATGCATGAGTGTTAATTGACATACCTTAGAGCCTAGGAAATCTTTGGCATTGTTGGGGATGATGGCCTTTGGTGGGCCGAATCTCATCACCAGTTCCTCAAGGAAGTCCACTATCTCCACCTTCGTTGCATTCTTCAGGGGCATGGCTTTGGTCCACCTAGTAAAGTAGTTCGTGGCCATGAGGATCCATTTTTGTTTGGTGCTAGAGGTAGGATTGATCATCCTGATAAAATCAATGCCCCATTTTTTGAAAGGTTCATCAACCATTATCGGGTTGAGAGGCATTGTAGAGTTTTTCTTTCTTCCTACAAAGAATTGGAATTCCTTGCATGCTTTTACCAAGGAGTATGAGTCATTGAATAGCGTAGGCTAAAAGTACCCAACACACATGATTTTTATGGTGGTGGTCTTCATAGAGAAGTGCCCGCCCATGGGACTGTTGTGTAAAGTGTCGAGGATCTTTTTCACTTGCTCCATGGTGACACACTACAATAGAATGCCATTGAAGTTCCTTTTGAAAAGGACCCCTTTGATGAGCGCATATTTGCTATTCTGTAGTGTGTAGAATCTTCTCTTATGAGAAGGAAGGTCTAGTGGGTATTTTCCATTATGAATAAACCTTACTTTGTTTGCTAGCTAGTAGCTTTCAGATTTAGACTCATTGGTCAAAACCAAATATGGTTGCTCTTATTCAGTTATTATTTCCTCACCATGCACCAAATATTCGCATAGTGATCCTCTTCCTTAGACAGTCTTTGTAGGATTGACCTCAATGTCATATTCAAGGATCTTAGTTATCCAATTGGACCTTTATTCGGTGATCTCTCCTTCCATGTTGTACTCGTGCACACTGGAATGTGTGACATAAACAATCACCTTGTTGTAAGATATGAGGTGTCAGAACTTCTTAAGTCCCTTAACAATTGTGAATACTTGCCTCTCAAAAAATTTGTAGTTCATCTCATATTCATTTAGGGTCTAGGAGTGAAATGCTATCAGATGTTCTCCCTTTCCTTCATCATCCTTTTGAGTTAAGAAAGTAGCAATTCTTGACTTGCTACTAAATACATACATTATGAAGTTCTTCGACATGTCTAGATTGATCAACACAAGAGTTGAAGAAATAACATCCTTAACCTTCTTGAAGGCTTCTCTAGCTTCTTTAGTCTATTTGAATAATTGATCTTTTTTAGCATTAGGGTGATTGGTTTGATTAATCTTGCAAAATCCAAAATGAACTTGCTCACAAAACTTACCTTCCCTAGGAAAGACTAAACTCCTTTCTTGTTAACCAATAGGGGAAGCTCTCTGATTGCCTTCACCCACTTGGGATCAATTGCAATTCCTTCTTTGGACACTACATGTCCCAATAATTTGCCTTGTGGTACTTCAAAAACACATTTTTTCAAGTTCAAGGATACCTTGAACTCCTAGAATTTTTTGAAAACCATCTCTAGGTGATCAAAATGATCATCCTTAGACTTGGAGAATACAATCAGATCATCCAAATAGATTAGTATAATCTTGTTGATCAATTTGCTGAAGGTGATATCCATTTCCCGTTGGAAAGTGGCTCTCACATTTGAGAGGTCGAAGGGAATTTTAGCATATGTGAACATTCCCCACTTGGTAGTGAACGCCATTTTGTTTTGGTCCTCTTCTTTGACCTGAATCTGGTTGTAACTAGAGAAGCTGTCCAATAGAGAAAACATTTCTGATCTTGCCACTATTTGCAAGATTGACTCCATAGAAGGAAACAGATATCAGTCTTATAGGGATGCTCTGTTCAGGTCCTGAAAGTCAACACATAGGCGGATATCTCCATTCTTCTTTCAGACTGGGACCAGGTTGGATACCCATGTGCTATGCTTGATTGAGAAGATGATCTAAGACTAAATTAGCTTTGTTATCTCTTGTACCATTAGTGCCTCAATCTTTGGATTCATTGGCCTCTATTTTTGGTAGACTAGCTTTGCACCTTCCATCAACTCTATTGTATGCTAGATGATGTCGGGGTCATGTCCCTTGAGGTCATCATATGACCAAGCTACTACTCATTGATACTTTTCATAAAAGTTGATGAGCCTCTCTTTATCATTATGCAGAACAACCTTCCCGACTTTGAGCTTTCTTCCATCTCTAACCTGAAGGTCTGCATAGTTGCTTTTGTCCACTAAAAAATTCCTTTTATCATTTCTTGCATTGTAATAATTGAATAGGTTTTTGAGAGTGACTAGCCCCTTTGGAAGGTTGTTAAACCTCAGCTAAATGATTTGTTCCTCATAGGCCTCGAACAATATCTAGTTGGAGTTGGTCAACAAAATCTCTTGATTGCTAGATGAATGAGGCAATGTGTTCATCACTCTCGAACACTTTCCAAATTTGACCATTATCAGGAATTGTCGGTCGGACTATCACTCATATAGAGTGTTTGTTATGGATTAGGTTGGAGGTAGGATCAAATTGAGATCTGATTGTGTCCATGCAATCCACATCAACATTTTGTTCTCTAGGCATTGTTTGGATATTGAAGGCTTCGAAACCCTTAATTAGGTCCTAGACTCTATGTCTATAGGATCTCATGCAAAAATCCCTCAGACTTGGTTGACTACTAGTTCAGAATATTTGAACACCATTAATTGCTTGATGCTCATATGCTCTTTAAGGCTTAGACCTTGCACTAGGCCTTCATATTCAACTTCATTGTTTGAACAAGCAAACTGGAAGCAGAAGGAACATAATGTCTTTTCATTGTGTGGGGATATCAAACATATCCTGGCTCATGTGACAACTTTTCATCTTACTCCATCAAAGTGCAGTGACCACAGTTCTGAGGCTTGATCACCTTTAGATTCCTTCACGACCTTCAAAATTTCTTGATCTTCATCATAGATGACATAGATGCCTAACCCAATAGCATGATATTTTCCAAAAGGATCATCAATATCTATGTATTCACTCAAGAGAACTACCTCTAAATCTATCTGTTCTTTGGTCACTTTTTCATCCTCTAATAGCTCAGTGCAATACATTTCCTCTTTGGAGAAAGAATTATGGGCAACCTGCAAGTTGATCATGGATTTTTCGGCCATGTGTTTCGAATGCAGAGGTTTGGATATTATCTTCATTCTAGCTCCATGCTTGGTCCTGAGGATCAAGTGTGACCAATCCAAAGAAAGAAACCTACCTAATTTTGAAGTGAATTCTCGAGATAGGAAAAGGCCAAACATAGGGGGAACGTCTATGATCATAGTATCTTGCGGAACTGTGATGCTAGGGAAAGAGGACATAGTCAAGGGGAGGTCTTTGATGGGACCTACGACTTTGACTTTGTTCCCATCAAGCTGCATAACCCCCATCTTTAAAGGTTCATAACTAATTCCCAAGGCTTCAACTATCTACTTGGGCATGACTGTGGTACTAGCGCCAAAGTCAATCATGGAATTATGCAATAATTTTTTACCCATAATAAGAGTTAGGAAAAAGGGCTTGGGTTTTGGCTTATCTCTCACTTCAATAGAAGCTTCCTCCACACTATTTTCTAGAACTTTGGTAGGAGGTGATGGATCAACAACTTTTTCCTTGGGTGATTTTTCTATAGGATTGATGATTGGATCTTCTTGGAGAGGCTTTTGTAACAATGTATTCTTCTTTGGAATAGCTAAGATACCCCACAGGGACACATTAGTGGATGATTTTTTCAATTGTTCCACCACATTAAACGATGGAAAATTTGGAGGCTTCTGCTCCTTAGCTCTGGTTATAACAATTTCCCATCATGGTGGAAATTGTTGTGCCACTATGAAGGTACTAGGTGTCTAGTCGAAAGCACTTTTTGGCTATGGATTGAATGGTTGAAAGATGATTGGTTCACCCATGAATCTCCTCTTTGAGAGAGTGTTGTAATCAAACTATACTTGCAGGGATTTTGATGTGGATGCATCATTGGAAAACACCACCTCTTCTTCTTCCATCCATGAGAAGAGTACGTGATCGAGAGCAATATTTGTTTCTTACTCTAGGGACATCCCTTGCATTTGTGCTGTGAGTACCATGTTTTCCATTTGCAAAGAGGCATATACATAACCTCTGGGGTTTGATGTCATGCCTTGACTATGCTATTTCACCACCTTTTGTTGTATATTATTATGTGGGCAATTTTGGGGCATATGTGTGTTGCCATAGGGGAAGCACCAAGGATTAATATCTTTGGCGAGATTGTTTTTCCCCACTGTCATTTCTTTGTTGGAGATTTGGTAAGCACTCTAAAATGGAGAAGGTACTGGTACTATTTGACTATTTGTTTGCACCTACAGATTTATGCATGAGCCTCCTTGGAATTGGTTTTTCTTGTAAGAAGATCTTCTTCCTTGATAATTTTAGTAGGTTGGCTTCGGAGGCATAGACTGGTTCTGCTTAATGAAAACTATTTCATTGGTGATGGTCCACAACATTTCCTTGACATTGCTCATCTCATCCTTTGAAGAGCTAGATGTAGAAGCAACGTTCTAAGGTGTGCCCAGATATGTATACATAGACTGGGGAGGAGCAGACAAACTGGTAGATGGCATCTCCTGGGCGGGAACTAATATCTCAGGAAATATAGGCATGATGGGTCGAGGTGGAAACTTCCCTATGTCTATTAGATTGTTCTCTGCCTTGACTGTGAAACTATATGCATCTAATACAGTTGTTTCACCAAGAGATTGGATCATCATTGAGATGTTTTCATTGATGGATTTTAAGTAGAACATGAATGCCAACTCAACCGGTGGGTAGATAGCAGCCTGAATCCTCTAACAAGTTATATGGAACCGAGGTTGAAGTCAGTCATGGCTTCATATGGGGCCCACTTTATGACTAATAACTGATGATATTGTAAAGACCTATCTCCATCATTCGAGAATATTTCATAGAAAGGGTCTCCAATTTGATCCCAGGTATTGATAGTATTAACTTGTAGAGTGTGGTAGCAATCCAACGCTTTACCCCTAAAAGAGGTTTCAAGCAACCTTAGCACTATATTTTGGTCTATAACCTTGTGCACCAAACACACATCTGCCACATCTTGTAGATGCTTAGATGGTGTTCTTGAGCCATCTCTGGTAAATTTAGATATAGATTTTAAAGCAGAGACTAGGATAGGGCCCAAACGGCGGGTGCAACAAGTGCTACAAGGGGGATTTTGGTATCCCATGCCACATAATTTCTATTATCGATTAGCAACATGGCTAGCAGAAGGGGCGGAGGGAGCAGGACACTCACTATATGGGTTCTGGCTTGTACTATTCCTAGTGGTGGTACTAAAAAACTAGGGTTATTCACTGTTTGGGATCTAGTAACAAGTCGATGGCTCATACACCCTCTTTAGATTTAGATTCATTTAAGTAGTCCCACTGGGTGTGCCAGAGAAAAGAAACTATTGATGCCAAAAATTGGCAAGGTAACAGCCTTATGGGAAACTCAGTTAATGGGGGGACCAATTGCATTAAACTGAGTGACCACCAAGTTTTTGAAGAAGTTGGATTCTTCTGTATTTGGGGTTTTGGAATGGGAAAAAGGAAGTAGATATAAAAAATACAAATCTAACTAAGGCAATGCACCAAGGTATAGATATAGGTACGGTAAATCTATCTTTTAGGATGCGATTTAAGGGCCTGATCAACAATCTGCTAAGTCCCAGAATAACATAAATCAAAGATGAAAACCTGAACAATTTATTCAATTACATAATCCATATACATTTGCTAAAAATAAGAGTCAAAGACATGGTCTAAACTAGAAAACTTGTATTAGAATTATAGAAGTTCTGCAAATGAACAATTCAAGACAATAATGACACAATATAATGTTTTATCAAATAGCTTAAGAAAATAGAAAGGTTGAACAATAACACAGTCTAAGAGTCTTATACAATAATCTAAAAGAAATACAAAAGTCTTGGTGTCTTTCCTTTAATTTTTCTATTTCTTTCAAACTCTTTTTTCAGAAGGAAGTAGTATATATAGATGAAAATCCCATTTCCTAGTAGGCTAGTAATAGAAAAGATCTTGTATTATGAGCAATGATGCCTACAAAAATGATTTCCCTCGACCGTTGCAATAGAAAATATTTAGGCCATGGAATGTAGTCACTCTCAAAATAGATGCATCCCCTCCAAATGATGGCAGTGGTCCCAAAAAACTCTGTGCAAACATGTGTCATTTACCCACAAAGGTAGTTAGAACACATGGCAATCAGGCTAGGTATGTTGCTTGCTCTCTCCTTCCCTTCGATGAAGTCCCTGCAAAAGAGACACTTGGAAATAGGTCAAGGCCCATGTGTTGATTCCTCTTCCTTGCAATGAAAATCCCTCATGGTGAAGATACGCGGAAGTAGTCTCTACTACCGACATTGACTATTGGGTCTTCCAAAAAGTGTACGAGGATGGATACTACATGGCATGAGGACGTGACTCAATTGAAAAGTGAAGGGACACAACCTTGAAGTGTCTGTGGGAGCTAGTAGCAGAGTGAAGGAAGAATTCCTTGCAGAGAGCACCTGGAGGACACGTGGTGGTAGTGGATGAAGTTTTTCAAAAAGGGGTTAGGAATACATGTAGTTTGGGCTGAAATTAGCAAAAAAGTCCACCCGAAGGGAGCTAGAAGAAATATATATCCACATTTCCAAAGAGAAAGGATGTAACTTTGATTCTAGTGCACTCCAATAATTTTTTTCTATGAAGGGTGGATGTGCTCGAATACGAGAATGTCACATGTAATGTGAACAAGACCCATCATAGAAGAATGCATGAAAGAGACTCAGGTGTAATGGAAATAAATAATTAGGAAAATGGGTTGGTAGAAAGAGTGTAGTCCTAGACATAAGGTTCTAACTTAAGTGATCTACAATGAGGTGAATTGGTCAAAACAAAAATAGAGGCTAGGAGCCAAAGGGTTTAGGGTTTAAGGAATTTAGAGAAACCCTAGGACTATGACATTGAAACCCTATAAATTTATAGATAATGACATAATTCACATAGAATTTAATAGAACAATTATCATCGGTGAATAGTATAAAGGGGGCACAAAGTGAATATATTTTTGAAACTTCTACGAGGTGTTTTCCTATTAAGCATGGGAGTCATAGTGAAAAAAAAGAGGGCTTGTCTCAAAATACCAAAATAGGACATGTTCAAAATCACCTAGAGGAAGAAAAACAAAAAACCTAAGTCACACATTTACCTAATGGAAATGTAGAATGTGCAAGACACTTCTTAAAAAACAACATTTTTTTTTGTTATGGTACAAAAATTCTATATTTTACCTTAGAAACAAGACTTGAGGTATATATCGTTGACTAGGATAGGAAGAGCATCATCATTAAACCTAGAAAAATTAAATTTATTTACCTCTTCACAACTATTGATGATATAGGTTCCACTCCATATGGCATCAAATTTATCCCTACTAGCCTTAGATTTTTCTGCATCCCATTTGAGAACCAATTCACCCTCCTTGAACACTTTGTTGATATCCTTCCTATCAAAGGTTCTTTTTACATGTGATTGATGAGTCTCAAAGGTTTGCATGGTCTATTCCTTATATCTTCCAACTTTGTAAGCTCAACTAACCTTACTATAATGGCATGATTTTCTACTAATTTCACCTATTATGCTAACTCAAGAGAAGGAAACTCTAGTGATAATGTCCACCCTTCTTCCCTTCCATAAACCAACATGAAAGGTGAATTACCAATATATCTCTTGTGAGTTATTATATCAACCAAATGGTTGTCTTTAGCTTAATATGCTAAGCTATCTGATTATCCTCAACAGTCCTCTTAATTATTGTAATCACATTCTTGTTGGTGGACATAGATAAGACATTACCCTAAGGGTAATAATTTGAAGAGGCATTTAAATATATTCCATGCTTAAATTCCCAATCACTTATCTGGGTGCCAATTTTGTTTTGGCATTTTCAAAGATGGTGGAAGGGACACCAAACCTGGTTACAATTCCATCTAGGCACTCAAGGATTGAAGCATTAGTAGCATCCTTTAGTGCTACAAATTCTATCCATTTGGTGAAATAATTTTTGGCTTGAAAAATCCACTTGTGACTAGCACTAGATGGTGGGTTTATTGGACCAATGCAGTCTAAACCCTATTGTGCAAATGGTTGATCAACCCAAATGGGGTGAAGAGGAAGATAAACTAGGCTTTGGTTTTTAGAAAAGAAAGCACACTATTTACAACTTCTCACCCACTTAATGTGAATCCTTAAAAATATTTGGCCAATAGTAACCATACCCCATGATTTTAATAATAGTGGTTCTTGGAGAGAAATGACCACTTGAAGAGCCATCATGGAACTCTTTAAGTAATCTATTGAACTGATTTTATTCTATGCATCTCAACAATTCCCCATTATAATCTCTCCTAAAGAGTGT
>VDFB02056274.1:0-75937 GCA_007258455.2 Sequoia sempervirens | reverse complement strand
ATCATCCAATGTGAAATTCATGTTTATGAGACTAAGAGTCTAGGTATTAATATGATCTTTGGAATTTAGATCTACTTTTATGGTCACTTTTGTACCATATATTATTCACTTTTGTACCATAGATTATTCTAAACAACATATGGGACCAATCAAAAGATAGGTACAAACCAATTTTAGTTGTGAACTCCCTAGACAAGCAAATAGAAAAATACAGGGTGGTAGATATGATAAATATGTCTTGTGATATTGTGCAACTAGGGAAAGCATGCAGGGATACCTTTAAATATTTGATGATACCTACTGTCTTGAAAATAGTACCATTTAGTTGTACAAAACCCTTGGATACTAGCTCATACTTGATGCCAAGGAGGTCAAATATTTTATTAGGCATCACAAAAATGAGCCAAGTGGTCTCTAATGCTCAAGGTCATATAGAAAGGGGTGGTTTATTTACGTAGCTTGAATTTCCTTCATAATTTGGTTGAAAAAGGCTAGTTGTATTTGTTGTTCCCTCCTTTATCAAAACACCACTTGATTGATTGATTCCTTCCAAGGCCTCTTGCAGAAAATGCACCTGATATGGGATGGATAAGGCCTCTCACATGGTGACATTTAGGTTTAACTTCTTCATCTACTTTATAATATTGAAGGGAGGATGGAATATTTAGAAGAAATATTTGTAGCAATAGAGTCCACCCTAGATTTCTATTTGGTTGAAGGATGATTATGCTTCATGTTATTTGTACCAATAATCTAATATGACTATGACATATGAATCTTATCTATTTGAAAAAATTTACAGTGCCTTGGGATACTAGTTGAAAGGTTGATGCTTGACCATTTTCTGGAGTATTATCTCCCATTTCTCTTTTCTTTGCTTTGGTGTTTTGAGCCATTATATCAATATGTAATTGGTTTATGTGACAAAGTAAAACTCATGCCAATTAACCAATGTAGCATCTCTATGAACTTGATCTTAAATTCCAATAACTTGTTGAATTACCTCAAATATGTCCTAAAGTTGTTGGTTCATTATGGACCATTAAGGCTTGGCCAAAACCTCTTTTTTGATATTATTTATGGTTGTGTGTATAATTTCATGAATATCAAAATTCATGCTCTTGATAAATATGGTTATGTATGTGAACTCTAGCCCTTGATGTGCTAGAAATAGAAGGATTAAGTGAATTCAAGGGCCTAGCATGATTCCATTGATTTTTCCCTTGATATGGTTGCCTATTTTGTTGATAGGTATGATTTTAGGGTTGGCATGGCATATTGTTTTGGGATTTTTTCCTGTTTATTGTTACTAACTCATTACCAAAATTTTATAAGAGGAATTTCACCTCATGCAACTTTTTTGAAGGTGCAACAAAAGTAGATGTTTGATTGGTTAATGTGAAGGGGAGAGGTGTTGAATTAGGTTGTTGAGATGGAAATTTTGGGAATAGATGAATTGGTGGTCTTATAGCTATTTTTACCAGCTTGAATGAGATATCTTTCTACCCTAATGATAATATCATAAGCATCTAGCAGAGTATTCTCTCTTGTAGATTGGATCATAACAACTACATCATTATTAAGAGCCCTAAAATAGTATAAGAAGACATGATTTGGAGATGGATTTACTAGAGTAGGGATTCTATCCCAAGTCTTTTGAAATATGAAGTTGAATTCCCCCATGAACTTATGAGGATCCCTCTTGATCGTTGTAAATTGTTCAACTACTGATAGATGCTCACTTTTATCCTAAAACTAGTCATAGAGCCTTTGACCTAACTCATCCGAATTATAAATGGAGTTAGGTTATAAAAATCAATACCAATGAAGAGCCTTTCTTTTTAAAGATATGACCATAAACCTAATAACAACATTATCTTTAGAAATATTATGGATAGAGAAAATGTTGGAAACCTCTTGAATATGCTCTATGGGGGTAGTGGTAGTTTTACCAATAAAATATGGTATGATTTTTAATGAAAATAATAGTATGTCATACTTTTGGGAAATAACAAGAGGATTTCCACCAATGAAGGTGAAAATTCCTACTTCCTTGGGAGAACCATGTGAAACAATGGTCTGTTAATTTGAATGGTACACATTCTAGGCTATAATAATCTACTAAATGGAGGTGTAGATTGAGCCCTAGTAGATGGTGTTATAAATTTTGGTTCTTCTTATCGGGGATAGAGAAAGTGCATTTCTTCTTTTAGAAGTAGAAAATGGTAATTTAACATGCTATAAATTACTTCTAGAAGATGCTCTTTTTGAATTATAGGCATGAATCTTGTAGTCTGGTCTAGAACCAAGATGTTGAGTTTCTTGCAGATTTTCTGGGTACTTGTTGAATGCCTCCTTAAGGATAAATATGCTAAGAGAAGAACCAATTTCTTAGTAGGATGAAATTGATTTCATCACACTAGTTCCAATGGGCATGCCATAAACTATTAAAACTTTAAATTACACCCTTGTTGAGCCCATTATTCAATAATTTAGTGAAATAATGGGCTTAAGTGTGTGATCCTTGCTATTGATATCAGATCTCTAGAGAAGTTCACATTTCTATCCTACCTAAATACACTAGTGTTGGTCAAACCCAACACTAAATAACTCTAAACTAATCCTAGAACTAACAACCTGTAGAAAGAAAAGGGAGAGAAAGAGAAATACAAAAAGAAAAGGGGTGGTGATCCCCCAATATTATAGGCCTCTCTTCTTGCTTACCACAATATAAGGATATAATGAAAATTCCAAAGGGACTTACATAGATTTCTATTCAACTAGACCCTAAAGGTTTTTGTGAAGGCTAAGTTTTGACACACACTAGGAGGGAGAAAATTAATCCACAATTAGTCTTGTAAAATAGATTTAACACAACATACAAGCATAGAAGAACATTGTGTTGGATTGGGAAAAGGGATCTAGGATATAAACCACACTCTTCCCATTTTTTGATGAGGATTAGGAACAATCTCAAATCCACTTGACTACAAACCTATTAGGAAGAGTTAGAATGGTGGATTAGGGTTCTAATCCTTGTGTTTTTGCAATTTATGAATATGTTGATGTGAATTGATAAATTAAATAAATTTGAATAATGCAATGATCTAATTATGCAAACTATGAAAATGCAATGACCTGCTATGATTTTTGAGAATTTGGAAGCAACAAGACATAAACATATGCTATAAGGTGTGCACCCTTGGTATCCTTGTGTTGTGCAACACAACGCTTGGGTTTGTGACATGGCTTAACCATCTCCCATGGATTCATTATCTCTAGTGGTTGTATTAGACATTAACAGGTCAATATTTTGGTGCAATGACAACCGTATTTTCAACAATTAGTATCAGAGCCTAGGTTATGGTTTCGAACCCCTCACTGGTGATGGGAGATTGTTGCAAGGTGTGCACCCTTGGTCTCCTTGTGTTGTGTAGTGCATCTCTTGGGTTCGTGACATGGATTAAACACCTCTCATGGATTCATTATCTTTGGTGGTTGTATTATGCTTTAATAGGTCGATCTTTTGGTGCAACGAAAATCATCTTTACAAAAACATAAACCATAAGTGAAAAAGGAATAAACATAGGAACCTGGTGTACAAATTTGAAGCTAAACTACTTGGTATAGGATGTGGTGCACCCAAAATTATTCTCCTCCTCTATAGGATCTAAAAACACAATCCTGAGGTCCCTAGTTTGTAGCTCCTATTTCCCAAGATCACTATTAGAACTTCATCTGTTGATGAGAAAATCTATTTCCATGTCTTGGCAACTTGTAGGTTTGAATATACAAATGAGCAATTTATCCATTGTCTTCCTCCAAATATCTTTAGATATGAAAAATTACACACATTCATATAGAGGGGGAAGGGTTGTGCCATATAGGGGATTTCCTAGGTCAAAACCCATTTTGGTATTTATACCTCCACAATGGCTATGATAATGTAAAAGAGAGCTTACCCTCAATCAGGTAGAGGCTAAATGATAAAAAGTAATGAATTGGAAAATTATTACAACTCACCACTTAGATTTGCATTCCCTGATGGATTGAAGTCGTGTACTCATCACCTTCAAGGAAAATTTGATAGCTTGATTTAATCCCTACAAGTGTTAATGTCACAAATAAATGATCACAAAACATGAACAAACTTACATAACCACATGATTGAAAATTGAAATGATGCTTGACATGAATGAATGTTGTTAAAATGTGGATAATTCTTCTCTTGATTTCTCTTGAATGCTTTTTAGGAAGCTCAATTTTCTCAATTAAAGTGATTTTTTAATTTTAGGATTTCAAATGATAAAATGACTAGTATTTATATGCAATTATTCTAATTTCCCAAAAATCAATAACCAACAACCAACAATCAAAATTTAAAATTCAAATAATAAATTATTGACACCAACATATTCAAATTTGGAGCCAAAAGAGGAGGTCTAGGGCATGGTGCACCCTAGACTAGATCCACCTTTTTCAAGGCCAAAAGTGTCGAGGGAAAATATTAAATGTATAATTTCATTTCCCATGTTTGATTTTTTGAAGATGTTTATAAAATGTATAATTAATGCATTATTAGGCCCAAGAACATAGGGGGGGCTAAACCTAATGTGAATTTGTCAAGGGTGACAATTTTTAATGCTACATTTAACCCCCACTTTAGTGATAGTATGAACTTATGCTTAAACTCACACTAAAGTACAAATATGTCAAGAGAGGTTCAATTATCTAAATATTGAAGAGATAGGATGACATTGAATCTAGGGGATTTTCTAGCCCTTAGGATTCAATATTATATGGCAAGACAACATGAGGAAAAAGGAACACACATGTATGAAATGTAATGCAACATGAAAAACATGAAGCATACATGAACACAACAAATAACATAATGCAAAAGCAAAACAAAATACAAACATAATGCAAATACAAACATGATGTATACATGATGCAAACACAATGAAAACATGCAAATGGGGTATGAAAATCACATACTAGCAAGATCTGGAGAAATATCACTAGGATCCATACCCAAGTTGTTCATGAATCATGGGATAACAAAGTCTAGTATTTGTTAGGTGAACCATGAACCAAAGCACCATAGGCTAGTGAAGTCTGATATTCGCTAGGTGAGCTTTCTAAAAGTAGCAAATGAGAAACACACAAGGGATAGTTGTTGGAAAAGTATGCCTCAATCATCACAGGCTGAAACCTCCATTAGAGTCAAGTCAGTGTGACAACTCTTATGTCTGGCCGACTAGCAGTTTGGAACATCATGTTTTGTACAGGTCGCTGTGACCTAGCTTTTGTCTCACCGAAGGATCATATCATTGTGACAAGAAGCAGTCGTTGTAACCTCTCACCGTGTGGAGACCGCTGGCCGACAGGCCATTCAATCGAGCATAGGGGAGACTCATAGCGACTGGGGGCTTCAGAGTGACTTCAACACTCGGGAAGAAGTCCCAGTGAATAGTGAATGTCTCGCTGACAGGAATACATATGATGTCTTCGCGATAACAAAAAGATCCTAGTGTGAGGTCTTAGCGATAGATGGAAGTCATGCCGACGGGGACACACTCAGGAGTCATCAATGTAACACTAAGGTTTCGTTATGAAGTTTGGGTGAAGTGTTAATGTCTCGCCGATGTTAAATTTTTCTCTTGGTGTGACTCCTAGCGATGAGTGGTGGTCTCGGTATAACTTAAATACCTTGGAGTAAAGTCTTAACAAAGGATGTATGTCTTGGTGACTATTGTTGGCTTCGGGGAGACATCAGAGAGCTCGATGAAACCTTTTGGTGAAAGATATGTCTTGTCGATCGTTTGGTGCTCAGTGAAACATAAGGGACTCGGCGTGAGGTCCTGGCGAAGAATGATACTCTTTCCGAATGGTAAACTCACATCTATGAGACTTTTGGACCTCACTATGATGTCCTGGCGAAAGCGATAGGTCTCGCCGACTGTTTGGTGCTTCGGTGTAACACATGAAAGCTCGATAAGACGTCTTGAAAAGAACGATAACTCTTGGCGACATCAATATGAAGCTTTTAGGGCATCGGGGAGACACTTCTTGTGTCTCACTGACATGCCAATACAATGTGGGCTCTATTGACCATTTGACTATCCTATGTGGAGTCTCATGGACCAATAGGAGAATCTGAATCTAAACAGTTGGAAGATTGTTCATTGCGACGGTTCTATGAGGAAGCTCGACGGACATGGAACGACATGGATAAACCTGTGATTGTAGATTGTGATCGGTTGGTTGGATCGACGGATTGCTGGGTGGTTGTATGATCAGTAAATGTTTTCTAAACTGTAAAGACTGTAACTTGAAGGTCCCTGTACAAGATTGTTCATGGTGAATGCTACTGTAAACAGACATCAGAAAGATAACTCTAAAAATTGCATGTAATATTTATTACTGTAATACAAAGTGACTTCTCTTGGTGTGGTGGGTTTTTCTCCCATAAGGGTTTTCCCACATATATCTGGTGTTCATGTGTGATTATCAAATACTCTGTTTCTGATATTTATTTCATAGTGCATCTTAATTGAACTGTAATTGAAAAAATTAAAAGTATATCCACATTCTTCTCTGAGGTTTTGACGTTAGGAGAGTTGTTTTCACATCTAGCTTTCCTTACAATAGTGAGGGATAATTTTCACTAGGTGTGTTCCCATGTCTATCATACCAAGAGTTATAGTCCCAATAATTATAATAAGGTTCTACAAAAATGATCAAAATTATAATCCAATGCATCACCAAGTCCAAAATGTGTGAAAAAAGTGAAGCACATAATGCAATGCATTCCCCCACCTTAAAATAATTGCTAACACCAGCTATTAGCAATTTCCTTTGAGGTAGAGTGAGACAATATATGCAACATGAAAAACAAGGCCGCGAGAGCTTATTGGAAAACCCTATGCTAATGATATATATCAAATAAAGCTCTCATGATGAGGGGTTTCCCCCAAGATAAAGCCACATAACAAGAAAAAATATGACACATAAGGGATTCATGGATCTAGGGTCAGTATAGACCATTGATAATATAAATATGATTATGCTCAGAATTGAAATCACTCCCCTAGATGCTCATGGAATGATGAATAGGATGGAAGAATGACTCATGAAGATAACATAAAAATCCTTTTGGGTCAACATGGAAGAGACCTAAATTCCTAAACACCTTGCATTATCTCTAAAAGGAAAACACAAGACAAAAATAATGCTTGACATAAAGAAGGATGGAGATACAAATAGATGTATTTTTACAATAGATTTGTTTCCTTTGTATCCTTGTACCAATGAAAAAAATAAGGGTTATCCAAAGAAAACTAACAAACATAAGGCACACTAGGTAGAAAAACATAAGAGGTCACATCACATGCAAGAAAACACACAAAAAAGTAGAATATACAAATGTACAATACATGCGAGCCAATCTAAAGAAAATCATTTACATCCCAATCTTTCTCATCATAAATGGAAGGTAAAAAATATGCTAAAGGGACTACAACAAGTGTCATACAAGGAGTAGCTCTGAGTTCAATACATGGTGTATCACTCTCATTAGGAGGACCATCATTATTACCCCCATCTTAATCCATATATTTGGAAAATAAAATAGATAATTCATTTTGCACTTGTTCTTCTATCTTAGTTTCTTCATCTTCACTATCCAAGTTTATCACAATAGGTGGCTTATGAATAATATCATCCATATGATCATTCTTCATTATTTTCTTGGGTTGGGATAGGTAAGGTTAAACTTAATAGTTTGGTGAGGGTGGTAAGGTGGATTCGGGTGATGATGAGGATGGATGGATAGGAGGTAGTTCATCGGAGTTGGGTTGGATGGGCGGTTGGTCATTAGGTAAGGTTTTATTCTTTTTCAGCAAGTTGGCAAGCTATGGAACGACGTCTACACTTATGATCTTTTTCACTCCTCTTTCTTCTTACATGATTTTTAAATTTTAAGGTATCCTCCAACATGAGTCTCTTTTCTTCCTTGGGAGGAATTGAAGTGATCACCATGGGTTGGGAAACTACTATGTTCTTAGGTATATATAAAAAAAATTATGTCGAAGGTACAAATTTGATTATATGATTATCCCTTGACCTCTTATAAGGCAACAAAGGTGAAACCACAACATACATGTTAGGTAATCAAGGGAGGAGACTTGGCTCAGACTTAGGTTCCTCTACTACCTTTGGGGTAGGAGAAATATCTATTAAAGTCACAATGGGCCAAGAAACCTCAGGTGGGATATTACTAAGGGAAAACTCTACTATATGCTTGGCTTTAAACTTTTGATATGATATAAAAAAGTGATCTTCGTGAGGTTTAATAGGTTCCATAGGTTGAGGGAAAAAATAATCTAATGAAAAATTTCCATGGGAAGCTAAAGGTTTAAATCCACCATGAGAAACTATATGTATTTAATCTTCAAAAGGGAATTTTATGCACTTGTGGATAAATGATGGGATTGCATTCATTGAGTGTAACCATGGATAGCCTAACTTCAAAAAAAATTGGTTCGACATCAGGATAATGGTGAATGAAACATCCAACTATTTTGGTCCAACTTTAAGTGGGAGAGTTATCAAACTTATGGTAGGGTGAACAAAACCATCATAAGTTTTTAGCCATTCTCTTGATTATTCATAATTGTCTTTGTAAAGTTCATGCACAAACAAGAATTCTTTAGTGATCACTTATCTAAACGCACATGATCAATTAGTATTCCCCATGTAGGTTTGTCATTAATTCAGCTAGTAATATAGAGATGACCATCATCTATATGCATGGATTCATGAATATGTATAAAAGCAATATCAAGTAACAAAGTGGTTTGGAACTTACGAGGTTGAACTTTGATTGTATTTATCATGTCAAACATATCATTGTTCTCTTCATCATTATTGCTACATTGTACAAAGTTGGATGAATGAATTGGTAATGGGTTGATGAATATTTATAAGTTTTGGTTAGGTGGTGAAACTGATTTATTTCCTTTGACATTAATGTCGGCCAATTAGATTTGACTAGAATCAATGAGGTCTTGACTTGGTGCTTAAGACAAACATCATTGTGTATCATGTCCAGGTGTATGATGATACTGATAGAATTATTTTGCATTAAAGTGTAGTGATAAAATTTTACTTGTGTCAATAGGCCTAATTGTAGGGAGTTGAATTAGATTCTTACTTAATAGTTGTAACATTATCGCATGAAGAGAATTGGGAAACAATGTAAAATTTCTATCTCTTGGCTAAAATTGATAAGGAGTGTTACTTGTAGTGACAACATGTGTTTCAATATTATTGGCTATTTGAGGAGTGTTTATCTTTATGAAATTTTTGTTTTCCTTTTTTTATGATGGGTTATTGTTTCGATGTATGAATTCAGATTAAATAGGAGGAGTTGATGAAGGTGTTCCTTCATACTAACTAACCAAAATATAATAATCACGAAGGGTTGCACATAAGTGTGTAAAGGAGGCATACTTCATGAATAAAATCTTTCCTTGAATACTAGGTTGAAAGTTTCCTATAATTACTCTTTGGATAAATAGCATCATGAAGACTATAGGAAATTTGTCAGTAAAGCGAATGATATTGTCCTATAAATTTTGTTATCTTTTCCTTAGGTCCTTCTTTACAGTGAACTAAGTTTGTTAATGTTACTTGAGGACAAATTTTTTCTTGAAAATGTTAGAGAAATGCACTAACAATTTGTGTGAATGAAGTGATTGAGTTGTTTCACAATGAGAAAAATCATTCCAAGGCCATATCTTTCAATGTTCTAGGATTTTTTTTCTTCCAAGATTGAATCTTCAAAACTAAAATCACTACATAACATTTTGAAAGATGACACATTGTTGTTAGGATCTCCCTTACCATTATACTTTTCAAATCAAGGTATTTCAATGTTTGAAGGCATTGGTGTTTTAAGGATGGAAAATGATAAAGGATTATGCATGAGGTATCATGGAGGTTTACCATTTTGATTTTGATTTAAGGTTGAGATTTGTTGTTGAAGTGGTGTCACATTTTGCAACAGTTGATTTATGACTGGATCATTGGGTGAAATGTTTTGAGAGTTTGTTGAGTATGATGAACTAGAGTGAGTGACCGATGGGTTACTATGTTGCATGTTTATGAAAGGTGATGAATATGGTGTTGTTATGGGTGAGGTGACAAAACTACAAGGATTCCCATTATAAAATCCTAAGATTGGATTTATGCTATTCATGCATTGTATGGCTGATTCAATGATTGGAGGTGTGAATGTGAGAATAGAAGGCACGGTTGTGGGAGAGGAAACTTTTTTTCCTACTTGGTTTTGAGCATTTGTAAATGCTTGATCACAACTCACTATTGTACTGATGTTAGCATCTATTATGTGAGCTAGACTTGTAATGTTCCTCCACGATTCGCCCTTTCATGAGGTTAGATTAATTTTGGTTGGGTTGTTTGAATTCAATTGGTTTTATAATGTTGTTTTTTTTGGTGACAAATTAAATAAATTATTAAATAAAGCATTTTGATAAATTGATATATATGTTGTTCTTGGATATTTAGTTTATTAAATTAAATTATTAGGTTACAAAGTAACTCGACAATTAAATATAAAGATATTGATTATTGATGTAGAGTTTTAATTATAAATTAAAATGTGAGAAAATATTAAAAATAAAAGGTGAAATTGGAAAATGATAATAGACAACTAGTTAAATAATTGAAAAGATAGAAAAAGTAATTTTGAAGCACATGCGTCACTTCGAATTGGTTTTTGTTTGGAAACTTTTTTTTAGGATATTTTTATCCGCTTTTTGTTTTCAAAAAACAAAAAGCTTTCCTTGATTATTAAATATCATTTTGAGAAGATTTTGGGTTTCCATCTTTGATTTTTAGTTCTAAAAAGAGAACTTAGTTTGGAAGATAATTATTTTTTTTGTTGTACATTTTAGAGAGAAAATTAATATAGAAACTTGGGAAGAAAATTTTGGGGTAAAAAGAATTTCATTCGAACACTTTGGGGACTTCGAAAGGTTCATGGAGAAGCCAAGAAAATGGAGAGCTCAACACAAGCGCTACACCAAAACTTGCTATTTTTTTGTATCAGGGGCTGAGTTATCCAAGTATGTAGTTAACAAGTATGTAATCTTCATGAGTGTGCTGATATGCTTGGGCTATGTTTTGACTCTTCAGAGCTTTCTAAAATGGGTTTAGTATATTTGTGCACTCCATGGAAAAATCAAATGGTTCTGATAGAGGTACGTTTGAATAAATATGAATAGATTCTTGCTTATATGAAATATGTTCGTGGTCTGTATCATTGCCTTGCATGGATTCATCCCTATCCTTGTTTGGTTTTTGGGTCATTGTTTGGAATACCATAAATCGATTGCCTTCTCTTGCACAACATTAAGTAAGTCTTAAATCTTAAAAATACCTTGCTTCCTTTTTTTGCCGAGCTAATTTCTCCACCTTTGCTTATGCCTCGTATGTTTGTGGATGAGGTTTTAATTCTATATTGTGTTGCAATGTAAATCAAGGTTTTTGTATTAATTAGATCATAAAAATTGATGGGTTATTAATATTTTGGATGGTAGTGAATAACATGTATTTAAGTGAATTATATTGTTAGTATTGAGCTTGTGTTGAGTCTTTTGGGTAGGAGGTTGGTTAAGGTTGGGGTTGAGATAAGATATTGAATAAAGCATTTGGAAGAGTATGAGTATAGAATAATAAGGTTTTATGTACATGTCAAAAATAATAGCAATAAGGTTTTTGTGTATAAAAAGGAAATTATTTAGATATGTTGAGATTTAAATGTAAGGTATTAAAAATATTTTATTTATCAAAGATAAAATTTAATATTTTAATATGTCCAAATAAGAAAAGGTCTTTGGGTAAATAATGTGCACAACAATAATTTGTAATAATTATTATATGAGGGAATGCAAATAGGAATAGACATATTTAGTTATGTAATTAACGAATGAATAAAGGATGATGAAGAGTAGAATCTAGTGTATTTTTGTGTTTAGAATCCTAAGTGAGAAGGGCTAATGATCATTTTATGAACAGAATATTACGTTGACCATATTGAGTCTATTGATGTAGCCCTCCTTGCAATTAAATAAAGTCAAGATAGTAGTGATAAGTATAGATTGGCTACATATGGTGTTTTATATTATTTTTGTAAATATATGTTGATATTAATTTGGTTGTGATCACATGTTCTCATTGATTATCTTTCTGCAACTTTGAGTATGGTATTGAGCAAATGCACTTGACTTTTGTATTGAGTAAAAACATAATCCAACCAATGGAGTTAGTTTAGAGGTGAATATTGGGATGAAAACTAGGTGTATTTGGTTATGTTAAAATATTTAATCCTTAGGGGTGAGGGTTGTGGTGTGCTTACCTGGTTTGTCATTGTAGTCAATTATTTCCAAATCCTTTCACGAGTTTTGAATTAAGTATGAGAAGTTTATCCTTGATTATCGTAGTGTATTGATTTATCTTACTACTTTTGTTTATTTGTTGCTCCTTTAGTTTGAGGTGTTGAATTAGTGAAGATGAGAAGCTTTTGATTTTGAGGTTGATTTTGATTTTATGATCATGTTATTGTTACCACTTCGATGGGGGAACCATTGTGTTAGTGATTTTTTAGACTTGTAAAGGTTGGGGAAAGAGTTTTATTTATGATTGGCTTTTCATGTTGGTTCTTTGTGAACACTTGATTCCATACTTGATTTATGATTATGTGGGTTCTGACATTGCACTGTGGAATTGTTGATTGTGGAGACTTTGTGCGAGCTGGTGCAAGCCTCACTTTATGTGATATTTCATGTGACTTTATATCTTGTGCAAGTTGAATTACCCAATTAATGGACTACAGAGTCTTTTGTTGCTAGTAGGGAGAGTGGCTTCCCATGGGGGCCGGAGCCCTAAGTAGTGTCTAGGGTAACTCCGGAGCCCTAAGTAGTGTCTAGGGTAACTCCAGAGCCCTAAGTAGTGTCTAGGGTAACTCGTGTGGAAGTTGTGTTAATTCAATGATAACCTAATAAATAGTTAGGGGGATTGGGTAGTATTCACATTAATAAAAGATAATGGATGCCTCTCTCATGGATCAAGTGATCATTTAGGCTTGAGATGAGATGAGAAGGCTTGGAATGGCAATATCAACTGCCTTGTCTTCATGAAAGGTATGTTGATTCTGCATGAGTTAGAATGGGGGCCGAGGATCAGTTGAGGTTACTAGGGTAACCTAGGATGGGGGATGAGACCTAGGAAGATCTGTATTGGGTAACCCATATCAAGCTATGTGATGACACTCTTCCCTATAGCAACCTTGTATGCCTTTCTTGTTTTCCCCTTGTTGTTCATGTACCTCTGGAAGCGGGAGTTCTTTATGTTTTGTTTGTTACTCTTGTATGTTGGAGTCTTGTCAAGCCTATGTATACTTGTTTGTTTGTGTAGTGAGTCCTTATTTTCATCTCCTGGCATGGTGGGTGGGCCTTAGGATTCCACATGGTTGGGTGGAACATGCTATGCACTCCATTAGGTTCCCAGTTGATGTTCATGAGCATGGAGTTGTAATTTATGTTGTGTTTCAGATCTTGCACCATATTCTTGTGGCAACATTGATACTTTGAATTGTAATCATTTTAGTTGTATCATAGTATGTATT
Source organism: Sequoia sempervirens (assembly GCA_007258455.2). Classification (NCBI taxonomy): domain Eukaryota; kingdom Viridiplantae; phylum Streptophyta; class Pinopsida; order Cupressales; family Cupressaceae; genus Sequoia; species Sequoia sempervirens. Next base: position 62,223 of record VDFB02056274.1, on the reverse strand, counting down.
TGATGTATCCTTCCCATTGTTCGTTGGGAAGAATTGGCATATTTATGTAATCATGAAACCATACATATTTATGTAATAAAAGTGATGGATGTACACTTTGGTATTATTATATGATCATTGATGGAAGTATATTTTATGTTATGGAGGTATGTATGATGTTCATTTACCTTATGCTATGGTTTTAAAATGGACACTTGTAGTTAGTTTATCATCGTTATGGGATTATTTTATAATGCAGCCATGATACCCTAAAAGACATTGTTAGAACTTATGTAAATTAGATGTATTATATGTTAGTGTTGTGTGATTTACATTTCATGTTAGTTTCTTTTCTTTTTTCAAATGTCATAAATTGTTAGTTAGATGTGTTGTCCTTTGGGGTTTCCTGGCAGGGCATTACAAGACTACACAATAATTTTATTCTTGAGAATCAACTATCAATTTCCTAAGGTTTTCCACAATAGGTGCCACCTCTCCAGCTAAAGGTTTAGTGCTTAGAAATTCTTGAAGAACTTCTAAATCCTTATCTAGTTGTTTTAGTTTCTCCTCAAGAACATGGAAAATAGTGGCCTCTAAGTCCACATAAATTTTAGGTTATGAGGAATTCATAGGTAATATTGTTGTTCATGTTTTGCACACATGCCCCACTGAAGGTAGGGACCCCCCTCTTTTTCTCTTGACGAGTCATTTTCGCACTAGATGGGTTGCTTTGTTCCCATCTCATTTTGTGTGCCCCTGTTTCCCAGCCCTAGTTGGCTCTAAGCTTGAAAATTATCAATTTCATACTGGCCGAGTTCACCAAGCTAAACTTCACCTAGTCATTTGCCTTTGTGGGCTAGTTCTGTTGGGCTTCCACTAGCTCTTTGTCCTAATGTTCGTTGGCCCCTTGCGGACCCACATCTGTGGGTTTCCTCTTTTTGTTTGTCGTTCTACTCCACTGTTCACCTATAGCCAAGCCTTGATGTCTGCCTAATGTGTGAACCCTTCATTCATCCTTGTTGTTGTGTCCTTCATGTATCGCAGACCCTCAATTGCACGTCACCCTATGCAATGTTGCATTCTCATTTCACCGTTTTGAAGCGGCCAACCCTTGACTGCCACTTGCAGGGCATATTCAACATTTGGCCTTGTCGTCCTTGTCATTTCCGTTACCCCAAGTCAACTAACCCATCATCTCAAAATTTCTTGTCCTAAATGATTACGAGTTTTTACACATGGCTCACCTTCGCCTGCTTGTCATTATTATGCAACTAAGTTGGGTGGGACCCGCATGCACCATTTCCTTAGAATGATATCATAAAATTGTGGTGAACTCTCAAGTTTGTGCTCACCGGCGAGTCCACCCTTGCGGGCCACCGCCTACAGAGGGTCATCATCATATCACCATTCCATAATGGCAAAGCTCCGCTACCTTCCTGCTCTACGAACTTGCAACCCACTAGAGCTATCATCTTCTTGCGGGCATCCCTACGGTGGTTGTTGCCACCATCTCACCACTACAACACATAATTTATGAGTGGCGTATCCATACATTTCACCTAGATTCACTTATTCATGTTGCTATGGCCATCATTCAAATGGCATTCTCAGTAGCATCTTCATGTTTGTGCTCTGTGACTTATCCATGGCTAGTGTAACTTCCACATTGTTGCATTCAAGCATAATATCGGGGTGATCGAGATTGGGGTCTTAAGTTAATTATTAGGAGAGGCAATGTCACACCCTCAAATTTTTAGTATTAGTTGCTTCCCATTTACTCATTTAAGGTGATGGCACTTAAGATCCACCTGACGGTGACCAACTATGTGGGGCCCACTACGCGGGCCTTCATTTGTGTTGTGTCATTTCTTTGGCAGCCATCATGCATCATCTTCCCTCATTCTCCCACCCACTGATGGCATGAATATGGTGGAGTTCAACATCACATTGCACTCTTCGGCTTAATTTTCATTAGTTGGTGATAGCAAGAATAGGGTGCGGGCCGATTGGGGGTACTTAAAGTGCATGTTGGTAAAGCAATACACATCAACATATTGCCAGGGGTAACTTAGTGGCACCCAACATATCATGACAATCAATGAACCCGTTTGAACATTATTGTGATCATAAGTGGCCTTATGCACATCGCTCCCTGCCAGAATGGAGCACACTTGCATATTGATACAAAAAGAGAAACAAGTGTGGCACCATGAAGGAAGAAATATAACATGCTTGGTTATTTAGGAATGTGAGAAATGAAGTGTTAGGTTGGGCAATGAAGGTTCACATTCAGAGGATTTTTTTTGGCTCGTCACCATTCTTCTTCAAGCATTAGGTCCTCCACCATCAACCACAATGATATTTTCCCATGTGGATCCCAATTGTGGGCTCATCGTGATTGAGGGCTGTTAATGAACAACTTTCTTGTAGTTGCAGCCCGCACTCACTCGTCCTCAAGCTTTTCCATCTGTGGAGCCCACAACATTCATGGGCACCCCTTCCAAGAGCACTCTCCTCGTTGGCTACTGGGGCGTCACTTCTATCTCTTCCCATATATAATATCCTACGTCATTAAGATGGCATCTAAGGGAGGAATCCCCATGATTAATTCCTTGTAGTAGTAATTGTCGCATCCTTCTTGGCCTATAAAAACATTCCCACGTGATGTCACATGTTGGTGTCTGAGCGCAAACCATAAGAAGAATGAAATCGTGATCAAAGGGTAGTGGGCCGATAATTGTAATATCCTGAAAGCCCTATAAAAACCCAAAGTATAGTGAATTCAAATAGTTCTTGGGTCATTCCCATCGAAGATATGTCCCCCATCAATGATTCGAGGTTGAAAGAGTGATCTACGAGTTTAAAATATTTTGCATGATAAATTCAAATAACTAAATCACCGCGGAAATGGATAACTCATGATGATGAAGCATAGTAAGTCAAGCACTATGAGCCTACGGGCATTCTTAGAAGATGGCGTTATTATAAATGGATGAATAAAAATGTAGTACAACGATGGTAATATGAATACACACATCCAGTTGAATGAACACTATCATTCAGAAAAGCTCCTAAATTCCCAAACATTAATTCAACCACCCTAGATGAGAAGTATGTGCTATCTCGTTAGGAGGGAGGATGTCATGCTTTGAGGGACGCATAAGATAACTGATGCCATGGATAAAGTATCAAACACTTGCAGCTAGTATTATATTGTGTGGGGGATATAATGTGGGCTTCCCTCTGATTGTTATCGTTGTTTACAACGTCCTCATGCTCGTGTCTTTGAGCAATCCTTCACCCATGACCTTCTCCAATGTGGGTTCTGCATCCTGCAACCCCTCCACTACCTCTATCATTGCTTATAGTCTTTCCACCACATCCCTCTGCATTCATCTACCTAAAGTCTCCTTGACAAAAACCTTCTCTGTGGGGTCTGATTTCTATAATGTTGTTTAAACGACTTTTCTCAGAGGCCATCCATGCCTTTATCCCTGCTTGCCTTCTTCCATGTAGACTCCACTGAAGCGAGTGATGTCATTCCCAATTTCGTTGTCCCAATGGTGCTCCCTTCTCGACATTCTATGGTACTACTCTCGCAAATGGCTTCATTGCTCCCCGAGCCCATAAGGGAAACATTGTATTTGTGGTATGATTGCAGGCTGAAGGATGAAGGCCTTTGGGAAAAATCAACAAAATTATAATAATCACATGAGAGCCAACCTCGTCCTCATTCCATAGTTGAGGTTCAAAAGGAAGCATGATAACCCAAAGGAAATGGAGGCTCATCAACAGGTAAGTCGTGCATGAGTCATCATTAATTTAATAGTGACCAATTGGAAAGAACCTTGAAGCGGGTGACATCGTTGGCACGAGAAGCTTATCATTGAGTGTGGACCAGATCATCATATTACCACACTTATCTAATGAGCATGTAATGGCATCTTGAGGAGCAACATAGCCGATCAATGTAAGATCATTAGAATAGGTGGTCCATCTCTTCTTCTCACATAAAGCACCATCTATGGAGATAGTGTGAGGGAGAAGACTTACAAGACTTACAAGTGCAGTTGGATGATGCTTTCAATATGGCATCAAAAGGATTTGTTCTACACATTGATGGTGTGGGAGTTATCACCAATAAAAAAGTTTATAGTTGTCTAAGTGAACATCACGAAAACAAAATGCCAAACACTACTCCCTATTTCCATATGAAATGATCGCTAGCTCAATCGCTTGGCTCCATGATTTAGAATGTTAAACATTTATTCTTGAAGAGAAAATCATTTATTTTATTTTATTTTATTTATTTATTTTTTTAGACTACAGGAATCGGGTAGCACGACCTCCTATAAACTGCAGTGCGCCTGGTAAACTTTTTAACGTGACCGGCGACACTGGCGCGACACGCCCTCCGGTACCACAGGACGGGGGGAGACTAGAACTCGTGACCAGCAGAGCCGCAATGGAATTACTTAGCCAACCGAGCTAGGGCCCCCACCCAAGAGAAAATCATTTATGAAGAGTAGGTGGCTGAGGGATTTAATTTGCAGCAATGATGCACTCTTGATTCGGGGTTATGGAGTCACCACCATGAGTGGGGGGGGGATGATTGATTGAGGAAGAAAACATGGCGGTTGGTTGGTCCCCTTGCAGACCCCACCCATGCGAGCACTGTATTCTAGAATTTCATTCTTTAACGACATTCTCACTGCATCTTCCTACCCATCTTTACTGCACTATTCCAGATAAACTCTTCTATGTGGGATCCACACCTCCTATGGTCATCTTGTGCATCCTCGACAACATTCTGGCAACGTTTCCCTACACTCTCATCCCCGTGGTTGGACTTGATTTTGGTGAAATCTGCACATCCATTTCTAAATGATACAATGAAATAGTGGGGGTGGCGAGAGTGTTAAAGAAATAATCTATCAATGAGGATGACAGAGTTTGAAAAGCCACTCCATTCGATAGAAAAATTGGCTAAAGAAAACAAGTGCTCAATATTGCACGAGGCTATGAGATCTAGTGCATGCCACCGTTAATTTGGCATCCTCATATTCTTGCATTCGCCTATGCGTACTTTATGCTTGAAGATACCATCAACGATACTCTCTTTGGTGACGATTGGCTCGACCTCCACATGATGATATTCCATAGTCCTTTATAAGGTAGCGAATTGCTAAGCGGAAGGAGAGGGGAGTCTTCTATGGAAAGTTGATGAGTGATTAAGTGTGTGCTTAGAACGCCCCATGGGCCTTATTATAGAATTATTTGAAGTTTTGGGTTGTTATTATCATGGGTAGATGTTCGAGCATTAGTGTGGATAAAGGGGGGATTGGAGACTTCAAACAGACTTGCCACAAAGGAATCTCCCTTGACAGTGCAAGTAATGGAGTTAAAATGGGGGACCATTATTCCATTGAAATGGAGTCTGAGATTTGAGGAAAAGTGTTTCATTCTATTAATATGTGTGCAATAGATTATGAGAACCAAATAAAATTAAGAGGGAGTGATCTTAGACCTAAAATGTTGTGATTCATAATTTCCCTTCTCAAGTATTATTATTGCTTATCATTGGTTGCTTAAGAGGATATACAACAATAAGGCTATTTAAATTGTAATCAAGCAATCATATGGTCACACGAGTACCAAATGATCACCCGCAAGAGTTTATTTGCATGATCTTAATCTAATCTATTGTTTTGTGTAGGGATTCGTTCATGCATGGAGATCATCGAGGGGGTTAGCTACAAGAGGAGATTGCACATAATGGTTCATCCATGAGCCTGCTTCTGCATGACCATCTATGAACATGTACAAAGGCTAACGAGGACTGCCAACCAAAGAATTTTTACACAAGCAATGATTAATTCATCAAATAGATTGACAAGTAGGTGGTTGTATGATGAAGGAAGTCGATACTCAAGGGAAATCAAATGGTTGTTTATTGAAATACTGAGAAAGTGGGGGATATCCTTCTTTGAACCAAACGATTGTGTTCCATTAGGGGATGGCTCATTAAATCTCGAGATACCTGATCTATTTCACCACGATGCAGATTTGGGAACAAAATCCACTTGATTAACTAAAGAAAGCCACAAATCCATCAAACAGATGGCATCCTTTGGATAGTTTTCTAGAGTGAAAGGGCAATCAGCTAAATGACAAAACTGTTGCAGTAGCAGGTCACTACAAGACAAAGTAGTAATAAGACAAAAGCTATATTTTAAATTCCTTTATAATAGGGGGTAGGTGAAACCCTAATGTAAAAAAAATTTGGGCCACATAATGTAAATTAATCCTATCCATTCATTTGGGCTTTGGAAAACTATAAATAGGGACTTGTCCCTCATTTGTAAATGGTTGGAGAACTAGTGTAAAAGCATTATGTAGCAATAGAAAGCAACATTGCATGAGTTATGGGTGTTTCTTTTGATTTTATTCATTATGCATGCATGGTTCTACTTCTAAGTTAGTTTTAGTTGTAGTTTCTTGAGTGGATGTGATAATGGAAATTGTTGTTATGGTATCTGATGAAATTTCAACCCATACTTTTAGCACTTTTTGATGACAAACTGTTGTGTAAAGTTAGCCTGGGCTTCTTTATTCCATTGTTGCAACCTAGTTCAATTGCATGTTCATGATGTGCATGTGCAATCTGAAAATCTCTAGACCTTAGGAGATTGCACTAATTTTGTGTAGCTATAGGTTCTCTTGGTCAAGCAAAATCTAGTTTGGGAAGTTTGTCTACTATAGAAGCCTCCATTGTTACTGTTCATTCATAGCTTAGATTTAGAACAACTTTCTCAAGTCTTCTCCTTATGCTATTTCTTTTAGTCCTTGGTTAGAGTAGGATTTTAAACATCACTATGAAGCTAAATTAGATGAACTTGGTGGGTTTCAACTTGTTGTTTTGAGTGGGAAATCATTGTTCATTCACTTCCAGTAGTTTGAAATTGCATTTGTAGACCCAACTTCCCACGCTTTGTAATTCATCTGTAAGACTTCCTTGTGATTACCAGCAATTCACATCAAACAATTGAGGTATTCCAAGCTTGTCAAGACCTGACACTCAAGAGACCTTAGGGTAATTTTCAGCAACTTACTGTTGGAGATTTCCTTTCAAGAGAGGTGATGCACCTATGCATTACCTATGTTGAGAAGTGCAAAAGAACCCATCAACAAAACTGGTGCTAGAAGGAGGGCATGGCTAACCTTGAGGCTACAAAGCTAAAAATTGGAAGTTGAAAAGAGTACTTTCAAGCCAAATCTTAGATAAGGAGATCTCATTACATGCTAGGAAGTTAAAATTAGAAAATTTTGAAGGCAAACAAAACCTGAGTTGAAATGGAGTAGCATGTGTAGATCAAGATCACTTAGCTACATGCAGATTTAAATAGAAGATTGAGGAGACCATTGCAGAAATTTGCATTGGTAGATTAGTGTAGGATTCATGGCACCTATAGACACAATGAATTGGAATGTCTAAATTTCTTGAGCAGAGTTAAAAAGGTCTTGCAAGGAGAGATTTCATTTTGGGAAATATATCATCCCTTGGTTCTTGTAGACCTAGAAGAGGAATTTGCTAACATGGAAGCCAAAGCATTCAAGGAGCTGATCCAAGAACGCTTGAGCAACAAGGATGGACTAAAATTGGAAGAGGTACTGATGTCTAGTTAGTGTGGATTCCACAATGCACCACATTCAGAATTCACTTGTTCATCATGTGCAAACATTATCATTCGAGTCAAGGGTTGTTTAGACAAGTTAGAGCAGCCAACTCCCAATGAAGAGAAGTCATCCCATGAGGTGGGAGAGTTTTCAACATCTGGAGGAGAGCATAGGGAAGATGAACAAAGAGGCCCCAAAAGAGTTAGTGCTGGGTCAACAGACACTAAGGTTGAAAGTCAAAAGGAAGAAGTTGATGTCCTTGGGGCAGCAAGAAGACTTGACAAAATTTCAACTTGGGAGGAAGTAGGAGGCCTTTCCTCCACTGAAAAGGGGCAACCCTCCACTCAGGGAGAAGAACCATTGGAAGTGGAGGAAGGATCAACAAAGTTTGCAACAACATATGCTAGGGCAGCCAATGAAGATGCTAAAAATCAGAAAGAGCAAGAGGTTGATAGATTTGGAGTAGCAGAAAATAATGATGAGAGTATAAGTTTTATCAGATTAGAAGACCTCTTCTTCTTGAATGAAAAAAATCAAGCATCCGAAGATGAGAATTTGGAGGAGTGGGGACAACCACAGGCCATGACTTTTTACTATCAAACATCCTTCCAGAGTGATGATGAGGACCGGATCGTGGACAGATATAATGAGCTAGTGTCAAGACTAGCAAGGGATTGGTTCGAGCTGAGATGTCAAGTGGATTTGGAGGTGTTATTTTTGTTGAATTGGTGTAGACTCCATGACTTGCCACATTCAAGTTTCACATGTCAACTATGCCAAGAAGCCGTCAGACAAGTTAAAGAACAAGTGGGAAAACCAAGTACACTACCTCCTACAGCTGCTTCAAGGATTGAACTAGAGGACCAAGAGCTGGAACCAAGTGATGACTTAGCCGAAGGAAACCCTCATGAGGATTTCAGGACAGAAACAAAAGAAGGACAACTACATTTAGAGCCTCCAAATGATGAAGTAGATTGAATGGGAATGTTTTCCACTGATTGTCAAGAGTCCTTCCCTCTTGTAGAGAATTTTTATGAAATGGATGATGGGCTTTATGGGGAGTCCTTGGAGGGAAATCACATGGTAAGTCTTGACCCCCTTGACGAGGTGCCCTCCATTGATGAATTTTTTCCATTGGGAGTTAGACTCCAAAGGTACACCAACATCGAGGAGGAGTACATTACAAAATATGGCGATGATGAAGATATATTAATTGAACCTCTAGATGGTGAAACATTGGAACCTCTAGAATGGGAGAGGAACTCCTTCTCCATCTACAGTGACAGTGAAAAAGAGGAGACAAGTAAACGTCACCAGGAGATACACAAACTGCAAAGAGAAGAAGACAAAGGAGGGTGTTTTTATGGTTGCCAATAAGTATGACACACCTGACCAACTGCAAGATGCAACTAGGAGTCTTATCGCCTTGGTCATTGTTGATCCTCCTTCACCCTCAGGGAGCTGCAATAGGATAGATTCGTGCATATCATCATCTCATGACATTGAACATCATAAAAATAAGGTCAACACTTGGGAAAGGAGGTGGGACAGTACGTTGCCTTTTGAAGACAACAATCAGGTGGATCCATAGACTATGAAAGACCAACGTATTGAAGTGCTTCTCCTTGAAGGATAGTCGAAAGGGGTTGCGGATCCCACGCGTGACTTGGAAGGGGTGTTTTCTACCATGTCCTCCCAGCCCTTTGCAAGCCCAAGATCAAATATGTTGCATCATTCAGTGCCTCCACCCAAGGTTACCAACACCATGACCAACGATGCGATGCTCGCTCTCAACTATTAGACATAGCCACCTTCGCATGATGACATCCAAATTCTATCTTTCCTTTCTCCTATGAATACTTACAGCTCCATTTATCATTTTGATTGTGGGAATGAAGGAAGGAAAACATACTTATGGATTAACCATGGGTTTAATGAACTGCCTCAATTGTTGATTTTTCCCTAATGTGTGATCGAATCTGAATGTTGCAATGTTAAACTTATTTTTTTTGAATAAAAGGATAAATATGCTTGGCTTAGAACTGTGACGATCACCATTCTTCTTGTGCATGCATTGCAAATTCCAACAAGTGTAAGCATTAGTTTTCCTTGCCTGAACATAGTGCTTTGTAAATATCTTTGTACATAGCTCATTTTAAGTAGTGTAGGCTTCATGTACATACATCACTTTCCTAATTTCGTTAGGTTAGTTGGTTTGTTGTAGGAAAGTTTGCTTTAGGGTGGTTTCTTTGTTGTTTTCTTTTTCTTTCCTACTTTGGTTAGTGTAGGTGTTTGCTTCTGTTTTGGTGCCATTTTGCTACTGCTTTGCTGCTGCTTTGCTTAGGGTCCATGTGCTTTTAGTTGGCTATAGGGTGGTTTCTTTGTTGTGGGTTAGTTGGTTTGTTGTAGGTTAGTTTTCTTTAGGGTGGTTTCTTTTTTGTTTTCTTTTGCTTTCCTACTTTGGTTAGTCTAGGTGTTTGCTTCTGTTTTGGTGCCATTTTGCTACTGCTTTGCTTAGGGTCCATGTGCTTTTAGTTGGGCACATTTGTGTGAACAACAACCATACTTATTATATGGGGTTGTTCTATGTATTTCTTCATCAAACTCCAATTGAGCTTTTAGAGTGGATGGTGAGTGTTTTCTGTTAGTGTCAAGTGACCTGGATGTTTGATTTGAAGAGGATGAGTCATTGGTTGAATCTAGTCTCGATGTACTCTAAAATCTTATATCTCTTACATATCTTAAGAATCTAACGGTCACTGTAGGTCCTTTTGTGAAGTCTATTTAAGTGAAAAATCTAAAATTCTACTTTAGCACCATTGTGATTCTCAACCCTGAGTGCGAGCTTCATTGCTCGTAGGTTGAAATGAAAGGAATTGAAAAGAGAAAATCAAAAGAAAGGAAAAAATGAGAAAAACATTGAAAATAAAAAAAAAGAAGAAAATCAGCTTTTTAGGGGGTTCTAAGCAACTCTACTGGGGCTATGCACGCCCGACCAATAGTAGAGCAATGCTCAGGAGAATCACAACAACAACCTCATTGGGGCTATGGATGCTTGACTGGAAGTGAGGCAATGTCTCAGATGCTTTTGGAGTTAGAATAAACTACGTAGCTTAACTTGACCAAGCTTGGGTTCCTGTAGCAATTGAAGGATGGGAATTAATGCAATTGCACACACTTGGATTTCTAGTATATTGAAGGTTGGGTTGAATAGTGGTTTTGATCCATTGATCAAGCATCTAGTTTGTTTTATCTAGTGTGAGGATTAGAACTAGAGATTTTGGGTTCATGATTCTAGTTTATCATTGAAATTCTCTAGAGCATTTCCCTAGTGAGTCACTATTTGTTGTGCATGTTTTGCACACACTCTCTCAAAGGTAAGGACCCCCCTCTTTTGCTCCTGACGAGTCATTTTCACACCAGATGGGATGCTTTATTCCCATCTCATTTTGTGTGCCTTCGTTTCCCAGCCCAAGTTGGCCCTAAGCCTAAAAATGATCAATTTCATATTGGTTGAGTTCACCAGGTTGAACTTCACCTAGTCATTTGCCTCTACAAGCTAGTTCCATTAGGCTTCCGATAGCTCTTTGTCCTGACGTCTGTTGGCCCCTTGTGGATCCACATATGCGGTTTCCTCTTTTTGTTCATCATTCTGCTTCGTCATTCGCTTGCGCCCAAGTCTTGACATCTTCCTAATGTGTGGACCCCACATTCATCCTTTTTGTTGCACCCTTCATGTATCGTGGACCCACAGTTGTGTGTCACCCTACGCAGGGTTCCATTCTCATTTCACCATTTTGAAGTGGTTGACCCTTGACTACCACCTATAAGGCGAATTCGACATTTGGCCCTACCATCCCTATCATTGTCGTTATCCCAGGTCAACTAACCCATCATCTCAGAATTGACTAAGTCCTAAATGATTGTGAGTTTTTACACACAGATCACCTTCGCCCACTTGTCATTATTAAACAACTGAACTAGGCGGGACTCACATGCACCATTTCCTTAGAATGAAATCATAAAATTGTGGTGAACTCTTGAGTTTGCACTTTCTGGCGAATCCACCCTTGTGGGTTGTTGCTTGCAAAGGGTCATCATGATATTGTCGTTCCATAACAGCAGAGCTCCACCACCTTCCCACTCTGTGGACCTGCAACCCACTAGAGCTATTTTCTTCTTGTGGGAATCCCTGCAGTGGCTACTACCATCATCTCATCACTGCAAAACATAATTTATGAGTAGTGTAGCCACACGTTTCACCTAGATTTTCTTATTCATGGTGCTACGACCATCGTTCAAATGGAATTCTCAGCAGCATCTTCATGTTGGTGCTCTATGACTTCTCCATGGCTGGCGTAACTTCCATGTCATTGCATTCAAGCATAATATCAGGGTGATCGGGAGTGGGGTCTTAAGTTAATTATTGGGAGAGGCAGTGTCACACCGTTGAATTTTTAGTATTAGTTGCTTCCCATTTACTCATTTCGGGCGATGGCACTTAAGATCCACTTGATGACGACCAACTATGTTGGGCCCACTACGTAGGCCTCCATCTATGCTGTGTCATTTCTTCGATGGCCATTGTGTGTCACCTTCCCGCATTCTCCCACCCACTGATGACATGAGTGTGGAAAAGTTTAGCATCACATTGCACTCTTCAGCTTGATTTTCATTAGTTGGTGGTAGCAAGAACAGGGTGCGGGCCAATTGGGAGTACTTAGAGCACACGCTGGTAAAGCAATACACATCAATATATTGCATGGGGTAACTTAGTGGCACCCACTATATCATGACAATCGATGAAGAACCCATTTGAACACAATTATGATCATAAGTGGCCTTCTACACATTGCTCCCTACCAGGATGGATCACACTTACATATTGATACAAAAAGAGAAACAAGTGTGGCAAAATGAAGGAAGAAATATAACATGCTCGACTATTTAGGAATGCAAGAAATGAAGTGTCGGGTTGGGAAATGAAGGTTCACATTTGGTGGAGTTTTGTCCACTCGTCCCCATTCTTCAAGCATTAGGTCCTCCACCATGAGCCACAATGACATTCTCCCATGTGGGTCTTCATTGTGAGCTCACTGTGATTGAGGGTTGTTAATGAATGACTTTCCTGTAGCTGCAACCCACATTCACTCATCCAAAAACTTTTCCCTTTGTGGAGCCCACAACATTCATGGATGCCCCTTCAAAGAACACTCTCCGCATCGGCTGGTGGGGTGTCACTTCCATCTCTTCCTGCATATAATATCCTACGTCATTAATATGACATCTAAGGGAGGCGTCCCCATGATTAATTCCCTATTGTAGTAATCATTGCATCCTCTTCGGCCTATAAAAACATTCCCAAGTGATGTCACCTACCGGTGTTGTAGCGCAAGCCATAAGAAGAACAAAATCATGATTAAAGGGTAGCGGGCCGATAACTGTAATATTCTGAAAGCCTTGCAAAAACCCAAAGTGTGGTGGATGCAAATTGTTCTTGGGTCATTCCCATTGAAGATATGTACCCCATCAATGATTTAAGGTTGAAAGAGTGATCTGTGAGTTTAAAATATTTTGCATGATAAATTCAAATAACTAAATCACTGTGGTAATGGATAATTCATGATGATGAAGCATAGTAAGTCAGGCACTATGATCGCGTGGGCGTTCGTAGAAGATGGAATTATTATAAATGGATGAATAAAAATGTAGTACAATGATGGTAATATGAATACACACATCCAGTTGAACGAACGCTATCAATTGAAAAAGCTCCTAAATTCCCAATCATTAATTCAACCACCCTGGATGAGGAGTCTATGCTATCCCGTAAGGAGGGAGGATGTCATGCTTTGAGGGACACATAAGATAACTGACACCATGGATAAAGTATCAAACACTCGCAGCTGGTAGTATATCATGCGGGGGATATAATGTGGGCTTCCCTCTAATTGTTGTTGTTGTTCACAGCGTCCTCATGCTTGCATCTCCTCGCAATCCTTCGCCCACAACCTTCTCCTATGCAGGTTCCACATCTTGCAGCCCTACCACTACCTTTGTCATTTGTCACAGTCTTTCCACCATGTCCCTCTGCATTCATCTACCCACAGTCTCCTTGTCGGAAACCTTCTTTGTGGGGTCCACTTTCTATAATGTCGTTTAAACAACTTTTCTCATATTGCCATCCATGCCTTTATCCCCGCCGGCCTTCTTCCATGCGGACTCTGCTAAAGTGGGGGTTGTTAGTCCCAATGTCATTGTCCTAACTATGCTCCCTTCTCGGAATTTTGCAGTACTACTCCTGCAAACAGCTTCACTGCTCCCTGAGCCTACAAGGGAAACATTGTATATGTTGTATGATTACATGTTGAAGGAAGAAGGCCTTTGGGAAAAATGAAAAAAATTATAATAACCACATGAGAACCAACCTCATCCTCATGCCACAATTGAGGTTCAAAAGGAAGCAAGATAACCCAAAGGAAAGGGAGGCTTGTCACCAGGTAATTCATGCATGAGTCATCATTAATTTAACATCACTCGAGTAGAAATAACCTCGAAGAGGGTGATGTTGTTGGTGCGAGTAGCTTATCATTGGGTGCGGGCCAGACCATCATTTTACATGCTTATCTAATGAGCATGTAATGGCGGCTTGAGGAGCAACATAGCTGATCAATGTAAGATCATTATAATAGGTTGTCCACCTCTTCTTCTCATGCAAAGCACCGTCGATGAAGATGGTGGGAGGGAGAAGACTTATAGGACTTATAAGTGCAGTCGGATGATGCTTTCAATATGGCATCAAAAGGATTGGTTCTACACATTAGTGGCGTGGGAGTTATCACCAATGAAAATTTTATAGTTGTATAAGTGAACATCACGAAAAATAGAACGCAAAACACCACTCCCTATTTCCATATGAAATGATCACCAACTCAATCACTTGGCTCCATGATTTATAATGTTAAACATTTATTCTTGAAGAGTGAATCATTTATGAAGAGTGGGTGGTTGAGGGATTTAATTTGCAACAATGATGCACTCTTGATTCACGGTTATGGAGCCACCACCATGAGGGGGGGATGATTGATCGAGGAAGAAAACATGGTGGTCAACTGGTCCCCATGTGGACCCCACCCATGTTGGCATTGTATTCCTAAATGTCCTTCTTTAATGGCCTTCTCACTGCATCTTTCCACCCATCTTTGCCTGCACTCTTCTAGTGGAATTCTTCTTTGTGGGATTCACACCTCCTATGGTCATCTCGTGCATCCTCAACAACATTCTGGAAATTTTTCCTTGCAGTCTCAGCCCCATGGCTGGTCTTGATTTTGGTGAAATCCACACGTCCATTTTTAAACAATACAATGAAATATTGGAGGTGGTGAGAGTGTTAAAGAAAAAATCTATCAATGAGGACAACAGAGTTTGAAAAGCCACTCCACTCGACAGAAAAGCTGGCTAAAGCAAATGAGTGCTCAATACAGCTCGAGGCTATGAGATCTAGCACATGCCATTGCTAATTTGGCATCCTCATATTCTTTCATTCACCTATGCATACTTTATGCTTGAAGATACCTTCAATGATGCTCTATTCAATGATGATTGGCTTGACCTCCACACGATGATATTCCATAGTCCTTTATAAGGTAGTGGCATGTTGAGCGGAAGGAGAGGGGAGTCTTCTATGACAAGTTGATGAGCGATTAAGTGTGTTCTTAGAATGCCCCATAGGCCTTATTATAGAATTATTTGAAGTTTTGGGTTGTTATTATCATGGGTAGACATTCAGACATTAGTGTGGATAAAGGGTGGATTGGAGACTTCAAATGGACCTGCCACAAAGGAATGTTCCTCGATAGTGCAAGTAATGGAGTTAAAAGGGGGGACCATTGTTCCATCGAAATGGAGTCTGAGATTTGAGGAAAAGTGTTTCATGCTATTAATACGTGTGTAATATATTATGAGAACCAAATGAAATTAAGAGGGAGTGATCTTAGACCTAAAATGTTGTGATTCATAATTTCCCTTCTCAAGTATTATTATTACTTATTGTTGGTTGCTTAAGAGGATATGCAGTGATAAGGCTATTTAAATTGTAGTCAAGCAACCATATGGTCACACGAGTACCAGATGATCACCGAGAAGAGTTTATTTGCATGATCTTAATCTAATCTATTATTTTGTGCAGGGATCGTTCATGCATGGAGATCATTGAGGGGGTTAGCTATATGAGGAGATTGCACATAATGGTTCATCCATGAGCCTACTTCTGCATGACCATCTATGAACATGTACAAAGGCTAACGAGGAATGCCAACCAAAGAATGTTTACACAAGCAATGATTAATTTTTCAAACAGACTGACAGGTAGGTGGTTGTATGATGAAGGAAGTCAATACCTAAGGGAAATCAAATGGTTGTTTATTGAAAGTTTGAGAAAGCGGGGGCTATCCTGCTTTGCATTGAATGATTATGTTCTGTTAGGGGCTACCTCATTAAATCTTGAGATAGCTGATCTATTTCACCACGATGCAAATTTTTGAATGAAATGCACTTGATTAACTGAAGAAAGCCGCAAATCCATAAAAAAAAAGGGAAGCCTTTGGACAATTTTCCATAGTAAAAGGGCAATCAACTAAATGAAAAAATTGCTACAGTAGTAGGTCACTACAAGATAAAGTAGGAATAAGACAAAAGTTGTATTTTAAATTCCTTTATAATAGAGGGTAGGTGAAACCCTAATGTAAAACAAATATGGGCCACATAATGTAAATTAATCCTAGCCATTCATTTGGGCTTTGGAAAACTATAAATAGGGGCTTTCCCCTCATTTATAAATGGTTGGAGAATTGGTGTAAAGGAATTTTGTAGCAATAGAAAGCAACATTGCATGATTTATGGGTGTTTCTTTTGAGTTTGTTCATTATGCATGCATGGTTCTACTTCCAAGTTAGTTTTAGTTGTAGTTTCTTGAGTGGATGTGATAATGGAAATTGATGTTATGGTATCTGATGAACTTTCAGCCCATACTTTTAGCACTTGTTGATGACAAACTATTGTGTAAAGTTAGCCTGGGCTTCTTTATTCCATTGCTGCAACCTAGTTCAATTGCATGTTCATGATGTGCATGTGCAATCTGAAAATCTGCATAACTTAGGAGATTGCATTGATTTTGTGTAGCTGTAGGTTCTCTTGTTCAAGCAAATCTAGTTTGGGAAGTTTGTCTACTGTAGCATCCTCCATTATTGTTGTTCATTCATAGCTTAGATTTAGAAAAAATTCTCAACCCTTCTCCTTCTACTATTTCTTTTAGTCCTTAGTTAGAGTAGGATCTTAAGCATCACCATGAAGCTAAATCAGATGAACTTGGTGGGTTTCAGCTTGTTTTTTTGAGTGGGCATCCACTGTTCATTCACTTCCACTAGTTTGAAACTGCATTTGAATACCCAACTTCCCATGCTTTGTAACTCATCCCTAAGACCGCCTTGTGATTACTAGCAAACCACATCAAACAACTGAGGTATTCCAAGCTTGTCAAGACCTAACACCTGAGAGACCTTGGGGTAATTTTCAACTTGTTGTTGGAGATCTCCTTTCAAGAGAGGTGATGCATCTATGCATTACCTATGTTGAGAAGTGCAAAAGCAACCATCAACAAATATGTGATTAGGAAGGGAATCCAAAATGGATTGGGTGGAGGAAATACCTTGTGTGAAAGATTTATGGGACCTAGGCTCCACAATGGATGTGGTTAGAACATGGGATGTGATAAGTATGAAACTACATGTCACAAGGGTATTAGCAGTAGGACACTAGGTTATGAAGCTCATATGAGTTTCAAAAAACTTAGGTAAGCTTACTATGAACGAAAAGTAAAGGACAGTGGTAAAAAACTGAATAGAATGCACTTGATTAACTGAAGAAAGCCACAAATCCATCAAACAGATGGCATCCTTTGGATAGTTTGCCAGAGTGAAAGGGAAATCAGCTAAATGACAAAACTGTTGTAGTAGCAGGTCACTACAAGACAAAGTAGGAATAAGACAAAAGCTATATTTTAAATTCCTTTATAATAGGGGGTAGGTGAAACCCTAATGTAAAAAAAATTTGGGCCACATAATGTAAATTAATCCAAGCCATTCATTTGGGCTTTGGAAAACTATAAATAGGGACTTGTCCCTCATTTGTAAATGGTTGGAGAACTAGTGTAAAGGCATTATACAGCAATAGAAAGCAACATTGCATGAGTTATGGGTGTTTCTTTTGATTTTGTTCATTATGCATGCATGGTTCTACTTCCAAGTTAGTTTTAGTTGTAGTTTCTTGAGTGGATGTGATAATGGAAATTGATGTTATGGTATCTGATGAACTTTCAGCCCATACTTTTAGCACTTGTTGATGAAAAACTATTGTGTAAAGTTAGCCTGGGCTTCTTTATTCCATTGCTGCAACCTAGTTCAATTTCATGTTCATGATGTGCATGTGCAATCTGAAAATTTGCATAACTTAGGAGATTGCACTAATTTTGTGTAGTTGTAGGTTCTCTTGGTCAAGCAAATTGAGTTTGGGAAGTTTATCTACTGTAGCATCCTCCATTGTTATTGTTCATTCATAGCTTAGATTTAGAAAAACTTTCTCAACCCTTCTCCTTCTGCTATTTCTTTTAGTCTTTGGTTGGAGTAGGATCTTAAGCATCACCATGAAGCTAAATCAAATGAACTTGGTGGGCTTTGGCTTGTTGTCTTGAGTGGGAAGCCACTATTCATTCACTTCCACTAGTTTGAAACTGCATTTGCATACCCAACTTCCTACGCTTTGTAACTCATCCCTAAGACCGCCTTGTGATTACTAGCAAACCACATCAAACACTTAAGGTATTCCAAGCTTGTCAAGACCTGATAGCTGAGAGACCTTGGGGTAATTTTCAACTTCTTCTTGGAGATTTCCTTTCAAGAGAGGTGATGCACCTATGCATTACCTATGTTGAGAAGTGCAAAAGCAACCATCAACAAATATGTGATTAGGAAGGGAATCCAAAATGGATAGGGTGGAGGAAATACCTTGTGTGAAAGAGTTATGGGACCTAGGCTCCACAATGGATGTGGTTATAACATGGGATGTGATAAGTATGAAACTACATCTCACAAGGGTATTAGCAGTAGGACACTAGGTTATGAATCTCATATGAGTTTCAAAACATTTAGGTAAGCCTACTATGAACAAAAAGTAAAGGACAGTGGTAAAAAACCAAATAGAATGCAGAATCAAAGAGCAAAACCATACAAAAAAAAACCAAAAGACAAGCTTGTGATCCATATTTGAGTGAAATTTGATTAGTCTAGGGCATGATGTGCCCTAGACTAGCAAGGTATTTTTATTGAATTCAAAGTTTGGATGTGTTCTATAGTGTTTAAGTATCCTATTTTATGATTGTTTAGGTTTGACAATAAATAAATTTCCATAAATTAACAAATTCACCAAAATTTTGGATTAGGAAAAGGGATCTAGGGTATAAACCACACTCTTCCTATTTTTTTATGAGGGTTAGAAATTATCTCAAATCCACTTGACTACAAAACTATTAGGAAGAGTTAGAATGGTGGATTAGGGGTCTAATCCTTATGCTTTTTGTGATTTATGAATGTGTTGATGTGGATTGATAAATTGACTAAATTTGACTAATGCAATGATATAACTATGTAAACTATGAAAATTCAGTAGTCAGTTATGATTTATGAGAATTTGAAAGAAACAAGATAAAAACAAAAACCAGAAGTGCAAAAGGTAGGCATAGAGGAACCTAGTGTGTAAATTTGAAGCTGAACTACTTGGTCTAGGGTGTGGTGCATCCTAGACTTTTTTCCTCCTTTGGAAGATTTGAAAACATAATCTTAAGGTCCCTAGTCCACAAGTCCTATTCTCAGAGGATCACTATGGGAACTTCATCTGTTGACAAGAAAATTCATTTTCCATGTCTTGAAAATTTGTAGGCTTGAATGCACAAATGAGAAATTGGTCCTTTATCTTCCTCCAAATATCTTTAGATTAAAAAAACTACACTTGATAGAGGGGGAAGGGTTATGCTATATAGGGTCTTGCCTAATTCAAATCCAATTTTGGTATTTCCACCTCCACAATAGCTATGATGATGTAAAAGAGAGCTTACCCTTTGATCGAGCAGATGTTGAATGATAACAAGTAATGAATTGAAAAAATTGTTGCAACTCACCACTTAGGTATGCATTCTTTGATGGATTGAATTCATGTACTCATCACCTTCAAGGAGAATTTGATATCTTGTTTGAATCCCTGCAAGTGTTAGTGCTCACAAACAAATGATCACAAAACATGAACAAACTTACATAAACAAATGATTGGAACTTGAAATGATGCATGACATGAATGAATGATGCTAAAATGTTGATATTTCTTCTCTCGAATACTCTTGAATGCTTTTTAGGATGCTCAATTTTCTCAAATAAAGTGTTTTTTTTTCTTCTAGGATTTCAAATGATAAAATGAATATTATTTATATGCAATTCTTCTAATTTTTCAAAATTCAAATAATAAATTACTAACACTAACATATTCAAATTTGGAGCCAAAAGAGTTGGTCTAGGGTGTGGTGCACCCTAGACTTGATCCACCTTTTTTGAGGCCAAAAAATTTCAGGGGGAAATATTAAATGTATAATTTCATTTCCCATGTTTTATTTTTTGAAGATGCTTATAATGTTGGAAATTGGAAGGTTTTCATTGATGTCAACTATGGAAATTAGAATATTGGCATTGGTGTACATTACTTGTATAGTTCAGTAGTTGCTCTGGTTTGAGCTATATTAATCTGGTACTAGAAGATTGTTGATCTAGTATTTGAGTCTAAATTATCTTATTTTGTAAAATTGGATCAAAAGTTGATATTTTGTTCTATCTCAACATCATTTGCATCCACTGAAAAATATTTTAGCTGACTTGGCTATATGGCTAGAAAGATAAATTTACCAGTAGTTTGGAAAACATTGTTATGGTGATTCAGTAGGTCAATTTTTTGGTCCTAATTCTACCTCAAAGAAAGATATCACTACAGGACTTTGTACATAGATTTGTGACTACAAGATGCATCTTACACCAAAGTTTTATGATGATTTTCTAATGCGTATGGAAGAAATGAATAAATGTGTTATGTTCTGAAGACTACAGTAAGTTTCTATACAGTGCATTCATGTGGGAGATTCTGTGTTCTTTCATGATTAATTATTTTTCCTTGCAGAGTTGAAGATAATTTATTCAATGTCGTCTAAAGGAGAATTCAATGTGTTAACAAGTTTTTGTGTTACACATTTGATGAATTGCATATACATTTGAATTTTTTGATGTTTTAGGTCTAACTCATGCTGACCTAATTATGAATTGGTGTTAAGAAGGTCAAATATGTGTTGTGAATGCTATATAGATCTATCTTAGGTCCATGTTGACTAATACCATATGTTAGATGCTTATTTTGGGTGCAAAGATGAATATTATTTTGAGGACAATGCTGACAAAGTTGATTTTAATTTAAAATGGGGTTTCTCTAATTAGTGAAAGAAAATGTATATGGTATATATATAAGACATTTTTTTAAGAAGAGGTGTGTGTGGAATGAACAAAGGTGAGAGATAAAAAGGGATGAAAGTATAAGAGCACGAATGAATGGAATTGTACATGTGAGTAGAAAAAATTGTTGACTACACTTACAAAGAAGTATTTTATATACTATGCTTCGCTGAAAGTGAACTCTAGGAAAAGGAAGGTGCATTCTATCTCAGTTCATCTTTTGGCAATGACCCATACTCTATTTTGTAAATTATTTAAGGTTGTGAGCCTTCAAGGACAGTGTGTCCTGGCAGTGATATTTTGTAATATTCTATATTTGTATTGTGAGTTGATCCTCACCATGGTTTTTCCCATTTTGGGTTTTGTATGTAAACATACTAGTGTTCATGTGTATTGTCATCTTGTGTTGATTTCATTCTTTCACCAATTTTTACAGTAGAATTATTCTATTGCTTGGATGGATATTATGTAAATGGATTGATGGAATATTGATTCACCCCCTCTCAATATTCCAGGTGTTCATCAATTGGTATCAGAGCTTGGTTCCTTTTAAGAAGCCTAACAACTTGAGGAAGATCTTGTAATTTGAACACATGGAAGATAAGAGATTTCCTATTCCTCTAAAAGAGATTCCTACTAAACATATTGAAGAAGATTGTATCCTAGATAATAACAGTGAACTTGCAATTGCTCTTGAAAATATCGACAGTGTTGAAGAAGAAAACAAGGCTTTGAAGGAAAGCCTGATGGAAGAAAATGAGTGCATTAAGAAACTGAGAGAACAAATCAAGAAATTCAAGGAAAGATATAAAGAATTTAGTGATCAGTTGAAGAAAGCAAATGAGGACATCACTAGATTGAAAGAACAAGTGGAAGAAAAGAGGAGAATTGAAGACTGACAGAAATTTGAAATTCAAAGAAAGATAGATGAATGTGCTAAGCTTGAACAAGAAGTGGTAATTCTAAAATTAGATCTAGAGAAAGAAAAATCTCATGAGGACAAATTCTATAGACACTGAAAAAGTCTTGATTGATACTATATATCTGATTCTGATTAGCTAACACCATTTCTTCCCAAATCACCTAAAATTCATCAATTAATTAAATAATCAACATTATTTAGTTAAATTCAACAATTTCAGCTATTAATCAAATAATTAAATTTATTGATTAATTCACCCTTCTAACTAATATTCATCATATTTAATTAAATCCCCCTAAATTTACTCATTTGATTAAATCAATCAAATAAAATGTTACAATCCCCTAACCCATTCTAATTAATTAATTCTAAATTAATTAATCCTAAATCATCTTTTTAATCATCATTAATAATTCCTCAAGTTTTCAATTCCTTAAGAGTTAAATCAACCCATGGTCAACTAACTAGGTTGCACATAAAAATAATTTCCATTAATTATCTAAATCCTCTATTTATCATCACAAAGGAATATTCCAAGGAATATTCCTCTCAACAACCTCTCATTTAATTTCCCTCCAAAGGTTTTCAAAAACCTTTCACATCCTCAATAAATCCTCTTAAAAATGCAATAAATTCTCTTAGATCCTCTCAAATCTCAACCACATTCATTCAATTCCTTTTACAACCTTTCAAATCCTCAACCATTCTCATTTACTTCTCTTCCATCCTCCTCCACTCACACATTTCCCAAAATGTGCTCCACCTTCCTCCAATAGAGTCGTGACACTTGACTCATTTTCATTGGCTCTCATTTTTTCCCACATTCATCAAATCCTCTCATTCGTCAACCCTTGGCTTCTATAAATAGAGGCATCCTTTTCATAATATGGATCCACAAATTTGAGCATTATCACTATAGGCATTTGAGTTCATAGCAATCACCATCTTCATGTCATTTTAAGTTCATTTCCATTACTTAGCATCATTTTCACACTTAGATCATCAAGCTTATCAATTGGGATTGGGAAAGGGATTCTTTCCACATCAAAGGAGCACCAATCCCCCTATGGGATTGAGGTTTGGTTAACTTAGTTGATTGCATGCTTTATTTTTATTTATTTTATGTTTTAGCTTCATGTTTTCATCTTTGTTCTTCCAATAATTTCATAGGGAATACTAGATTGAGATTTCTAACATGTTTAACAAGTGTTTGTTGATTTTATGTTAGATTGTGCAGGTTTGGTGTTCACAAATTCAAAACCAGTTCTACAAGGCTAGATGAATTGATTGAAGGACAAAAACCTTCTAAGGATAAAGGTGGTTTGGGATTTGAAGAAGGACAAATTTTGAAAGAAAATCAATCACTTGACATGGCTGAAAATCAAAGGAAGACTCAAGGCAATGACAGACAAATCAAGAATCAAAGAAGCAATTCTAGAAGGACTCCTATAAGAAAACCTAATGCTTAAAGGTACTCATCTTTTAATTGTATATGTTATTCATGCAATAAATTTGGACATAGAGCAAAAGATTGTAGAAATAGAATAAAACAAAATGTTGGAATGAATCAAAATACTTTATCATTCACCGGTCAATGTTTCAAATGCAAAAGAATTGGACATAAAGCTATAGAATGTAGAAGTCAGATGTTGAACAAGATGATTTATCCATTCAAAGGCTATTGTTATCACTGTAATTTATTTGGATACAAGGTTAGCCAGTGCAGATATAGATTAGATAAAGGACAATTTGGATGGAAGAATGTTGTTTGTTATAATTGTAGCAAACCGAGACACTTCACTAGAGATTGTAGAAGCAAAAATATGAAAAGAGACTATCTGGTAAAAAGATATGAACCAATCATTAAGATTGATTTGGCAGAGGTTAAGAAGGAAATGGAAAGGATTTAGAAGAAGGAAGGAGAATCTAAAAATCAAGGAGAATCAAAAGTATTAATTTCATTTGTGTCATCCTCCAGTATAGACAATCCTATCAAAAATTAAATCCAAGAAGTGGCTAAGGGGGAGCAATAATCAAAAAATTTAATATCCCCTTTTTGAGATTTGATATCATTTCATGACATAAATACATTTATTACAGATGAAAAATTTAACATTTCATGTGAATGGAATTTTTTAGGTGCACATGTGGGAAGAATGATTCTTGTAGAGCTTGAAAAGATGGAAGTATACACTAATTTCGAGGTCATCTACTTGTAGTCTAAAGCATTTATTGATGAAGCAATTGGGATCATAGAAATAAATTTAAGTATGTTACGGAAAATCCATTCAATAAAAAGCATCTGTGGAAGAGTGGAAGCATGTAGAACAAGCTTGAAGAGACCACAACATTTCCATACCGTAGAACTTTGGTGCTTGGATTTGGTGTGTAGGAAAGAGGCAAGTTACTACTGCTATACATTATTCCCTCTGAATTATTCATTGAATGTTGTTGAAAGTGATGGATATACCTTTAGTCATAGACAATTCAATGAGACTGAAACCATAATTTAAAAAGTATCATGTTAAAACCCTAGAACTTGATCCCTTGGGTGCATTTTTAGATGTTCCCCTTGGTGTTATTCCAATTGAAGACATTGGGATATATATTCATGGAAAATTGGAAGAACCTACTTATTGAAAAGCATGCATATTTTGGTTTGAAGAATTAAGTGGATAAGAATTTACCCTAAAATAGGAACACAACATGCTTACAGAGATGAAATTGGATGTGTAGGATCAGTTTCTAGATTTTAGCAATGAGGAAAGATGTATTAGGTTGGCACTTAGCATATTTCATGATAAGTTTATGTGGCTTGGCAATTTGTATATGATATCTAGGGAACAAATTAGATATGTTACTGTTTTATTATCCATCAGACCTACTCTTGAATGTAAACTTGACAAAGGAAAGGAATTAATGAAGAACACATGTACTGGAATCAATCACCTAACAGTTTAGTATGCAAGTTTGGTTATTTCACACCTAATTTTTGGTAATAATGATGTCTCTACCTCCACAATTGACTTAGCATTAGAAATGGTAGAGAAAAGAATAGAATATGATCTTTGTGATTTTCTCTGGCAACAACTGCTAGAAAATTTGAATGATATCAAAAAGAAGAAATGATCATTTAGATATGGAGCATTGATATTGTATCTAACCTTCTACTTTATGAGAGAATTTCTTAGTATAGGAGAAGTTGTTTTGGTAAATACCAAATCAATTGCTCATCAGATCAAAGAATTAATGAGAGACATTGGAGATTTGGATGCATAAGGAGATGCCCTTGCTGCATTATTTGGAAAATTCCAGAGAAGAATGAACAAAAGACAAAGAATTCCAAGAGAACTAATCATAAAATATAAGGATGATATAACATTTTTGGTATCCACTGATAGCTACATTATCAAGGAAATTGAATTGAGAAACACATGGATTCTTGAGCTGCGATATGAGATTGAAAATGATTATGCTACTGGTTGTATTAAAATGTTAGTCAATGGCCCTCCAGATCCTAGCAGACCTAGATTTGGAACTTACATTGAAGTAGCTCGAGAAATTCTTGAAAAAATTGAGTTGATCTTAGGTAAATCAATGATTGCCTCCAGAGAAAAGATAAAATTTACTGAGGTTCATGCATTGATTACCTAGATTGAACCAACTCCAAGGAGACTCAAGCAGCTATCCAAGAGAAAGGAACTTCTTCAGATATTTCCTGGTGCAGTCACCAGTTCTTCATAGTCCATTGTGGAAAGCACAAATTCATTGACTGATAAATTCAAAGAACTGAAGAGTCAAGTAGTAAGTGAAATGGTCACTTGGGTCAAAGAAAAAGGATTATTGGAAATTGAAGATAGGTGCAAGTCTACACATAGCATTGCACTTGACAAAATTAAAGAGTTTCAAGAGTGTGAGAAAGAGTTGGACATGGCCTGATGCAATTCAAAGATTCAAGGATGTTGAGGACATAGTTGAGACACAAATAAAGTAAGCATCCAACACCTTTAATTCAGCTTTAGATCTGGATGATCAAACTTGGTACAGTTTAACAAAGTTGCATGAAGAATATATTGCATTACATAAGGAGAAAGGAGAAATGGTTGAATGATATGGAAAGCTCAGAGATCTAATAAAGATTAAGTGCACACCTGTCTACTATGCTCTTTCTCTGGCTAACAAGATTATGAACTTGAATGTTACTCTTGGGGCTCTGGTTGAAGGAAAATACATCCTAGCTGATCTTAATTATCTATGCAAAGCCTTTTCAAAGAAAAGAAGCTCTAGGATGAAGGGAAATCCTCTTGGAAAAATAATCTTAGCAAAATTCAAGGGACAACCAGATCCGGTTGATTACTCATAGCTATTGTTTTTTGATGTACTCCTCAGGGGGAGTATTCAGGTATGTAATGGAAATTGTTAAAGCTTTCAATATCTTTTTATCCTTTTCCATTTATGTGAAAGGGGGAGAGAAGGTAC
Source organism: Sequoia sempervirens (assembly GCA_007258455.2). Taxonomy (NCBI): domain Eukaryota; kingdom Viridiplantae; phylum Streptophyta; class Pinopsida; order Cupressales; family Cupressaceae; genus Sequoia; species Sequoia sempervirens. Next base: position 35,571 of record VDFB02056274.1, on the reverse strand, counting down.
CATGTGAAAAGAGAGAAGATACCATGTGAAAAGTCTTGTGAAAAGTTTTTGAGGGAGAGAAATGAAAATTTGAGAAGAATTTTTTATCCTTTTCGCATCATGTGTTGCCATCAATGACAAAAGGGGAGATTGTTGGAAATTGGAAGTTTGTCATTAATGTCAACAATGGAAATTGGAAGATTGAAATTGATGTATGTTACTTGTATAGTTTAGTAGTTGCTCTGGTTTGAGCTATATTAATTTGATATTGGAAGATTGTTGATCTAGTATTTTGGTTTGGATTATCTTATTTTGTAAGATTCGATCAAAAGCTAATATTATGTTATATCTTGACATAATTTTCATCCATTGACAATATTTTAGCTGACTTGGCTATATAGTTGGAAAGATAAAGTTTCCAATAGTTTGGAAAATAGTGTTATGTTGATTTAGTACAATGATTATTTGGTTCAAATTCTACCTCAAAGAAAGATATCACTACAAGACTTTGCACATAGATTTATGACTACAAGATACATCTTACACCAAATTTCTATGATGATTTACAAATGCATATAGAAGAAATGAATAACATTGTTATGTTTTGAGGACTACAATAAGTTTCTATACAGTGCATTCATGTGGGAGATTTTGCGTTCTTTCATGATTAATTATTTTTCCTTGCGGAGTTGAAGATAAGTTATTTGATGTCATCTAAAGGAGAATTCGATGTGCTAACAAGTTTTTGTGTTACACGTTTGATGAATTGCATATATATTTGGAGTTTTTGATGTTTTAGGTCTAACTCATGCCAACCTAATTATGAATTGGTGTTAAGAAGGTCAAATATTTCTTGTAAATGCTATATGGATCTATATTAGGTCCATGTCGACTAATACCTTATGTTAGATGCTTGCGTTGGGTGCAAAGATGAATATTATTTTGAGGAAAATGGTGAAAAAGTTGATATTGATTTAAAATGGGGTTTCTCTAATTAGGCTGACCTAATTAGTGAAATTAAATGTATATGCTATATATATAAGACAAAAAAAATTAGAAGAGGTGTGTGTGGAACGAAAAAAGGTGAGAGATAAAAAAGGATAAAATTCTGAGAGTGTGAATGAATAAAATTGTACATGTGAGCAGAAAGAATTGTTGACTACACTTACAAAGAAGTGTTTTATGTACTTTGCTTCATCGAAACTAAACTCCAGCACAAGGAAGGTGCATTCTATCTTAGTTCATCTTTTGGCAGTGAGCCATACTCTATTTTGTAAATTATTTTAGGTTGTGAGCCTTCAAGGATAGTGTGTCCTGGCAGTGAGCCTTTATAATATTCTATATCTAGATATATTATATTGTGAGTTAATCCTCATCATGGTTTTTCCCATTTTGGGTTTTCCACATAAAAATATTGGTGTTCATGTGTATTGTCATCTTGTGTCGATTCCATTCTTTCACTAATTGTTACAGTTAGAATTATGTTATTGCTTGGATGGATATTATGTTAATGGATTGATGGAATATTGATTCACCCCCCCTCTCAGTATTCTAGATGTTCATCATATAAAATGTGTAATGCATAATTATGTCCAAGCACATAGGGGGAGCTAAACCTAATGTGAAATTTTCAAGGGTGACAACTTTTAATGCTACACATTGAACATATATTTAGATATGAATGCAAATATTTTTTACACAACATATCAAAAGTGAAGTGAGGTAGAAGAAGACAATTTTCATTAATCAAAGGCTTGAAGCTTATTTATATTTATAGAGATGAAAAAATTGCATGAGGTTTCTAGAGAAACTAAAGGGAAGAACCCTTACAAATGAGGCTTAACAACCTTTTATTATGAGACAAAAACAAAAAACCTAAAAAACTTAGCCACTTGAACAACCAATGGAAAGAAAATATTTTTCCAACTCGATCCAATTTGAAGGCACATGAAAAAAATTCTTGACATTTAGGGTTATCTCAACATTGATGAGTTTGAGGATAAGTGCAAGAAAAATTCCATAGAATTTTCTATAGAATACATCCAAGGATGGGGTCTATAGATCAATGAGTGTAGTATGACACCATGTCTTACCTTATAATCCATGGACAAATCATTAGGATCACTTTGGAGCTGCCACGTAGTGGAATTATAGTTGGGAGGGTCATTGAGCATTCAATTTTATTTCTCTATAAAACCATAGAAATTCATATGAAAGTTTGTATCCTCTTCTATCTATTTCTTGAAGTTTAAAATTTGATCGAGCAAAGTCACACTATGAAGGAGATAACACACTCCAATAGAAATTGGACACATAGGATAAGTGATTATAAGCTAGAAGTGGGCCCCACAAAAGTGGTCAAGCCTTTGAAACAATGATACCACACTATTCTAACTTTACGTCATGGAGGACACATGTCAATAGAGTGCAATAACACAATTTTGAATGAATATTGCTTTTACAACTTGTGCTATGAAGGAATATTACATTGTAGTGAGAACACATTCGCACGTTACTTAATCCTTATCTATATTTGTTAATTTTTGAACCTTCTTGTAGGCCCACATTGAGTAGATATCACATATCATCATAACACGAGCACATGTTTAATCTCCACTTTGAGAATTATTTTGCACTAAGATTTTGTGCTACAAATAAGAGATTGCCACCTATGAACAAATTGACATTATATGTGAGGAAAGCATAGGTTTTTTTCAAGGTATGTTCCCTTGGTCTCCTTTTGTTTTTTAGCGTATCACTTGGGTTCATGACATGGCTTAATCACCTCCTGTGGATTCATTAACTCTAGTGATTGTATCAAGCATTAACTGGTCAATCTTTTGGTACAACAATAACCGTCTTTGAAATAATTAGTATCAGAGCCTGGGTCACAGTTTCAAAACCCTTTCTTGCATTAGGGAGATTGTTGCAAGGTGTGTACCCTTGGTATCCTTATGTTGTGTAGCATAACGCTTAGGTTCGTGACATGGCTTAACCACCTCCCGTGGATTCATTAACTTTGGAGGTTATCGGGCATTAACATGTCAATATTTTGGTGCAACAATAACCATATTTGCAACAAGGTCATCAAGAGTGACACATGGTAGAAGAGTACATTAACACAAGCTGAATGGGCTCAAGCATTTAGAATTTGTACTATGAATAAATCTTGCACTTTAATAAGATACTGACAACTCGAGAAGGTAGTGATCCCACAAGTTGTTGAGACTAGGTCAGAGGGTGATAGTGGAATCCACATGTTATCAAAGATAAAGGGTACAACTATGATGCTAGTGTACTCCAAAAAGTTTCACTTTGAAGGGAAGATGCACTTGAATAGGATACTACCATGTGTAACAGGAATGAGACCCACTATAAAAGCATGCATGAAAGAGACTAAAGCATAATAAATTGACTAATAATTAGGAAAAGGGGTTGGTAGGAAGAATATATCCCAAGAAATAAGGTTGTAACTTAAGTGATATGCAGTAGGTTGAACTATTCAACACAAAAATATAAGCTAGGGCATAAAAAGGAGCTAAGGGGTTTAGGGTTTACAAAATTTAGAGAAACCCTAGGATTATGACATTGAAACCATAGAAATCAGCAAGGATTAACCTTAGAAATCTACAAGGATTAACATGATTCACATATAATTTCTTATATTGGTTATCATCAATGAAGAGTATAAAAGGGGACACAAAGTGACTACACATACCAAGATAAAAATTGGATGTAAAGAAAAAATTATAAGTGTCTCCAAACATTTGAAGAATGATCAATGACTCCTTAGAGATACAACACCAAGAAATCTTCAAATAATTCTAAGATCTCATTTTTAAACTTGGACTAATGCCATAATGCATTGAACCACTCACTCCCATGTAACCCTAGAATCCTTTCAAGGTACAAGTCAACCTTGAAATATCAACATTCAAAGGAAATATTGATGACATAATGTGGGCCAATCAGAATCATATTTCTTTTTCAATCACTTCACAAATGAAAAGAATATTTTTTTGAGGTGTTGAATATGTCCATTTTAGTGTCCCATTGGTGGGATACACTACTTAGTGTGTAAAATAAAAAGGATCATAATTTGATTTAGACATGGGATTCATTTTTCAACACTTTGGAGGATGAATTCTACCCATTCAAACACTATGAGAATGAGTATATGAAATTTCAATAGTTGCATTAGCATAAGGAACATTAACCATTTAGCATTCGTGTTCTTAGATCATGGTTAACATAGGTTAAAATAGCCCTATGTGTGCTAGCCTAAGAGAATTCTCTCCAAAAGCACACTAAGGTTTTAGTACCCTCATTAGGTCAAGCACACAATGATCACTACGAACATCATATAAATAATAAATAAAATATGTAATTTTACATCAAAAAAAAAATTTAAAAAGGAAAAATTTGTTATGTCTAAATTAATTTACATCAAGGGGTTTTATAGAAACTTTAACATAGTTCTCAAAATTACATCATACATACATATAGAACAAATTGAAATGCAAATCAAGCATATTTTTATTGCATATATTTAAACTATACCTCATGTGCAAATTGTGGTACACACTCTAGTTAACTAGATTGTACTAACAATTATCATATATGCATTATTTCTTCTTTACAAACATGATCAATACTTTTTATTCTATAATTTAGCTTGTTATATTTTTGTGTGCCATGGGAGAGCATAATATGGTGCCAACATCCTCCCAAGGAAAAACTTTTTTTGGTCCTTTGAACAATTACAAAAATGTTGGATTAGAACACAACAAACAATTGTTGGATAAAGAAAAAAGAGAAAAATGATGAAGGTAAATTCAAGGAGAGAATTGATTGTACCTCCAAATCAATTGAAAAAATTCATTCTTCAACACCTCTTGCAACTGTGTGTAGTGTATTTTGTGCTATTGAATGTGGTAACATTAATACTAATTTCCTTTACTACCTACGCGTTTGTGTCAGTTGTGTCCCTTTGTGCTATCAATTCTTATAGATGTTGGTGTAAATTGACATATTTTAAGCATGCCTATTGTAGTTCAAGGAAAAAATTATATTCCAAAAGTACTAATACAACCTTATATTATATAATCTTGGCATTTGTGAGATAATGATACTCAACTATATCAAGATAGAAAAAGATACAATATTGAAAGTGATATGGGAAAGAAGACATGGAGCATTGATGATAGATAAATAAAATAGGACATGGGTGAAAGATGAAAGAGAAGACAACATGTAGGTGGAGAAACAAGATAATGAGAATGTTAAGATAGAACCCATAATATAAGAAGAGAGAGTGATAAAATTAATAAGTAGGATAATGCCCCATATTCTAAAAAGTGTAATGATTGGTGTGAATAAGAGGTGGAAGAGAGATGATAGAAGAATAGTAAATATGAGGAACTAGGTAGGAAGAAGGAGAATAGGAATAAGTTACAATGGAAACATATGAGAAAAAAAAGAGTATACCACATTTTAATAAATCACATAGTGTCACCTTAAACTTATGCACCAAGGTGGTAAGGAATATTGTCTGAACTATTAAATATATGTATGTCATGTATATCGAAGAGAAAAAATGTTTTTAGGGGAAGTTTTGATGTGTGTTTTGACACAAACATGTTAGAATAAGATTGCTCCCCTACTTGAAAAGTGATTAACACAAAATTTTATTTTCATATTACATATAGATTACCAATAACAAAAGGATTACATAATTAGTATTAGACCATAATAGATCATAGTTTGATAGACCAAGCATGGCCACCAAAGGAACATCACAAAAAGTATCAATATTATATAATTGGCATGCAAGGCCTACACAATATGGAGAATAGTAACTAGATCATGCACAGTTATCAAAAGAAAGAATTATAGGATAGTATAGGCATTGCAAAATTCACATAAATATACTAATATAATAATATCCTTCAAAAGTTAATACTTTCATTGTATTTATCAATGTCATTCAACCCAATTGATGGATCAATTTAAGATATATCTTCATTTGATCTCACTACCTCCGCCTATGAAATCCTCCCCTTGGTTTACATTAAACTTTAGTTCTCACTGGAAGTCGAGATCTTTCTGCAATGTTTCAATTATATATTTCTTATTGTATTTCTTTTGAAACTCTATGTAACCTCTTAGAAATGGTATGTTGTCTATTTTGTTGAGTGACCAGTATCTTGCATACTTAATTTATGCTTTTTGGCATCCACCTTACCAATCCTCAGTAGGTTGAGAAATTTATCCTTGGGTATCTCTATTGTAATTGTAACCTACACATAAATTTCATGGTAAATGAGTCTTCTAGCAAACTCAGTAAGTGCTCTCCTTCTACCTTGGAACCATTCCTCATTCCTATCTTTCCATAAGAACCACAAAATTTTAGTAGATAACAAAATCCAAAAAATATTAAATGATTTACCCAACTCCTCCACCAAACCAAAAAGAATTTATTTCCAATCTTACCTATATCCCTCAACCCCCTAGGTCTACACAAAAAAGGTTCTAGATCTCTCTAGTGACTAAAACTTTGTCACAACAACGAAAAATGACTAAATTATACTAATTTTTTGTAGCACAACTATAAATGACTAATTAATGACTAATTTTATTATCGATAAAAAAACACAACTAAATAATTAGTCACATATGATATGGCTAATTTGATCATTGGTAAAAAAACACAACTAAATAATTAGTCACATATGATATTAAAGTGGGTAATTAGAAAAAGAGAGGGAAACGTGAGCAAGTGATAAATTAAATTTTTATTTTTTCGAGGGAAGCTTGTCGGGTTTCATTCTCTCTTTATTTTTATTTTTTTAAGGAAAAAGGATTGAAACAACACGGGATCTTCCAAGATGGATGCCTTCTTTGTTGTTTGTTGCTTTGAAGGGGAAGGTTGCAATGTTTTTGGGAAGTTATCTGAGTTTCATTCAACTAAGATCATGGGGCAGCTTTATGGAAACATTTATGAGCATTTTCAATCTTCATTTGCATGGTTGGTTGTTTTCTTTGCCTCTTTTCTACATTTTTCCATCTTACTGGGGTTGCTTTGTTTCATTTTTGAGTTGCATAAGGCAAATAAGGGAGTGCTCTTTCTTCATTTTCTTGCATATTAGTGTCTTCTTCACCCATTTGAAGGATCTTTCCCTTATTCCCACAGGTTAGGGTTTTCTTTTGTGTTTGATATGCATTTTCAATTTGAAATGTTGCTTTGTAGAGCTATGTTTTATGTATTATTAAGGTAGCATTATGCAATAAAAGTTTTCAAATTCAAAACCCTTGCAATCTAGCCTTTGGACAGTATTTCAAATCATTATGCTTTGAGATCTAGGGTTTCAAGAGTGCAACAAAGAGACAATGGTTTTGTTTCATGGATATTGGATTGTTGCATTTTCATTAAAGCCATTGTGTTAAACAACAATGTAAGTTCTTAGATTATCTTGTGTAAGTTTGTTTCACATTCTTTAAAATCAAAAATTTTCAAAATAGAAACCTTAGGAAGAGCTGTTGAAAATGGTAAAATCCAGTAACATTGTGAATGTGATATTGTCTTGGATTGACTTCCATATCATTCTAGATCCCTTTGCTACCTTTAGTGTAGACCTGTCAATGTTATCTTTGCATTGCATATCTTTACAAGGTCATTGTATTTATTGCCTTGATGCCCTATTACCAATCTCTTGCTTTCAATATTGAGTGTAGGCATCTCATGAGTTCCTTTAAATGACTATCATCAAGCCCTCCTTTAACATATGCATACCTAACACTAGAGATGCAAGGTTATGCTAGACCCTTTACAATGACTATATTGACCTTATACTAGTTTAGCAGGCATTCATTTGCAAGGTTCTCTTAATGAACATGTAGATCTCACACATTCTTATAAGGTGCATGGGATTCCCTTATCATACAAACTTCATAATGTTTGTGTAGGGCTTGGTGAAGAGATCTCAACAAGTGGGTTTATGCACACTATCTTCACAACCTTTATGAGATCATGTTGACTATCCCATACTCAAATCTTAGTGTCTTCTCATGTTTGCCAACTTTGTGATAGTACATATTGTTGTTTACAAATTTCTAGTGCAGGCCTCTATTAAGAATGAGACAATCATATCATGTAAACCTCATAATTGAAAATGGATAGAGAGATGTAAAGATGGGTTTGGATTGTCACCTTTCCTTAGACCTCTGTATTCTTGAACTGACAGTCTTGAGTCACTGTCTTTCTTGTGCAATGTATCTCAGTCTCTTCTTCATTTTTCCCTATATGAATTTGATGTAGTTTAAAATACCTCTATATTCTTGTTTTTATAGTCTTATATATTTCTTATGAATGAAAATATTCTTTATTTCAAACCTTTGTGTGACAGTGTAAATTTTTGCATGATAGTGTAGACTTTCTACAAGACATTGTAAAGCTCAAACGCAATACCCTAGAGTGTTGGTGACAAGGCTTTGTATAATTTTTCATGATGGACCTTCGTTTATTGTTATCATTGTCTCTTTGTAACCTCACCAAAAACTGTCTAAAGAGATCCTCTATTAGGATTTCATATGTGATTTTTGTTCTTTGTCATGTATATCTCCAGATATGAGGTTTTCAACAAAGGTTAACCATGCTCAAATATACTTTCAAGATTAGGCAGCTTCTCTATTTACTCTATCCACCCTCAGTCTTCTTGACCCTCTTCATTCTTTGTCTTCTTGACCTCAAATCTACAAGCCTATCTAGAAACTCTGCCTCTTTGCAATGTATCTTAGTCTCTATTCCTTTGTAGTTGTCTCCTAGACATTGTCATGCAACCATGGAAACCTCTCTTTGACTTGAATATGCTTTGTAAACCTTGGTCTCACCAAAATTTGGACAGTTGGAGTGAATGATCTTGAGAGGTCCCTGATAGATATCAAGACTATCATTGCAATCTATAGGCCTATTTGATAGTCTACAAGACCATACAGAGTTTGAAGATCTTTGGAGGTTTAAAACATGCATAGATAGGCTTGATGAGAATCTAGAGAAGTGTGACAAACCTAAAAGTAAAAATGGTAAAGATTTAGACTTAGGATTAAGAAAAAGAAAGATCACAATGAAATTGCATTTGCTTAAGAGTTTCTAGAGCATTTTTAAAAAATCCAATTTGTGCATATCCTGCAATCATTGCAGTCCGTGAGACCACATTTTTTTGAGGCATTTTATCAAACAGTTCATGTGCCTTGTCCATGGTTCCACATTTTACATTCATGTCCACCAGGGCAGTTGCAACTACAACAAATGACAAAATTCCTCTATCCTTCATTCTTTGATGGACACGGCTCATTCTACAAGTTGAATTTGAAAGACAACCCTTATGGACATAGTGTAAGTGAGTTGTTTTGCTTTGTCTCATACTCAAATAATAACCATCTGACAAAGTGATAATAGAAATCACAAGAATGTATATATCAGTAGCATATGAAACAGTAGTAGACATACTATCATTGAAGGGCCCAAATATTCAAGAAATTTGAAACATAGCCACCAAGGTACCAATTTCACTCTTTGGATTCAAACCTAGTCAAATTTCAAGAATATTGAATGGGTAAGTTCTAAATCTAATCCTAAACCCACAAAATTACCAATTTAGTGACACCTACCATTGCCCTTACTCCTTATAACTGTTTCACATTGCCAAGAATCAATTTTTGGGCTTTGAGCACCTTTCCAACAGTTATACAAGATTGTCTAGAAAGAAATCTCCTTTCTAAATAATGACATTAATTCTCCTTATAGTGACCATGTTTGAATCTCATAATTAAGTTTCAAGGCTCATATACATTGATTTCTCATGGTGACTAAGGGGTATTTGGATACATTTCCATGGCTACTTAAGCCACATACACATTGATTTTTTCTGGTAGAATAAGAATATTTGGACATCTTTCCATGACTACAGGAGTGTAATATAAACTTTTTCCTTTTATGTTGCATCCACTAAATTAATCAGTCCAAAGAAGCAAATGCTACACTGCAAAATTCAAATGTGTTGCAATGCATCATTCTTCTCTAAAGATTTCTATTTTCTTTTAGCTAGTAAGTGCACTGGAGCATGTTGTAGCACCCTTTATCGAAATGTCTTATATATTTATTATATTAGAACCAGATTCAAGGACACAACAAGATAGATTACCAGATGTTATCTAATGGCTCGAATCAGTTATATCAATGCTTAATTTCTTCCTCCTCAAGTCCTATCAAAAAAATTACTGGGCTTCAAGACGTTTCAATATTGACTATTAGCGAAGAAGATTGAAATATTTTCTTGCGAATTAGGATAGTCATGCATTTGAATTTTTCATGGTCACAAAGTATTATATGTGAAAATGATTTTTTGTTTCCTAGACATCTGATAATCCTTTGGTAAGGTATTACTAGATTCTCCAGAAATGTCCTCCATGACTGAACTCCATACAAAAACCAAAATAGTTCTGCCTCTGGTACGGTTTCTGACTCTAGCTCTCCACAGAAGAATCCTAGGTTCTTCAATCACTAGGTCCTTACAAAGACATTTTTGAGTTGGGCCCACAATAGTGGCTTTCTAATTTTTTTTCTTTTTAAACTCGACATAAATCATAATCATAATTTATAAACTTGTTATATTTGGAGTTATGTACTGTTTTGTTATATTTTGTTTATTTTGGCTCTGATTATGCACATAAATTAGTATTATTGTTTTTTCTTTATATTTTAATATTTAAGCACCAATGCCTTTAAAAATAACCATACCCACTTAGGGTTCCAAAAAAAAGTATGTTTCCCCTACTTGTACCCGTTCCTTGATAACTAGATTTTGAAATCAAGGCTATTAACTAGGATATTTGAAAGGTCAATTCTTGTTAACCACAAGTACATTTTGGCTTTGAACGGAGGCTTCAAGGCCATTTGTTAATTTCATTGTTTATGCATGTTTATTTGCAAGCTGTTGTCAAGGATCTTATTTATGTGCAGTAATTTTTTATTGTTCAAGCTTTTATTTGTTTTGTTTTATGTATAAAGAGATGCTAATACGAGTTTGAGTTGAAGAAAACAAGAAGAAAAAGTTTGTTGGTAGTATTAATTCATCTGATATATTTCTTTTGTAGTGGCATAAGAGTCACATATAGAATATCTTGATACAAATTTGCAAAGTCCATAGTAGATATCAAGTGATTCTATCAGAGCAAATTTTTTTATTTCCTAAACATCCACATGCCAAAGCAAGTTCAAGTTTAGGGTTACTGAAGAATTGAATTCATGTATACATTGTATAGAAAATCCAATAAATTCAAAATATTCATTTAAGTACAATATTCCAAGTAACCATATTCATTGCGCTCAATAAATAAATTTATTTTGCTTCTTTACCCTTCAGTACATTTTCTTTTGTAATTTTACATATTCTTTCTCAAATAGCTTCACCCAACATCCACTAATACAAATCAATTTTCTATACATGCAGAATTTTACTTATGTTACCTTCTGACTCAAATTTTGTTGAAAGTGTCCTAAAAGTATTGCATAGCAAATTGGAGGTGTAACTTCTCTTACAAATAATTGAGAACATTGCAACAATAAAGAAAAAGGGAGCATAGATCCAAAGAAGTAATTGAAAAATGGGCCCTACTAGGTTACTACATCCCAATGCATTCCAAAAACATAAGAATATACTGCTAGGAAATGATTTTAAAAAATGCTTGAATGATAATCTTAGGAAATAAGGAACATTTTTACAAATGTGGTTTTTCATTAGTTGATGCTTGTAATCAACATGACCTAATTTCCATAGGTAGACTTATGTTATTGTGCTTTGGGGACAACATATGTTGCTTAATTAAGATGCTTGGTCCTCAAAGGATGGGAAGGAATTAAATAATGGAATTTCCTTATATTTGAGATAAATTATTACCAAGCTTGAACTTGGATCTATTCATATTTGAACCTAAATGATGTTGACGGTGGATTTTTGGTTGTTGTGTAAGTACTTCATTTCGAATCCCACAATACATAGTTATTTTTTTTTTATTGTTGATATTTGATGTTGGTCTTAAATAGTGTCTTCTTACTATCATATTTTCTAAGTATATTCATCCTTTACCAATTACTCTGTTGAAGGTGCTGGTGTTGATACAGATGGTGTTGTCTTGACCGTAGTACTAGTTTAAGAAGGTTGCCCATATTAATAATTTAATTCATACAAGATGCATCTAATAATATTTAATGCAATACAATCTGTTGCAAGTTGGGGACTATGGAGAATAAAGATACTAAGCATCCAATAAATACAAACATTTCAACTATATATGAGAATAAAACAATAGACTAAAGAACTCCATTTGTATCATTATTAAAGCATTCAAATTGAATTTGGCTTTACACCTGCTAATTGTATTTGCTTGAAAGTTTCTAAAGCCTTTTCAAAAAATTCATTTTGTGCATATCCTACAATCATTTCATTCCATGAGATGACATCTCTTTGAGGCATTCTACCAAATAGTTCACATGCCTTGTCAATGCTTCCACATTTTACATACATGTCTACTAGAGCAGTTGAAACTACAACATCTGACAAAACATCATCCCTGCATCCTTGCACACACACAAAAGTTCCTTCGTCGGGATGCGGGGAGAACTCGCCATCCTGTACCCTCATGCCTTGGCTCCTTGCAGGGATGCAGGGAGATCCCATCATCTCGCACCCTCATTCCCTAGCTCCATGTGGGGCTACAAGGGAGCCTGGACTACAATCACACAAAATTTCCTTCATAGGAGATAAGTAGGTGAGGCAACAATCATGCCAAATGAAATACCCAACAGATGTCTTCCCTAAATTTCTACCACCCCACCACCTCGCGACAATGACTAGAGAGGTTTGTTGGGTGTGCGGGATGGATGTCCATACCCTATTCCAAAGCTCCCATTTTGGCACAGGTAAGGAGGATGTTGGAAAAGGTTGTCGAATTTGGCTTTACACCTACTAAATGCATTTGCTTGAAAGTTTCTAAATCCTTTTCAAAAAATCCATTTTGTGCATTCCATTAGACCATATTTCATTGAGACATTTTGTTAAATAGTTCACGTGCTTTGTTATGCCACATTTTGCATATTGCATACATTTCTACCAGGGCAGTTGCCACTACATCTGACAAATCTATCTTTTATGTTGTGATGGATTTCTATACCCTATTCCTAAGCTCCCATTTTGTCATAGGCTAGGAGGATGCTGACAAAGGTTGTAGAATTTTACTTTAGAACTACCAATTGCATTTGCTTGAAAGTTTTGAAAGCCCTTTCAACAAATCCATTTTGTGAATATAATATTAATTTGTGAGAGAGATCTTTTGTAAGATTTATTCAGTAGATCTTTCTTTATGATCTTGTCTATCAAGTCTAGCAATTTTTAGTTTTTTCTTGATAATGTCCTATAGATTTTTTATTATGGTCTAACTAGGAAAACTTAAAAAAAATCATTGATTGAGTACTGAAAACTGTATTTTTGCTTTGCAGGTCCTCTCTTTTTTGTTTGCAATAATCCTTCATATCATGGTTTCACCGATAAGGAATGATTATGACAGTGATCTGATGGTAAAGGAATAAGAGGACCTTCTCAAAAGGAAGCGATTGTCATTTGAGGCTGAGCAGCACTTAAAGACCAATGGATGATAGGGTTACATTGAGATCCATAAGTAGAAGACACTGGGATGTTTGAAACACTATAGTGAGAAGAGTGTGAAGAGATTGGATAGTTTCAATCTAACCTAGAAACACAAAGTGAAGGTCCTGATCAAATGACATCATGGCAATGACGGTGTTTCCAAAACAATTATGACCATGGTAGAAGCACTCCTCAAACTTGAGTGAATATGTTTGCAAATGAGGATGTATGACAGTGAGGATTGAAAGGACGGTCTGTGAAAGAGCTTCCAACTATGCATGAAGAAAACCTACAAGTGACTGTCAAAGGGTAGAGATTCATGCAAAATATAGTGATCATGCAAACATTAAAAGATAATCTTAGAGTCAATGAGAAGAACTATGCAAAGGTTACAATCTTGTCAGTGTCTCAAGAGGCATTTAAAGGGGTAAGGAGATAGCCTTCTAGTATGCATTTGACAGTTCCAAATCTCATGATAGTCAAGAGTCTTCATGTTAGATGCATGAACACCTAGGATAGTACCATAGAGTTGGTACAAGTGAGCAGCAACAAGGTTGAGGGTAATCATGAGTTATTTTCCAAGACAGATATTTTGCAACAGTAGTATCATAATGGAATGTTGATTTCTATATTAGAGATAAGGACAACTTTGAATTTCTTTGTGCTTCTATGTTGTGATACTCAGAAAATCAATTTCTTGATCATTCTTTGAGCTATGTATTGTAACCATGAAGGTTTTTTTAACAAAGAGAAAAGCATTGTAACTTACTTTCAGATTTTTATGTTGTTTGTAAGCATTTTTTATCAATAAAACAAGTTGTTTTTACCTTCTCAAAGTTGTTTCATTGTGCAAGCTTCAAAATGACTAAATATACTACTAATTGACATCAATTAATAATTAAACCTCAAAAGCATTGTCTCATTTCCAACACTTTTAGGCAGAAATCAGCTATGAACAAAAACAATTAAATAAACTAACAATTGACTAAATATACTATCCACTAACATAAATTAGTGAATAAATATGAATAAAAATGTATGACTAAATATACTACCAGTTGATAGAAATTAGTGAATAAATATGACTAAATATAGTAGACCAGTTGATAGAAACCAGTGAATATAGAAATCAATGAATAAATATGACCAAATTGATCAAATGACTAAATAAATGACTGGAAATAAACTACTAATGGTCACATGACCAAGCTCAGTGAATAATATGACTAAATTAACGACTAAATATACTACCAAATTGATCAATCAAAACAACCAATAAATGACTAAAAATGGTTTAGTCATCAATCTAGTCACATTATATATTACTGGAAATAAACTACTAATGGTCATATGATCAAGTTTCAATCACTTATAAGCATTTTTTAGTGGTTTTTTAGTCATATATTGTTGTTTTTGTACTAGTGAATATTTCTCCTGAACCTCAGCCAAAAACACAGAAAACCATAGTTCACAATTGGTGAACATAACTTGCACTGTACAATGAATTAGCAACTAGAAATGTAGATCTAACAACTTCCAACAATCACAATCAACATATCTAAACCACACAAACATAGGAGAAAATCTTAGAGAAAAACCCAGAGCAACTATTGAACACCTACAATCTTTGTTCAATAATTTTTTTTTAATATCCTCAAC
Source organism: Sequoia sempervirens (assembly GCA_007258455.2). Lineage (NCBI taxonomy): Eukaryota > Viridiplantae > Streptophyta > Pinopsida > Cupressales > Cupressaceae > Sequoia > Sequoia sempervirens. The sequence continues at coordinate 20,230 of VDFB02056274.1, read as the reverse complement.
ATATATAGCCAACAACCTACAACAATGACATTAATGACAACAACAACCAGTTGATAACCAATTAACCAATTGCCATCAGTGACAACACCTTCATTCTTTCCATTCTTTCAACAACCTCCCCCTTTGTCATTGATGGCAACACATGATGTGAAAAACCATCAAGGACAACATACTAGCTCTGAATACACTTCTTAAGATTTTCCTTTCTGTTTCTCCCCCTTAGTAGATAATATTTTATATTCTTCCTCTTTTCTTTTTCACATTCTTCATCTCCTCTTTTTTGTTTTTTTTATATTTTTCCTCTCCTCTTTTTTTGTTTTTTTTTTCACATTCTTCCTCTCCCCCTTTGACATCAATGGCAAAGGCAAAAGATATTTTACATTGATTTCCCCTTTGAAATAGAAAAAAAAATAATCACAATGACAACACCTGACACTACCTACTCCCCCTGAGAGGTAGCCACCAAAATATTAGTCTATAAGAAAGATAGATCCATAGATCCACCAGATTGATGCATCTCCATATGCATCTAGTTCAAGAAAGGAGGGGCAATGACCCCTAACTTCTCTTGGAGATACTCAAAAGTATCTTTAGGAGGATCCTTCGTAAACATATCATCAATTTGATCCTTTTTCAGAACATATTCAAGCTTTAATTCATTCTCCACAACCTTCTCTCTTAAGAAATGATACCTAATAGATATATGCTTCGTCCTCGAGTGCGTCACTGAATTCTTTGAAATGTTAATTGTACTTTTATTATCACAGAAGATAGAAATAGGATCATCATACACCACTGTGATATATTTCAATGTATTTTTCATCCATATAACTTATGTACAACAAGCTGTAGCAATATACTCAGCTTCAGCAATAGACAAGGAAATTGAATCTTGTTTTTTACTCAACCATGTCACCAATCTGTAGCCAAAAAAGAATGCACCAACACTTGTACTCTTTTTGTCATCTACATATCTAGCCCAATCTACATCTGTATAGGCACTTAGTGTAAATTTAGTTTCTCTAGGACACCATAACCCATAATCCGAAGTTCCATTCAAATATTTGAATATTCTTTTAACAACAACAACATGTGTTTCCTTAGGATTCTCTTGAAATATAGCCACAATACAAACAACATGCACAATATCTAGTCTAGTAGCAGTCAAATACAATAGTCCACCAATCATAGATCTATAATTTTTCTAATTAGCCTTAGGTGAATCATCATATTTACCCAATTTGCAACAAGTCACCATAGAAGTACATACCGGTTTGGAACCATCCATCCCAAACTTCTTCAACATCTCTTTCACATACTTAGATTGTGAAATAAAAATTCATTTCTCTATTTGATTAATTTGTAGCCTAAGAAATAAATTCATCTCTCCACACATAGATATTTCAAATTCTTTCTGCATCTCTTCCGCAAACATCTTACACATATTTTCATTTCCTCCAAAATAATGGCATCAACATATACAACTACAATCAAGATATTTTCATTTTCAATCTTAAAATATAGATTACTATCTGTCATACCTTTGTTGAAACCTTGTTGAATCAAATACCTATCTAACCTTGCATACCAAGCTCTAGGAGCTTGCTTCAATCCATATAAGGCTTTCTTTAATCTACGCACCATATCTGGTTGATCTGACAACTAAAATCCTTTCGGTTTGTTGGTTTACAAATTTTTCACCTAACTCTATATTCTCATGCCCACATAGGCGACAAATGTATCAATAGTTGAATTGGCTATAATGGTATTTTACACCGATTCTCTACTTATTTTACAAGGTAGAAACTACCTTCTAAATATTTGCAATGAATATATATATTTTTTAACTTATGTTGCTTTTAACTAGAAAGCAAAGAAAAGGTAGTGTTTTAACCAGAAAGCTTTGAAAGGAATACACGCATTTCTAAATAACTAATCATGAAAGTTCAAAGACTTCAAGAAATTTCCTGTACTAAATAAATTGTTTCCACGATCACCACATATCCATCACCATAAAATCTTTACTCGAAGATAAGCATTTCCCAGTGAGGAAGCAAACTTAACATCCATTATCTCAATATAGACAAAGATAACCACTAGAAATCTATTCAACATAAGCAGCATAACTTTCAAACACCATAACACAAAATTTATGCCTGCCTAAACTTCACCATATGTATTTTCTATATTGAAATAACTAAAAAGTGTAACAAAGTTTTTGGTCTTAATGAGAAAATAAAAGTTCACCCAAAAAGATCCTACATCCTATCTCCAAATCCATATAAATAGATAACATATTGAAACTGTCTTGAAATGGTTTCTTGAAGACAACCGTTTTTAAAAATAATAGGAAATAAAAGTATTTTGAAACTAGTAAAGAGCCAAATTTATAAAATAACATAAACAACAAAAATAATTATGTAACGGTCCCATCTTTCACCTCTTAGTTTTCGACAACTTTGACATCTTGCTCCTCCAACGTAGCCTCCCACATCTTCATCAAGGCCTTGTATTCTTCATATCTGGTGACAACGGTAGTGATACTTTTGCTTCCAAGTGTAGTGGTGATTTGTAGCCTGGTTCTCCACTTAGTTAGCACTTTATCTGCCTCCACTAATGTTTCATTCATGTTGTCAGATTTTGCTTTCTTTTCAAAAATTATGAAAAGACAAATTTAATCCATGTCGTACACATCATTAAATGAGGAGGCAATGCCTTGAAAATCGAGAAATTTGTTGTAGTGTCGCCGGATCATGGGAAATTAGAACTTTAGAACCACAAGTCAGGGGTTGCAAAGTTTTTAAAACTTCTTACTTACCAACCACAAGACAACCAGACAGAGTTTGAAACTCAATGAAAAGAATGCCAAGTCGGGGAATTGAGAGGTTATGAAACTTAAGAACTCTAGGACATGGTTAGGAAATTTAAGAAACCTGTGACAAGGTTAGGAAATTTAAGAAACCCATGACAAGTTTAGGAAATTTAAGAAACCACGACAAGGTTAGGAAATTTAAGAAACCCACAGTATCTAATAACTCTTAAAAGGAGCAAGGACAAAAACCCAAAACAAGTAAAATGAAGACTCGATAGACTCAAGAGGGAAAGACTAAAATTTGCATAACTCAAATTTGAAATTTTGGGTAACACGGTTGTTCCATGTAGACCTCTTCTTCTAGCGCACCATTAAAAAATGTAGACTTGGCATCCATCTGATAGACCTTGAAGTCTTTATGAGTAGCAAATGCTAAGAACATCCATATAGCTTCCATTCTTGCCACCGGAGCAAAAGTATCCTAAAAATCTATGCCTTCTACTTGTGAGTAACCTTTAAACACAAGCCTTGCTTTGTTTCTAACCACTTCTCCATTCTCATTCAACTTATTTTTGAATACCCACTTTGATCCACTACTATTTTTATCTACCAGTCTTGGGACCAATTCCCAAGTTTGATTCTTCTCAACCTGCGTAAGTTCTTTCATAGCTTCCATCCAATGTTCATCTTTACATGCTTCACTTAAAGTCTTCGCTTCAATCTCAAAAAATAAACATGGATTTACTTTAGTAGTAGCTTTGCTTCTTGTCAATACTCCTCTTGTCTTATCTCCAATGATCTGACTTTCTAAATGATTCTTCTGTACGTATCTAGGTGTCTTAGGGGACACCATTGGAGCTTCTTCTTCTCTTTCATAGTGTTCATTCCACTTCTCTTTCTCATCATTTTCCTATTCTTCCATAATTTATTCAATTCTTACACAATCATTTTCATCAGATACTTATCCATCAATCTCAATTGAATTCTTCATTATTTCATCAACCTTGACATTTACACTTTCTACAATCTTTCTCAGTATTTTATTGAAACATCTATATGCTTTTATTTTAGTAGAATATCCAAGAAAAATTCCTTCATCACTTCTTGCATCAAACTTTCCTAAGGTTTCATCTCATTTGATATAACATTTACTTTCGAATACCTTGAAATACTTAACAATGGGAATTCTTCCATGCCATAGCTCATAGTCTTTGTACTTTTTTCTCTTTCTTGAACTCGATTGAATACATAAACAGCAGTATGAATAGTTTCTCTCCAATAAACTTCCAATAAACCAACCTCAGTAATCATTGATCTAGCGGCCTCTTGAACTGTTATGTTCTTTCTTTCAACAACTCCATTCTGCTGAGGAGTTCTCAAAGTAGATAACTATCTCTTTATTCCATGTACTTCACAAAACATATTAAACTCATGGGAGGTGAATTCTCCACCTTTGTCAAAACTTAAGCATTGTATCCTCAAGTTCACTTCATTTTCAACCATAGCTTTGAATTTCTTGAATCTATCTAATGTATTTGATTTCTCTCTAAAAAATGTAACCCATCTATATCTAGAATAATCAGCAATCAAAAGCATAGAGTACCTTTCACCTTGTAAGCTTCTCACTCTTGTAGGACCATAGAGATCTATATGAATTAAATCCAGTAGTCTAGTAGTAGATTGTTCCCTTGATCTCTAATGGTTTCGAGCTTGCTTTCCAAATTGACAATTCTTGCAAATAACATTAAAAAGCTTTGTAATCCTTGGTAAATCTCTCATGGCCTGAATTGCACTAATCCTTTCCAAGTTATCAAAATTCATGTGACACATTCTCTAATGCCATAACCAACTATCACTAATCTAAGTCATAAAGCATCTTCCATCAACACCCTTAATTTGATAGATACTTCCTTCAGATTTCTTTCCTACAACAATCACTATTTTGGATCCTTTCTAGATCTCACATATTTCATCCTCAAACACAAGATTATATCCTTTACTGCACATCTATCCAACACTCAAAATATTATGTCTTAAACCCCTAACATATTTGACATCATCAGTATTATGCTTGCCATCAAAACTTACTGAACCTATCCCACAAATTTTAGCACTAGTATCATCTCCAAACATAACCAAGCCTCCATCATATTTTTCAAGTTTAACAAACTTACTCTTATCACCAGTCATGTGATGTGAACAACCATTGTCAACAACTCAATAGTTCTTTTCCTATTTAGAATGTAGGGCAGAGATAATAGTACCTTCATTTTTCTCCTTCTCCAGAGGGCTTTGCTTCACCTATTTTTTAGAATTAGCAGAAGTAGGTTCATCCTTTATAGCCAAGAACAAGCATTCATTTTCATCAAGATCTTCATAATCAAAATCCTCATTAGATATACTAGCATTCTCATTCACATAATATGCTATGTTGATCGTCTTTCCTTTCTTTTATTTCTCATATCTTTGTTTATTCCTCTTAGCTCTTTTCAGACATTTTGCAGTATAATGACCTATTTCTCCACAACTAAAGCATTTAAAGTGTAACTTACCTTCATACTTGTTGGATTCTTTCCTCGTCCTTCTCACAAAGTTAGCTTCTATTTCATCAATATTTTCTTCATCCAGATCTTCAGCTTTTGTAGCCTTAAAAGCATTCTCTAATTTGCATCCATTCCTCAGATTTGTCTTTCTCATCTCATAAGATGTTGGAGAACCCAACAACAGATAGTGTAGGTATTATAATCTATACTATGTTCAATAGCACACACCTTTTCGCTATAAGCATCAGGGAGATTTCTAAGAATCTTCTTTACAATCCTGATTTCATCTATAGTAGAACCAAGTCCTCACATTCCAACTACTATCTCATCCAATATCTATACATAAGCTTTAACATTCTCATCTTCAAACATATGTAGAAGCTCAGACTATGTTTCCAAATTCTATAATTTTTCCTCTTTGACCCTTTCATCACCTTCATGTGCCCTTTCCAAAGCATCCCAGACCTCCTTAGTAGTCTTTAGATTTTTAACCTTAATCAACTTGAAATGTACAAGACTGTTCTTCAAAATGTACTTCACCTTGTTGTTCGCTTCATGTGCTTTGATCTCATCAATCGTACTCGAACCCTTACTAGGAGTGTAAGGATTCTTGTAAGATTTCTCCACATCATATCCACAATACTCCAGATAATCTTCCATCAATATTTTCTAGATATCAAAATTAGTTCCATTGAACCTTGGATATTCAGAAGTAGCTTTTCCAGTCATCCCAAACCTTCCTTAAGCGGTTAAGCTCTTCTCCAAGGAACCAGGATCTGATACCAATTGTTGAATAGGACAACTAAGAGGAGGGTGAATCAATTGTCACAAAATTAAACCTTTAAATCATTCACTGGAACTAATCCTTAACACTAATTAACTAATTAAACATTAAGTGCAAGTGCAAAAACTGAAAACTATCACATATATACAATAACACCATATTTACGTGGAAAACCCAATAAGGTAAAAACTACAGTGAGGATTAACTCACACTATGGAGAGTATCAAAACTGATTATAAAAGGCTCATTTCCTAAGAAACAAGGCTCACTGCCAAAACAAGGACTCACTATCAAATAGGGCTAACAACCTAGAGGGCTCACTACCACAGAGATACAAAGAAGATAGAAGAGATATGTTAGAGAGAATACAATCTCAATGTAGTAGATAAATCCACCACAATTTTCTCAACCACTCGCAAACATGCATGAATGATAAGAGTACACCTTCTGCTCACTACATCCAAAAACTCAACATTTAGGATTCGCACGAATCTGCCACACTCACATCACACACACTCTATGATTCACATCAATATTACATCTATTTTTCTCTATATCTTTACACTTATCTCTCTTTTTGTTGTTTTTCACCACTAACTCATCCTAGATTTATATCATCTTCAACTTTGAAGCATATCCAAAGTCAACCATCCAACATTAAATTCAAATTAGGTCAACGCCAAAACATCATAGGGTGGAGTTAGAATGAGGGCGACCCAACCACACACTTGATAAGGACCCAAATAGATCCAACACGCTTCATTAACTTTGAAGATAGTGTTTAACACAAGGTCGGCCAAACCAGTGTAAAACACATAGAATAATTAAGCACAAACCTTCCAAATACCAAAATTATCTTCAATACAATCATAAAAACTCAACTCTAGAACCGCAAGTCATAAGACTTTAGCAAAGAGAAATCCGGACCAACAACATTTCTCCCAGGCCTCAGCCAGAAACATAGAAAACCAAAATTCACAACTGGTGAACATAACTCGCATTGTACAATGAATCAGCAGCCAAAAATATGGATCTAGTAACTTCCAACAATCATTATCAACATATCTGAACCACACAAATATAGGAGAAAATCTTGGAGTGAAACCCAGAGCAACCACTGAACACCTGCAATCTTTCTTCAATACAATTTTCTCAATATCCTCAAGATATAGAGCCAATAACCTACAACCATGAAATTAATGACAATAGAAACTAGTTGATAACCAATTGACCAGTTGACATCAATGACAACACCTTCATTCTTTCCATTCTTGCAGCATGTTGCAGTTGTGAAGAGGATATTCAGATATTTAAAAGGCACTTTCGATTATGGCTTGTGGTATCCTAAGGATATTGATTTCACATTAAGTGCTTATACAGATGTAGATTGGGTTGGTTGCGTTGATGACGGGAAAAGTACAAGTGGTGGTGCATTCTTTCTTGGATGTAGATTGGTGTCATGGTTAAGTAAGAAACAAGATTCAGTTTCCTTATCCATTGCATATGTTGAGTATATTGCAGCAACATTTTGTTATACACAAGTTTTGTGGATGAAATAGACATTGAAAGATATAAAAGTAGTATATAATGAGCCTATCTCTATCTTTTGTGATAATACAAGTGTAATTAACATTTCAAAGAATTTAGTGATGCATTCAAGGAAAAAACATATATCAATTAGGTATCACTTTCTGAGAGAGAAGGTTATGGAGAATGAGGTGAACCTTGAGTATGTACCTACAAAGGATCATATTTCTATCATTTTACTAAGGTTCTTCCTAAAGATACTTTTGAGTATCTCTGAGAGAAGTTGGGGGTTATTGCCCCTCCTTTTAACTAGATGCATATAGATATGTATTAGTCTAGTGGATCTATGTATCTATCTCTTTTCTGGACTAATGTTGGTGGCTACCTCTTATGAGGAGTAGGTAGTGTCATGTGTTGTCATTGATTTTTTGATTTATTTGGGTGTACTCCTAAGGGGGATTATTCATATCAGGAATCTTGGTTTAGTGTCAAAGGGGAAAAACAATGTAAAAGAATTTATCCTTTGCCATTGATGTCAAAGGGGGAGAGAGAAGCATGTGAAAAAGTGTAAAGTATAAGTCTACTATATGGTATTGTCATTGATATCAACTGTGTTGAGGAAGTTTGTTACATGTTGAGGATATTGAGAAAATTGTAAAAAAAAGAGGAAAACATGTTGTGCATGTGTAGTTTAGATATTGATAAAGGGTTGTGAGTACATGGAGATATATTTATGTTGCAGTGTCTGAAGATGAGTTGGAATGAAGTAATGAGCTAAGATGATGTATCTGGTACTTGGTTTCCAAGTGCTTTTGAGAAAATTTGATAAACAGAGAAAACAATGTTGTGCAAGTGTTCAAAATGTGCTCATGTATTGCACTTTTTGTTTCTTCTGTGTTGATGCTATGCCTGTGTGGATCTGATATGTTGTTCAAGGTTGTTAGAGGTTGCTATATTTAGAATTTGGGTTTTTTGGATCATTGTACAAAGTGAGATATTTCCACCAGTGTGTGAACCAATTTTCCAGTGATGTTTTATGTGGCCTGGGATAAATGTATTTGATCCACATTTCTCCATAGTTTGGCTTCAGTTTGTATAGATTAAAGAAGTTTCTTATAATGTTAGTATCTTTCAAAATTCAAGGTTTTACTTGATTTGATATAGTAACGTGTTTATTTCATGTGTTAGTTTGTAAATAACATTTACCAATTTTTTTGAGTTGAAGTATTTGTATGATGCAATTTTGGATGAATTTTTTGATGGATCTCAGGTGGTTTGAAGATTATTCTAGATTGTGTTCAAGTGAATTTTGTTGTTTTGAAGTTTCAGATTGATTTAAGGAAGCATGTACTTAATTTTTTATGGTGTTTAGCATGAGTGTTGGTCGACCTTTTGTTAACACTACATGTGAGTTTATGAAAGCATGTTGATATGTTTTAGGATCTATTTGGGTCATGATTAAGGATTTTTGTAGTTCTCCTTCATTCCTATCCACTGTGGGAATGTTTAGGTGTCGACCTAATTTGAATTTGTAAGTGTAACGACTAGTTTCCAACCTTGGAGAAGGTTTTCAAGGTTGAGGTTGATATAAATAAGAGTAATTTTGTTGTGAGATGTAAGAGAGAAGCAAGATAGATGCAAGTGATGTGTGTGATGTGAATTTGAGCAAAGCAGTGCAAATTTCAAGTACTGAATTCTTGAAGGCAATGAGTTGAAGGTGTCTAAAATATTTCATGCAATACTGGAAAAGTGTTAAGAGTGTTTGTGGTGGATTCCTTATTGCATTGAGATGTTGTTCTCTATGTAACATTTCTCTTCTATCTTCTTTTATTTATTTATGTGGCAATGAGCCCTAGCTGTGAGCCCTTTTTGGACAATGTGTCATATTCTAGCAGTGAGCCCTTGTATTGGTTTTGCAATTACTTATATTGTGAGGTAATCCTCATCATGTTTTTTCCCTCATTTGGTTTTCCATGTAAATCAAGTGTTCTCTTGTGTATGGTGTTGTTATTTCAATTTATGTTACTTGCATTTCATGGTTTATCACTTTAACAAAATAAGGATTTAATGAATGCATGTGGATCTAAGTACTATTGATGGTTTTGATGTTTTAATTTGCTACAATTGAGTCACCCCCCCCTCTCAATTTTATTGTTCATTCAACAATAGGAATGTAAAAAATGATTCTCTAGGATAATAACTCTTAAGGTTTTCTTAAGATGTTTTCCTTGGATGATTTAATGAATCATGAAATGCATAAAAACTACTAGTGAAATATGTTTTCATTTTTAGAGAATTATGGATCATTAACTTCCTTGACCAATGATTATATAGTGGGTTATGGAATCACAACATACTAAAGAGAGGAGAGAAAAAAAGGTCATAAACATAAATTTTCTAAAGTGAATAATGAAACATTTCACCTTGTTTCATTTTGCACCTCTAATGGTCCACTTGATGTACTCTTCATGATGTGTGATAGATGGTAGAATGTAGTTCCTTAGTAAAGTAGTGGCATGATATTGGGATTATGATGATATATAAAGAAAATTACAGGATATGGATATGATGAAGGTGGATATAAAAATGGGATGAGATGCCTCTAGTTTATATATTTTCTATGGAGAAAATGTAGGGTCAAGATGCAAAGTTGATGGAGGGATATGATTTGACGAAGATGAGAGAAAGGATTGAAGGCTTAGCCTTGTTAAAAGTATCACAAGAAGACAAGAGGATTAATGAGGTGTAAAAGCTAGGCATGCTCACACATGCGTAAGCAAGATAGCATGTGTAAGAGGTTAAGTGGCTACACATTTGTGAGAAAGGAGTTGGGTGAGCAGGCATGCTCATACATGTGGGAGCATGAGGGGGTAGGGAAAAATTTTAGATGATGAATGGATTAGATTGTATTCCCTATAAATGGATTAATGGATAGGATTAAAAGTTGGTCAATTGGGGGATATTATGGAATTAAATATTGGAGGAAATATTAGTGAAGATTAATTAGCCTAATCAATTAATTAGGTAGGTATTAATTTATTTATTTAGTTGGAGGATTTGAGAGATAAGGTTAAAATTAATTAAATAAATATAAAAGTATTTAGTTAAGGGTGAGGAATAAAGGTAAATGGTTAATTGATTAATTAGTTAATTGATTATTATTTATTTAATTAATGGTTAGGATAGGGTAAAGTCAAATGTGGTTAGGTATGGATAAATTTAGGTGTCTACACATACCCAAAAAGCAACACATTGATATCGTTGTTTGAGTTGATAATGAACACCATAGCTCTTAGAAATTGCCTAAAACCAAAATTCCAATAATAAATGAGAGATCAAAGCAACTAATTTTCTATGTAACTATTGTCACTTAGAGTTGCACCTAGTTGAAAAATGGGTTCAACATTCCGACGAAACAATGGAACTAACCCCAAGGTGTGGGACCCTACAAATGAGGTTAGATCTCTGAAGAAGGTTGGATTCCTTTCAAAACTAGGTGCAATAATGGTTGGTCCAACCTAGCGCTAGAAAAGCCCTAAATTATGAACTGTAGGAGGAAAAGGGGAGAAGTAGAAGTGCTAGAAATAAGGGAAAAAAAACACACCAAGTTTTGAAGTGATTCTTCCTACTTTTTCGCACAAGATATCAATACAATCACCTGAGGGGGCTCACACAATTCTATGCTTTATTATATTTGTGGGGGGAGCATGAAGGCTAAGAGTCTAAAAGATCAAAATAGGTGAGGGTACCCATAATTATCACTTTCACAACCAACTAGCACAACAATGTAACCTATAGAAAATGGTAAAGAGCAATTCATGTACAGAGGTATCAAACAATAAAAAAAATACAAGCATAAAGAAGAGGCAAAGAAAATGATTCTTTGTTGATACAAAGGCATGGGAGCCAATTTTACAGTTACAAGGATGCAAAGAGCATAAGTCTACAAGAGAAAATCTAGGGAAAAACCAAGAGGAAGAACCCCTTGAAAATGTACAAGTGTTTCATTTATAGTTCAAGCATAACTTAGCTGACTCTAGTTGAACCCTAACCCTTACAAGGGTTAGAAAATAGAAAAAAATCATCTAGATTAGGGTTGAGGCAATTAGATCATGAAGGTCATGTTGAAGTACGAGCCTAGATGCACCAAGACTTGCATGACATACCTTTGTAATAAATTTTGTCCAAAATTCCCTCATGAATCTAGTGATCTGGACATGGAGCAAGAAATGAAGGACAATAATCAACAATAAATGGGAATGGGTGCCCATGAAATTAGAAATAACCATCAACAAGTACAATAAATATTGTCCTTGAGCCCCAAAAGTTGAATGGGTAGGTGAGAAGGTCGCTCGAACATTAATGACACCACTATGAAAAAAAATTCAAAACAAGAAAGGTCAAGGCATCAGGCTTGAAAGGAAACCCTATCCAAGATTTTGAATTAAGTGGTTTAGAACCCCACGAAATTTCCTATGTTGAAGGTACCCCAAACTAATTGCTATGTTGATGTTGGAGCTCAGAACTCAGGATTTGAAAGTATCACTTACCACTTGTTGAAGAAAAGAAGGCCAGAGCAGAGAACCATGAGAACTGGAACCTTTTGGGGGTCAGGCTTGGGTCTACCTTCTACTGCATACCAAAGACTAGAAGAAGGAAGAAAAAAACCATGAAGTCTAAAAGTTTCTCTCTGTCAGGCATCAACATTTCATCATATATTATACTTATACACTGCACTGGCACTGGCATTGGGATTCGAAGATTGGGCATGTCTCTTGTAGCTTACCGAGAGGAAAATGCAAAGTGAAATGGGGATCTATAAATGGAAAAGATCGAAATAAATTCAAAGTCGGAGGCTTGAGGGTTGAAGGATGGACATACCTCCTACTGATAGCAGAAAAATGGTAAAGGGAAAGAGCGAACCTCAACACCCAAAAGCAGGCTATTTGAGAGCAGGGGTTAGGAGGAGGGCTTACCTCCCACAAAATGCATGTAAGAGGTAAGGCTGCAACACGAAACTCAAAATCCCAAACAAAAAGATAGTTGATTTTGTATCAACAATCAACGATGGAAGCCTAAAACCCTGAGAAGGAAGGAAGGCAATGAGAAGAAGGCAGAATGAAAGAATATCGGGCATTAGGCGTCAGGCATCGGGAGGATTCCTTACTAACTACAAAGAAAATGAGGAAGAGGGTAGAGGGGATGCCCAATCCACGATGTTTGATCCCTGATGCCCAAAAGGCTGGCACTTAGTCATCTTTCAAAGAGACCATGGAGGTTCGAGGGGTGGAAGGGAGGATTACCTCTTGTAGACCCTAAGTCTGCATTTTGCTCAAAAACAAACAAACATGAGTATTGTTAGTTAAATCAAGCAAATAAGATATATAATCCATATGAAATATTGAATCATGCTTCATAATGCAATCCAAACAACAAAATATCAACTAAACTAAGTGAAAGCACAAAGAAGCAAGAATCCAACTCTATCTCATATTGGATTGGTGTCACATGTGCTAGTGACCCTTTCCCAATCCTTGATTGATAAGCTTAGATGATGATGATGCAATGGAAATGATGAGCAAAATTAGTTCTCAAGGAGAGTAACTTTGCATATGCTTTTTGGATGAAAATTGTGGAGGTTGTGAAGGGTTTGATAAGAGATGAAGCCTCTACTTTATAGATTTTCAAAATGCTAAGTGTTGAAGAGAGACCAATGTGGGACAAAGATCAAGCCAATAAGATAAGGACACTTGTCAAATGGTGATTGGTTGATGGTTGTGCAAGATTTGGGAAGAGTGCCCATGAGAGGGAAAATTTGAATTCAAATTTTGCAATAAATGTTGAGAGGGGGACAAGAAAAACAACAATAAATGCAATGTTTGACTTGTCATGTTGAGGGAAAATGAGTGTTTTAATAAATCAATAAAATTGATTTATTGTGCAAGTGGAGATATCTAGATAATGCAAGTGGGATGGGATTAACATTTAATCAGGGTTAGATTAAACAGATGATGATTATGCTGATTTAATGCTGATTAGGTGATTTGACTTTTAAGACTTTGATAATTGATTTATTTGAATTTAGAAAATGATGGAAGTATGATTTGGATTTGATTTAAAATAAAGTCCTGATTTATTTAATTAAATGGATGATGCAAGATGAAGGTTGAATGATAATGTTTATTTGAATGGATGAAAATGCACTTGATTAATTGATGAATGGTCCTAATGCAATATCTAATTTGACTGAATCCGATCGAATGCATAATGTTAATTTTGCATGTCTACATTTTGCCCCTCTTTGAAGCAATGTACTTGTTGTGTTGGTTCAAAGAATAAACTTGCCGCGATTGAAATTAAAAATTTTCATTATTTTTCGGATGCCCCAGTGAAAGAAGTACACTCGTACATTGCCCCTCGAGAGATCGAGTGAAAAGATTCAATTTGAGGTTCGATCTCGCGATAAAGGAGTTCAAAATGGATGGTTATGGATGATGATGCAAATGAGATGATTTTAAGATGCTTAGAATAACAAATCTATATTATCCTAAACAACTTAAATGATGATATGATGTGAGACGGATGAGATGGATGATGTGATATGCTATGATTATGCAATGGATGAGTTATGAGATGTTTAGACTAACAGATCTATATTATGATGATGATGCATGTGAGATGATATGCAGAATTCTAATGATTTATGGATGCAAGATGAATGCATAATGGATGGATGATGGATGTATTGGTGATGATGATTAACTATTCATGCTATGATGTTAGTGCAAAAAATGAAGAAATTAGATGATGACAAGTGGATCCAACAAGTCCATGATTGTTCAAGACTTTATTAGAGATAATGATGATGGATGATGATGATGATAAATGATGATGATTTGCTTATCAAGGATTGGGATTTTCAAAGGGTCACTTACTTTATGTTTGATAACACGCCTAAGTACGATGCATCAAGGTATGAAGGACCAGGATGGCGTTGTACTTAGTGTGATGGACTTTGACAACAGCATGATAGAATTCTTGTTCACATGACATACGAAGCCTTACTAGAAGTACCTAACAAAGCAAGTATTCGCCAAGTTATTTTACAAGAACGTCCAACAAGCACAGCAGACAAAATAATAATGATCATTGCCCCATTCCTATCTCTCTAAATCCTTCGTTCGAATATCATCGAGAGGTCCTTGGAATGAGCGCAATAAGATAAATCAAAAGAAAAGATCAAGTACTCAAACAAGCCAATGTTCTTCATACCTTCAGCCAAGGGATTTGTTTTGATAGGATAAGATCCAAAGTGATATCCAAAATGATGCCCATTGTTGGAACGATATATCCTAGGACATGCATTGTATAGGATGATGATGGTTTGATAAGTTGATTGATAGGCTATTGATATGACGTCGATTGACATGTTTGCGAATGATCAAGATTTTGATTTTGTGTTACAAGTTTGCTGTTTCAATTTAGATTTTACGATTGAAGCTTGCTTTTGCTGCCTGCTATGATTGTTTATGTTTGTGTTGCCAAAGGATGAAGGTGATGATCAATTTATTATGGATGGTGTTTATTGCGGGTGCAAGCGAGATGAACAGATGGATTTTTTCAAATATTTGGATGTTTTTACGTTTTGAAGTGTTTTGAAATTTGTTTTGGTGTTTTGATTTTTTGACATTTTTTTGATTTTTGATGTTTTGGTTTTGATAGCAATCATTTTGATTTTGTATGCTGAATGTTTTTGGTTTGGAACATTTTTGGTGCATATATGAAATTTCATCGAAGTGCTTCTTACCCTACGTTAAGCTTCGAGAGAAACGGCGTGGATTCAGTTCAATGTTTTTGATGTTTTCTGCTTTTTTTGAATTGTTTTTGGATGTTTTTGGATTTTTGCATGATTTTGATGATTTCGATATGGATGTGTATGATGATAGCAGTTCTTTTTTTGGGATTTTGTTGAAAACCAAGCTAAGGTGGATTGATCAGATCGATGGATTGATGATGATGATAACATTGTTGAGGATACACAACAATGCAATGATAGTGTTATGCAACACAAGGATTTGATGGGTTTGATGATGATAACATTGTTGAGGATACACAACAATGCAAGGACTGGATTGATTAGGATTGATAATGATAACATTGTCGAGGATACACGACAATGCAAGGATAGTGTTAAGCAACACAAGGATATCCCGAGATGACGATTTTTTTGATTGGATTTGATTAATCATGTTTGATGAAGCTTGGTTTCGAACAAAAGATGTTTGGATGATTTGATGTGACATTTGACGTGCAACTTAGATGCGACTGATATCGATTGATGTTTGATGAAAGATGAACACTGATAAGAAATGTCTTCTCGTCAAAATGTGTCATGGGCTAGTGATTCAGATTTTGGATTGCAGATGCTTGACCAATTTGATTTCATGTTTTCCAATGTTTGGATTGCCACATAAGGTGAAGGATATAGATCAAGATTTATTCTCAAAGCAAGATGTACATATCTGCCCCCAATGTCTAGCAACATATGGAATGCAATGGATGGATGCTCGGATAAGTGTATGGATGGATGGATATGGTAAGCACGCAAAGTATGCCAAGGATTTATCTTGCGATAAGATAAGGTGCTCGAATAACAAATGTTCATTTGGATAATGCTTCATAGGATAGGATAGGATCAATGAAAATGACCCATGTCAAGATGTTTACCGTAAGCAAGCATAAAGTGTGCTCCAAGATTTCATCAAGATCAAGATAACTAAGATGATGGATGCAATATATGCGAATGGATTGGATAAATGGTTCATGGATGGATGGATTTATTATGGATAAGATGGATGGAATGCTCAATTTATTATGGATGGGATGAGATGCTTTCAACAGAACTGGTGCATGTAGATGCTCGATTCTACTCATGACGCCTGTTTGCCAGGTTTTCATCATGGTCTTGCCCAAAGCGCCACCGTAGTGGTTTTCACTACTAGAGGACAATTTTTTTTCTTTACGATTTTCAATCATTTTTTTGATTTTTTTGGATTTTCATATTTTTTTATTTTTTGTATTTTTTTGAAAGATTTTAAGCTCATGTCAAAATACCTTGTGGTGTTGATGTAGAGGCTTCTTTCATGATGTGCCATTGATATCATGTGAAGGCTGCTGCTAAAATCACGATGCACTTGAATGCATCTTTTGGGATTCTTGATCACCAGCCCGTCGATCACAGGAGTTAACTCTGTCTTGGTGCGCACATCGTGATAAAGTGCCTTCAGAATCCTTATGATGAAGGGTCTTTTCCAATACACGGTCAATGTAAGAATTGGATATCATGCGTGGAGGCATGGATGGAGTGTGTTTATGGATAAGAGATGGATTGGTTGACAGTTTGGAACCTTTGACTCTCCAAACTTGGGAAGATGAGCAATGATGGGTGGATACGAAAGTGTGCATGGAATTAGGACCAATTGCTTGATATACCTTGTACATTGCTTGAAAAGCCTACTTTTTCTTTTGTGGACCTCTTTGATGGATACTTTTCCCTTTTTGATTTTTCCCCACAGCTTCTTTGACTGATGGAGTTTGATAAAGGGATGATCTTTCTTTTGTATTCTTTGGTATACGTGTTGTATTTGATTTGTCCATTATAGCTTCTCGGCTTCTTTTTCTTTGATAAACATTCTTGATACTTTGATTAGATGGATTCATTTGATGTTGGTCCCAATTCATGGATGGGGTGATGGGTGGATGAAGATTCATGATGACTAGTTGTGATATTGACATCGGGTTTCACCATAAGGATTCTCATGCTCTCTATGTTGATGTTTGTTTGAGGCGAAGTTGCCCCGATGTTATTAGGTAATTACCTTCATGCTTTGATTACGCTTGTTTTGAGATATCTTTTGATGAAGTATGCTCGACAAGAATGACCATAGTGGTACATATTGCGGCTTTTTACTGAACTGGATGTTCTATCTGACTTGTTTCCTTCAGCGGATAATGATGGATATCTTTATTTATGATGTCCTCAATCTGAATTTGGGACATATTTGATCCTAATGTTGACAACTTCGTTTGATTGTAGGAGTTAAGAATCTGCTCTTTTTGTGTAACAAAATCTTGTTCTAGATGAAGATCATCTACGTTCCCATCTGTAGAAAGCATCTCATGGGTAGATGGAGGAGTATGTGCTACATGGATATTATCATCTTGCATGGATAAAAGAGTGTTCATTAGATTATTGTAGTATCTTGAAGATACAAATTCTTGATCTTGCTTAATTTCGGAGTTGCTTTCGACATGCTTTGGATCAAGTTCTTGACATGGAGTCGGTTTCAAGGATGAATAAACACAAATGGTGCTTGGATATCTTCATTATACATGGTAAGTGGTTCAATATCCTCAAGTGTCAAGTTTAGGGTTCTTTCAGTATCTGTAACCATGCGGTCAAAGGGGATCAACATGTTTTGAAAAGGACCATTGCTAGACTTTGGTGAAAGATTTTGATCATGCTTTGGAATAAATTCTTGAGATATGTCCTCTAACTCGTAAGGTGATGTAGAGACATTTTCAACATGATCATAGGTCGATGGATTGTGCATTATGTCAATAGGATCAAATAACCCTAACACTCCTTGAAAGAGATCACTAAAAAGTGGCTCTTGATGTATGGTGAGTTGATCATCGGATTGTGTAGATATATCTTCAATGTGCTCCTTGATGGAGAGGTTTTGATCATTGTTTTTGACAATTGCGATGGAGAGATTGTGAATGTCTTTGACCATAGCATCAAGTGATGTTGATATTTCTTGAATTGGCTCATTGTTGGATATCATTGGTGGATTTTGATCACAATTAAAAAATGATTCTTGATGTATGTTAATTTGATCATTCGATGAGGTGGAAACATCTTCAAGGTGTTCATTGATGGATTGATCTTGATCCTTATTCTCAACAATTGTCATTTTTTGTGTTTTTGCTTGTGCTTGTTGAGTAGCTTGAGAGGCTTAGGCAACTTGAGAGGATTGTTGCACTTGTTGAGATTGTGTTGCTTGTTGCACGGCTAGATATCATTGGAATCCCTTTTGAAAAGCAGCTTGTAATGTCGCGTTATATTGGATTGATGTGGTCGAAATTGGTGGTGGTGAGGGTGGTGGTGGATTCAAAATCCTGTTGGATGTAGTGACAAGTGTTTGAGATACGCCCGGAGCGATCATGGTAGTGAGAGGTTGAGATGTGATGGGTGTGATAGTGGTGTTTGGAATGATCGAAGTGATAGAGATGGTTGGAATAACCTAGGTGATAGGTCCTTGGGAGACCGTATTTTGATTGGTTGGGATCATCATTGTTGCTTGATTGGATACCATCTGTTGGTGCGATGTCAATGGTATATTCGAAGGATTTGACGTGATGGTTTGATTGACGTTAGTTGGATTGAATTGGGTGGCGTGATTGGTGTTAGGTAAAGGGGGAAGCCCTAAACCAAGGAATGATGTAGGTAATGGTGGTGGATATTTCCCTTGGCGCAATGCCTCAACTATTTTGGAAAGTTCCACAATTTGATCTCGCCAAATTTGATTTTGATCTTGACTCACTTGAGTTAGTTGATTTGGCTTTTGTTTAAGCGGATTTGGGATGCCTACTTGTGGTTTTTGAATGGGATTATGGGAAAATTGACTTTGGATAATGTTTTGATTTGGGATGATGTTCAAATTTGGTATGATAGGATGAACATTGTTGGTATTGGGAATCATTTTTCCAAATTTTTATGAATTAGGATTCATGTTTCAAAAACTTGCACTTGGTACATCCACATTTGGTTTGTAGGGATTTGGTGGAATGACATTGTTCGTTTCAAGGCTCATGCATTGATTATTCGATTGGTGGATTTGTAGGTTTGGACTTAGATCTATCATTGGGAAATGTGTTCCAAACTTTGACTTGGGCATACTCACACTTGTTGTACCATTGACATTTTTCGAAGGTAATGATCCCATGTATGGACTTTGATAATTGATAGGCATTGCAAGGCTTTGAAGATTCAACTGATTTAGATTACTCAAGATGTATGGATCAAGTGTATATTCCATGTTCCTCTTGTGTTTTGACCTTGTAGCAAAAGTGACCTCTAAGGTTCTTAAGACCTATGATGAGATGGAGGACGAAAGGTGTAAATGATGAGAGTGATGAACGTTTAGGAACTTTGAATCAATGCTAGACTTAGGGTTTGATTGGATTGGTTTGATTTGGATGATGAACTTGTAAACCCTAAGATGTTGGATGTGATCTCTAGGATGAACTTGTTCAAAGGATTGCTAATTTAACTAGAGGTATGAGAAAGGATACATTCCCATGCCCCCTAACTAAACAAGGTGATTTTGATTTTGATGATGTGCCTAAGTCTAGAATGATGTTTGCAAAGGTCTAAAGTTGTTTTGGTGAGATGGATTGATGAATGTTTGGAAGATAGATGAAAGTTTTGATGATCCTAAGAGACTTAGAGAGACTTTGTTTACTAGGCCAAGGTATTGAAGAACACACTTTTCTCTAAGG
>VDFB02056273.1:0-37560 GCA_007258455.2 Sequoia sempervirens | reverse complement strand
AAAAAATAAAAATTGTATCTTGCATTTACTGAATACTTGACTGACCCCTTCCATTCCCCACAAAATCAACGTTTTCTACGCATTCTGGTTCATAATGTCTATTTTGGACAATTTTCTGAAGTTTTTCTGTAATATCTCTATGGCGTTTCCCGGCCCATAAATCCATTGGTTTCTATCCACCTTAAGCAATCGGGTTAGAAGAGGAACGACACCAACTCTCTCCGCTAACTTGACCCGATATGCAACCACGCGACACAGAGGAACCAAAGCCCTCAGACCACTATGATGCGTGTTATTCTTTTCAACAAACGTTAGAAGCCCATCTGTGATTCCGTCTATCAAGCCGATTTCCGTAGCCGCCGTGTCGTCCGCTTTGGCTAGGTTTTCCACAAGGGTTGCCGCATTTATTCCGGAGTGCAGATCGCCCTTTACCAACACCCATTCCACGGTTCGTATCGCTGGACCACTCAACAGATCTCTTAAAGAAAGCTCATCGCCCACAGAGAACAAGACGATTGCTGCGATGGCTTCTTGCGCAGCCTCCGCTTCCTCTTCAACCGGGTGCACCGGGTCAAAGTTTTGTAAAAATCGAATCAGAGCCGGTAAAAGGCCCGCTGATTGCAGGTGCTGTCTGTTGCTTTCGTCCCTCGCTAAATTCTTCAAGTTTCGCAATGCCAGGACTTTAGACGCGCTGCCCTCATCGATCTGCGCTATCATATGCCGCACCTTGTTATCCTCCGCCGTGGGATCGAGTGGGTCTGATGGATTTTTGAGGCGCCATTTGTTTATAAGAGCGGCGAGGGTGTGATTAGGGATAAGCTCGCGCGAGTGGAGCTTCTGACCTGTCGCTGGACATATATTATTTCCTGGACG
Source organism: Sequoia sempervirens (assembly GCA_007258455.2). Lineage (NCBI taxonomy): Eukaryota > Viridiplantae > Streptophyta > Pinopsida > Cupressales > Cupressaceae > Sequoia > Sequoia sempervirens. Next base: position 36,687 of record VDFB02056273.1, on the reverse strand, counting down.
GAACCATTTCTCAATGGAAGCTCGATCATAAGTGATTCCGGTGCAGAGAGTGACGGGGTCACTCATTACTTCTAAGGAAATGGGACATTGGAACAAGGGCGGAATACAGAGAGTTTTTTGCTTGTTCTCTTCTAATGACATTTTTAAATATTTTTACATGTAAATTTTCTTGGAAATAGAGGAGGAGTGAGTATTCATTCTGATGAATCATGGAATGTAATTCGAAAGGTTAATATAGAAATTCAGACACAATCTAATTCAGAAATTTTATCAATAATGAATTAGAAATCTACTATCACTAATTGTGATTTTATTAGCATCTGCTTTGATGAGTCCATAATATGCACGTATCAATCGGCATTCCTGTTTAGGAAGGACATCAATTCTCTGCCTGAAATAGTGGGTGAAATATTATTAAATTTTCACGATTTTCTTCACAACGACTGAATCAAAAAAGGATAGGTAATAAAATATTATGATGATGGCTTACGTCAAGGTTATTCGCGTCATGCAATTGTGTCGCATACGAAGCCTCACGTGTAACCGTATATTACTTGGTTCGGTAGTCATTTTTTGCGGGCGGTTCATCTTGACTATTGACCCTACGTTTTCAATTTTCTTAACATCTAATAAAATATATTTTCAGATCATTTATGGAGATAGCAAAATGCACATTTGACTGTGTTTATTAATTAATAAAAATAAAAAATCATTCTATTTTAATTTCCAATTAATTACTAAATATGGTCAAATGTGCATTATGTTGGTTGCATAGACAATACATAGTGTTTGAAGGATAGTCTCAAAGAAAAGAATTGGAGACAATATGTAAATTCATATCCAAGATATATGTTGAGCCAATAATAGTGAATACTTTAGGTGTTTTCTCTATATATGATAGATTATGTATTTTAAATGGGTGAGAGAATTATGGTTTGATTCTTTATAATAAAGATATATATCTTTAGGTATTAAGAATAGAGAGGGTAATTATATTAACATATTTTCTTAAGTATTTTTAGGGTAAGATAGTGAAAGGGGTTGGAGGTTGAGTTTTAATTACAAGAATTGGATAAAAAAAAATTCAAATCTAAAATTTAATCTCTTTATTTGTAGATTTCATAAGATCAAAAATAAAATTTGGTTATGTTAATGTTATTTATGTTGGTATTGTATGCATAATCAATGAGTCAAAAGTCGATGAAAAGATGGAGGTGTTTGATCACCATATAAGAAATACAATTTTGACTAAAAAGGAAAGTTTGTATGTACATTTATTTTGTGTAGCACAATATATAAGATAAATAAAAAATGATCCTCCTTAGAGAAATTATAAAGAAAGTTTCATACACTAAATTAGTGTCTCAATTAATAATCATAAGAAAAATCTCTACTTTTTATTTTCCATTTGTAAATATATTCTCACACAGGAAATCATAAAGATTTTATTTAAAGAAGTGAAATATGATAACATCAAATGTGAAATTTTTAGTTTTAATGGGTAACTTTAGGAGATGGGTGAATAATTTATTTCTAGTTTCTTACAATTTACCTTATGAACAAATAGAAGTTCACTTTCATGATATGAATATGTAAAAGGAACTCAAGGATTACCATGTATATACACCAAAAAATTAACCATTAATTTTTAAGTATATTTTTATGTGGGATCAATATAAAATTATGATATTATTTAAATATTTTTAATTTGATTTATTTTTACAATATCCCCTAAAAAATCATGCAAAAATTTTCATTTGGACTTAAGTGTGATGGTGGTGGAAATTAACTATCTATTTGCACATGTAAGGGGTATAAAAAATGTCATCGAAAAATATGTACCCAAGATATATGGTAAAAATGAGATATTTCAATAGGAATTATGTATTAGGAGGGAGTACCCAAAATTCTAGATATAGAAGAAAAATAATTGGGGGTTTTATTTAAGAATCACTAATCAAATGAGATATAGGATGTCTACCATGTAGTGTATGCCTATGTGTTGACTCTTTCCTTGTCCTAACGTTTCCATACTTTAACTAAAGTTTATATTGAGTTGATTATGATAGGATATAATTACATGATGAATATGTGCCTGACTAGATTACATGTACTCATTGGTCATTATATCTTCTTACACAATGATCTCTATTGTTAGATTTCATGCTTCACCTTGAGTGTCTAGAATATATTGAGTGTCTAGAATATATATACCAAAATTCCAATCTTTAAAACATGTATTTATTCACATAAGAATGAGAGAGGGGGTGGTGGGATGAATAGAAAAAAGTTAATGGAAACCCTTCTATTTTCCTTTTACACTCTTAAAAAGTAAATATACATACAACAAGAGTTACAATGTCACTAAATTGACCACAAGGACTAGGTAAGGTGAGAAGATTAAGTGAATCCATTTCATTATCTTCCAAATCCATCCACTGGTTAGACATCTATATATAAAATGAAATGGATTCACTCAATACTCTCATCTTATCTATTCCTTATGGTTAAGTTAGTGATGTTGCAAATCTTGTGGTGTGTTTAGTTACTTAAACTATCTTTTTAGTTATGAATAAAGGATTCTATTTGGACACTAATCCAAATTATTTATGACTCCAAATCTTCACTATTTGAAACTAATAAATTACATGCTTTCTTGTACATTATTCTATTCTTGAATATAAATTAGTTATTTTGAGTGCTTTGAATAATTTAATGGTTGAGTAGGAATGGTGATATGTATTATGGTTGGTAAAGAATTGAACTCATATTAGTGAGTCTTGTATATTTAAATGAAATTGTTTGCATAAGTTTGATATTTCTTGAATGCTCTTACATCTATGTGGATTTTATGAATGATAATCAATACATTCAAAATATCTATGTTGTAAATGGAATTAAAAGAGCTTAACATTCATGTGGTATTTTGATTAAAATAATTAATCAGATTTAAAAAAAAAAAAAAAATTCATATAATACATTTAATTTATGAGGAAGTATTTGGATGAATATTTTTTTTATTCAAGGGGTAAATGCTTTTGACCGGAGCTATGAACCGGAATACAACCATTCAACAATACCACCCCAACGGGGTTTGAACCTTGGTGAAAAGAACAACAATGCCACCATTAAACCATTACACCATGCCAATACCGGCAAGTATTTGGATGAATATTATTAGAAATAATTATAAAATATAAATTTAAGTGAAACATATGTTGGATATCTAATTTTGAAACATCATTTTTGGAATAGATTGTTGGGTATGAAATGGAAAGAAATGTCCTTTGGGGAGTGTATGAATTTTTAGAATGTAAAGGAAAAATCAAAGGGTTTCCATTACTTTTTTGTTATTCATCCCACCCCCTCCCCCCCTTATGTGTATGCACACATGATTTGAATATTAGGATTTTGGTTGTGTGTGGTTTCTCTCCAATGTGTGTATGTGTAATATATTGAAAGATTAGTCATTTCTCTATTTATTTTATATAATTTCTTGCTGATTCATGTTTTTGACCATGCTCACACTAGGAGGTTGCATATGGCAACTCATTCCTTAGAATGGAGTTGAGCTTGAAATATTAGAATAAATATATGTATATATTTTATGTTGACATTAGTTATTCTTGAAAAGAATGGTTCTATTAGGATAGAAAATTATCTCCAATAATTTAGATGATATATATATATATATATATGTTCAGTGGATTTACAATAATACTAAATTGTTATAAAATGAGTGGGTTTATTTCTAGTTTTCTTGAAAAGTAAAATGGTCTAAAAACCCTTAAAAAATTATCACATATGAGATCCCAATCCTATTTAGAGAAAGCTATACAATTTGGATTTGAAATTATGAACTTTTTATTTATGTTAAAAATTTAGTGAATAGTGAAAAAGCTCAAAGCTTCCATTAATGGTGATTGATCTTTTTGCATAATTCTTGAAATGGTCAACTATGAATCTTGAATTTTAGGGCACACAATTTTTTATTCTATTTTGTGGGATGATATTTCTCATGTTGGAAATATGATTTGTTATCTTTTTGATATGATTGTAATGTTTTTCAACCTCATTTCCATGTTGTAGTCTTTTGGGTAATTTTGAGAATTTTGAGTCAAGATTGAACCCTAGAGTTAAGATTATAGGGGAACCCATTGTGATCTCACATTTTATTCTTATCTAGTAGTCTTTTCCTATTATTTTGTTGAGTAATTGTAACCAATTTTACATGTAATTCTCATGCATGGGTGTTGTTGGATCATCATACTCATTGCTTGGTATTGTTGCTTATCATTGCTCCCTTATGTGTTATTGGTTATTGATTACCATAACCCTTGTGTGGTATTATTTAGTTGTGGTCAAAATGTGTATCTTTATTAGATGATGATTTCATGCATTATTTCTATTCTATAATCATTTAGTGTAAATGATGATTTAGTATGTGTGAATGGATGAATTATAATATGGATTTTGAGTGGTTTAATTCTTTCCTTAACCATATTAAAATAAAACATGATTCTTGTTTACGAATAATAAGGGTAAGTTTATGTGAATCGAGAGTGCTTTTGATATTGAAAAAAATGTGAAAGGGTCAAAACCCATTACATAAAGTGGCCAAAAATACCGAAGAGAATAGTCTCACAAGAGATGAGACTAGAAAAAATTATAAAAAAGAGATTAAAAATAGAGAACACTAGAAATACAAACAAAAAATTAGAATCAACACAAATACTATAGTAGATTACAGCAAGGACAATTATTATTGATCAAAAGGATTTAGATAAAACCATTTATCACTTGTTATTTATAGCTAAGGAAGTTAATTTTATCAATAAAAGTAACCCCCTCTAGATTTTCCTCTACATCTTTGTGTAAGGTCCATACTTTTTATGACTAGAATTATTACTTTTGTTGGGATTTTTGTTATTAGATGAATTAATCAAATGGAGGTTGACATAAATTAATTGGTTAATTCCATATGGAGTATGATGTCAAAGTTGTGTTGCTTGTATGATTATCTATTTAAGGAAATGCTCATTTATTTTCTTATAAAAATAAGATGGTAATAATTGCTCTAGATGGATAAGGATGATGGATGTGTGATATGAAATTCAAATTATTTTAGTTTGATGAGTATATTTAAATTAAACTATTTCTCAAATAATGAATGTTTAAATTAATTGTGTTAATTTCATATCAAATTGTTTTAGGTATTTTATGAGCATGATATTAATGGGTTTTATCGAGTGTGTAGGTGTTTCCATGGTCAATGATTTTTTTTGGAATTTTGGGGTATCTGATTTGTGATTAACCTGTGAAGATGACCTCAATCCATTTGAGGGACCAAGCTCAAGTGTGCTATAGATTTAGTGTATTGTGATGTTATATTATCTTGTAAGGGATGTGGAATTAATGTGTTTTTCAAGTGTAAAATTAATGTTGTCTTCATTTGTGTAAGTGAGTCCTAAGATGAAGGGAATAGTCATTTAAGTGTCTATTTTTGAATCATTTTATTAAGTGTTTAAATTTGGATTTATGTGATGATTTAATTTTAATTTAAACAATTTTCAAGTACTAAGTCATAGGACTATTAGTTAGGGTACTTTAGAAAGGTAAAATTATCCAAGGATGTCTTTTCTAACCTCCAAATTCAGCACATTCTATAAGTGACACAAATTGAAGATAGTTAAGAGGAGATTGGGTGAGAGTAACCAACCCATCCCATCCTCAGGTTGGTTGCTAGGTATGTATCATGAGGGATTTTTATTTATTCAATTTAAATGAATGGGAAAAGGGGCTTCTTGGCTTGTTTTTTATTTTTATTTTCCTTGAAATTTTGAGAGGGGAGAGATCTTTGTGTGTTGAAGATAAATTAGTAATGGAGAGGATTGGGAGATGGAGAAGAAGATATTGAAAGGGAGATAGCCATGGCTTTCACCAAACACCATTCAAGAATTTCTAGGCTAATTTGAGGTAGGCATTGTTAGAGGTTATATTTATTATTCTTTGAGTATGTGAGTGTGAAGAAATTATAGTGGAATTGTGTGATAATGTTTTTTGAGCTTTTTCCATATTATTGTGATTTTTTTTTAAAATGTGAAAATGCATTGCTATAGGAAGGAAGGGTCAGTTTCCCACATTTATTTTTGTAGCATCATAAATTGCCACCCTTGACAATTTCACACTATTTTTTTCTTCCCTCCTAAGTTATTGGACCTAATTGAGCACCTAGTTTACTAAATTATGCATTCCATGACCCATTTTAAATATTTACCAACAAATTACAATTATAAATTTTTTTCTCATTTAATACTTTTCCCCCAACTCCTTAACTTCTAGAAAATAGGTCTAGGACACTTGAAGCTAGGGTGCCTATGTCCCCCTATTTTGGATCCAAATTCAAATATATCAATGTCAACATTTTATTATTTAAAATTCAAATATCTAAAGTCAATTTTCAGGATTTAATTTTTGGGAAATTAGAATAATTACATATAAATAGCTAGTTATTGCATCATTTAAAAAATAAGTAGAAATTATTGGAGAAATTATTATCAAGTAAGTCAAGAGAAACCATTCCAGTGATTGATTGTAGCGATTCAAGATCCAAACATCATGTCAAAGTGTATGTGAGTGTGTGTTCATGTTTATGTTATCATATTTTTTATGAAGGCTAACCCTTTGTAGGTCTTCAAGCAATTCAAGAAAGTAAGATCCAATCCTTGAGGATATGTTTATAACTTTAGTCCTTCAAGGAAGCCATTGAAAGGTGGTGAATACTACCACTTTATGGATTCATCATTCCTTCCTGTCATAACTTATCCTTTTATCATTGAAATTGCCATTGTGGAAGTGGAAATACTAACATGAGGGTTGACTAAGGTAAGCCCCTAAATGGAACAACCTTTCTTCCCTCTTTGAATGTGAGGTTTTATATCTGAGGAGGATTGATGGAATTTTTAAGATCAACTATTCATTATTACAATAAAAACCCTACATCTTGACAATTCATGAAAACTCAGTTACAAAGTTATCCAATTGTGATTCGATAGTGTGACAAGCAAAAACTAGAAGATCTTATTTGGCACCAAAAGATTGCAAAAATAGATCTAAATTATCCCTACATGGATAGTGGCACCTAGGGAACCTATGCCAACCATTTTTAGCTATAAATTCACACCATAAGTATGTTGGGATTAGGGTGTCTCAACCTTTGATTAGCAACATTTATTTATTATTTTGTGATGTATTTATTTGTTTTTAATGTTTCATTGCCCACCCAAATCAATGTCACTTTGTGAGACCTGTTAGTGATCTGGTATCCTACACGGCAAGTGTCATGTACAATTTTTAAGCTAAATTATTAGAGGTAGGTGTCCACTTTATGTTACACCCCAAATTGTGTAATTACTATTTACTATTACTATGTACAGTAAAATGTAAATGTAATGTGAGTTCAATGGATGAATAAATTGTGTGTGCACTTTGTTCTGACTATTTTATGAATGAATGCCATCTCATTTAATATTATATGAAGGAATGCATTTATGTGAAATAGATGGTTATTGAACTAATATTCTAATCATGGAGATGTATTATGTGTAATGCATATTTTGTTGAAGAGCTAACTACCTTGGGCATATTTTGAAAATGTGGATGCAGGTAGATGTTCATTCCTCCAAGTGGAGGGGAAGTATCACTTAGGAGAAGGTCTTGGTTAGGTAACTAGTAATGTAACCTATCTAAGCTTACACACACCACAAAAGAATAATTGAGTCAAGTTATCATGTGGGAAATAGGTAAGTGAGTCATCCTTAGAATAATGTTTCCACATTAGTAAGGGTCTTGTTTACTACTGAATGCATGCTTGAGTGATGTTTATCTAACTAAGCTTGTGAGTCCTTCCTTATCCTACTATGTTTGTTTGTGTCATTGAATGAGTGTTTGAATATATGCATACATGTATATATATGCATATGTCGGCATACACATATGATGGATATAATGGGATGTCCATATGGGTATGACAACATATGTATAGACATGCATATACGTATATAAATTATGATGCTATGTGTCTTTGAGCCTTCCATCGATACACATCTACATCAAAATTATACATTTATATGAGTATATACATACATTGATCTGTATGTGAGAGCACAATCATATGCACATATGTGTAAGTAGGAATACTTACAAACATACTCACTCGAGGGATAAATTATATAAATATGAAAATATAAATACATTTAATGAATTTTCATATCGATGATAATAGGATATGAAAGGGTAACCTAATACATAGATATATATGTATGAACATATTTAATATGAAAATGCATGTACATGTGTATATGTGTACATAAGAGTACATACGTATTGTTTTTCTGGTAATGTTAAACAAAGATGTACGCATTCATGATATTGAATAGATCATTTGTGTTTCTATATAATATATATATATATATATATATATATATGTTTGTATATATGAGCAATACACATATAAGCATAAATGCTTAATAGATGAGTGCATATGAATATATATATATATACATACATACATATATATATAATGTGAATGTCAACTTGATCATATTCATTTGTATATTGAATGTATACATGCTTTATTGATAAATGAGTTATGCATTCGAGGTATAAAGCAATATGTTTTTATCATATGAGCTAATATACGTATGAGTAGATGTATACATATATACATATATATGATATACTCTATGTATATATATAAGTCAATATACAAATATGGGATATACTCTATGTATATATATGGGGGGAAACATTATAAATATAGGTGTAGCCATATAGAGCTTGATTCACAAAGGGTAAAGTGCTTAGCCCAATATATGGAAATGCTTTAGCATAAAGTACATGTGTATTGAGTAGCACTTAGAAGTAACTCAACACATTGTGAATGGGGCTATGAATGGAATAAGAAATACGTGGTGAATACATTTGAACATCATTTACTATGATATCGACTATGTCAAACAATGAATGAAAATTGATTATTATGCAAAAATATAATGGTGAAAGAGTCGATATTCATGGGTGACTTAATAGCTAAACTATTGGAAATGAATATGACTGTATTCATAAGTCGATTTATAAGTCTTTACTGTCATTCTTTAATCTGCAATATGCTTTATCATTTAAGTCAATATTGAAGAGATCAATGACTTATTTCTTCTTAGACTTGGTCAAATAATAAACCACGAATTGTTGTGGCTATTAAACAACTATTGAATGCTCCAAATAATCAATGAATTTTTCAAAATAAATTGAGTTCATTAGTTTATACTCAGCATGGACCAAGTCGATGCAGATTGAGGTGGGAAGCTTTGGTTATTGATTATTTATCTTAATAGTAAAATTACCCAACCTTTGTGTTCTGCTTATCATAGAAGTCTGCAGTTGTATTTCATCACATGGAAGTTGATTTATTCTTCAAATTGTTGTCATGAATTAGGTTGATCTATTAGTAATCAAGCTGAGTATCTACTTACTCATTCACTGCATTTCTAAATTGTGATAGTGGCATTGTTTGCATGTTTGTATCTATCATTTTCATGCCTAGATTGGAGGAAGAATAGTTTCTTTCTTGTTGTATAAATAGGAGCAAGGAGTTCATTGTTTGGGACACCTCATTCTCACTCTTTTATGCACTATTTCTTGTGCATCAAATATTCTTATTAGTGAGCTTTTCCATCTACAATAATCTACCCAAATAGTGAAAAAGAGTCTTGAGATTTAAGAGAGTTTTAGTTATCTTTTGAGAAGGAACAATTGCCAACTTGAGAGTTAAGTAATGAGATACTTGTTGGAAAGTTAAGTATTGAGATAGTTATTGTTCTATAAAGTGTCGTGACTGCAACCAATTGAATTGGAAATCTTAAACACATGCATGAGCATATTTTACTTTTGTTTCTTTTGTTTTGAATGAGCTATGTCTTGATTGATTAAACTAGTCTTGTTGTCATTTGCACTTAGATAAAAGTATTATTTTCTTTGAAAGAAAAGTGGAAAATGTCTACTTTGTTGTGCATTGTTTGTAAATACTCCATTATAGGAAAGATTTCTTGACATAGGTATTTAATTATACTAGATATGTCGAAGAGATTGCTTGACATAGGTATTTAATTATACTAGATACACTGAAGACATAGGTATAATAATTATATTAGATATGTTTGAACATGGGTTGTTCATAGTTGGTTATTTGATTATAGATAACTAGTGGATTAGTTCAGGGTTGAGAGGTTTAGCAAACCTAGTGAGTTAGAGTTGATGCTTGAATAGTGTCAATAAACACTTAAATACAAAGTTATCGTATTGACAAAAGTAGGCTCATAGTGTAAACCCTTTTAGTCAAAGAGGTGATACTCTTGAATGGAATCATCTTTTGGATATTACAATTATTCGATTGAGACCATGCAATTTGTTTGTATTTACTCCATGGAGTCACAAAAAAGTAACCCTTCTACTTTTTCTAGCTTGTTTGGGCCCTCTTTGTGATTTAGGCTTAATGTTGCCTTGATTTAGTGTTGTAATGTGGATAACACATTCACATTAAGTCTTGGCGCCTTGTGAACTAATGGATTTTAATGGTACCTTGCTAAAGTGTTGTGAAGTATTGTGATTCACTTTCACACTTTTCTAGGGTTTTATCTAGAATAATTAAACATAATAAACTTCTTTTTAATCAAAATAAACCTTAATATTTCCTTATTTGGAGTGTTGTAAAGTGTTGTAACACACTATCACATTTCTCTAGGCTTGTCATTAATAATTGGGATTTCTTATGCCTTAAGTGGCCCTATTTTGCATCCACAAGCCTCATTTTTTACATCTTTTCGAGGATAATCCTAACATCAATCATTGACCAATCATGATTTAGGTGTTTCTAGCTTGTGTGGCCCATATTTAGTGATCTGGGACTAATTTTTCACCTTGGGAAAATGGGTTCCACCTGGATCTTTTGGTCTCAAACCAGTTTTCACACATTTCTAAGCACTTTTGGTTTTTGGTCACATACATTATGCCTGATGCCTGACTCATTTGCCACCTTGGGCGAATGAGTCCCGTGTGGCCCAAAATTACATTTGATTTAAAATTTTGGTGGTATTTTATTCTCCTAGATTTGATGTTGGCTTGTAGTGTTGTCATTTTGGGAATTCATACATAATTAAGTATAAATACTAGGTTCTTTCACTCGTATTCTCACCTAGCATTCAAGAGAGTTCACAAGAGCATTCAAGAGTATTCAAGGGAAGATTATCAAGCATTTTAGAGTAGCATTCAAGTGTCAATCATCATGTCAAATATTTCATCTATCATGTTTGTTATTGTGCTAACAATTGTGATGTGGAGTTTATGATTCAAGCAAGTGTTTCAAGCAAGATCAACATCATTCAAGAAAGAGATAAGAACCACATCCATTGCAACCATTTCAAGCATACTTGTAGCACCTTATTGCTAGGGTTTGGTTATTTGCAACATTTTCTTTTGTTTATTCATCATTCTCCATTCATATTAGATTTCATTTCAAGGTTTAATTACCAACAAGGGGTTTGACCAAGGAAAACCCCTATTCACTTGTGGGAGTAAATGGTGACTCCCCAACACCCCCAAGATCAGTCTATCTTAGAGTTTCTAACTAAATGGGTCTATCTTAGAGTTTCTTATATTTTGCAATGAGTTAATCTTTCTACCTAGGTCTATTATAATTTATTATAGCTTTAAAATAAATTGTATAAGATATCTTTTCATTTTGATTTTTTTTTTCTGGTGATTTTTGCACTAAAATATTACAGTTTCTATTTTTTTTACTATAAAATGTTGGTATGTGGCGATTGATCATGCTATACTGTATAGCCCATGGTATACTGTACACTCTGACCCCCTGTCTGATTTTGTAGAACCCGGAAATCTAGAAGATTCTAAGCTTGTTAAAAAGGGGTTCAGATGGGTATTACTGTATGAGGAAAAACGCGATTATTTGCAAGATTGTAATAGGGTTTTTAACTGGATAATAAAAGTATTAGATGGCTGTGGTTTGGTGGATGTAGCCCGGATTGGGTGAACCACATTAAATTCTTTGTGTTATGATTTATTCTGTGTATGTTTTAGTTTCTCTGTTTATTATATAAAATCTGCATTTAATTGTTAGATCTGCCATCTCTAACCCTAACAAGTGGTATCAGAGCGAGTTGTGTTTTGATTATCATCTGTAGGAAAGTCTCATAGCTGAGTGGGAGTCTCACGGTTGAGTGGGAGCAATGGCAGATGAGGGTAAGAAGGTTGAGAAGTTCAATGGATAGAACTATCAGTTATGGAAGATGCAGATGGAGGACAATCTCTATCAGAAAGATTTATGGCAGCCATTGGAAGGGAAAGCCAAGAAACCTGCAGCAATGTCAGATGAGGACTGGGAGATCTTGGATAGAAAGGCTCTTGGCAGTATTCGTCTATGCCTGGTACAATCGGTGGCGTTTAATATTTCAACAACAAAGACAACTCAAGAGTTGATAGAAACCCTGGCGAAGTTATATGAAAAGCCTTCCGCTTCGAATAAGGTATTTCTTATGAAGTGTTTATTTAATATGAAAATGGTAGAAGGTGGGTCAGTTACTGATAATTTGAATGAGTTTAATACGGTCACCAGTCAATTAACTTCTGTAAAAGTAAACTTTGATGAAGAAGTTAGGGCTCTTTTGATTCTGTGTTCTTTGCCTAAAAGCTGGAATAGCTTGGTAATGGCTGTTAGCAATTCTATTTTTGGTTTGAATACATTGAAGTTTGATGATGTTGTTGGTGTTATTTTGAGCGAGGAAATTCAGAGGAAAAGCCTGTGTGGAACATCCACATCGTGCAGTTTTGAATGCAGAAAGCAGGGGCAAAACAAAGGAGAGAGGAAACAATTCTGGAAATCGTGGGAAGTCACGAGGAAAATCAAAGGACAAAAGGTCCCAATCCAGAGATAAGAGAGATTGCTGGTACTATGGTAAGCCGGGTCATTTGAAGAAAGATTGTTGGTCTCAAAAAAATAAAGATGGAGACAAAAAAGAAGGAAGCAAAGAGGCAAATGTGGCAAGTAATAAATCTAATGAGGATGCTTTGATTCTTTCCTTTAATAATGCTGATAATTCTTGGGTGTTAGATGCAGGGGTTTTATTTCATGCTACCCCCCATAGAAGTTATTTTCTTGATTATGTCCAAAGGGATTTTGGGTTGGTTTATTTAGGAGATAACGAACCCTGTCAGATTGTTGCAAAGGGAATAATTAAGATTAAGTTGCAGAATGGGAATCATTGGCTACTACGTGAGGTAAGGCATGTTCCAAAGTTAAGCAAAAAATTAATTTCAGTAGGGAAACTAGATGATGAAGGTTGTGTTGTTACATTTAGTGATAAAAATTGGAAGGTCACAAAGGGTGCCTTAATAGTAGCAAAAGGTGTGAAAGTAGGCACCTTATATCTTTGTACAGGTCATATTGTTCCTTCTACTTTAATTGTTATGGAAAATGGTCAATATTTAGGAACAGTTGTTGCAGTTAAGCAGGTAGAAGATCATACAGTTGCTATGGACTCTGAATCAGCACTGTGGCATAATAGACTTGGGCATATGAGTGCAAAAGGTATGAAAGTACTTCATTCAAATAATGTTTTACCAGGTCTAAAATGTGTTAATATGGATTTATGTGAAAGTTGTGTGTATGGAAAACAAAAGAGAGTTAGTTTTTCTCAAGGATGGGAAGCAAAAGAAAGATGAGAAATTGGAGCTTGTGCATACAGATGTATGGGGACCAGCTCAGGTATCTTCTCTCGGTGGCTCTCTATATTATGTTACATTCATTGATGATGCAACTAGAAATGTATGGATTTATTTTCTTAGGCAGAAATTTGATGTATTTGAAACTTTGAAAAAATGGAGAAGCTTGGTTGAGAATGAGACAGGTAAAAAGATAAAATGTCTCAGATCTGATAATGGTGGTGAGTATTGCAATAAAAAGTTTGAAGATTATTGTTCCTCTAATGGTATTTGTAGGCAGAAAATAGTTCCAAGGACTCCACAAGAAAATGGAGTCGCTGAGCGCATGAATAGGACAATAATGGAGCATGCACAGACTATGAGATTGCATGCTGGGATGCCTTTAAAAATGTGGGTAGAGACTGTAAACACTGTTATTTATTTAATTAATAGAGGTCCCTCTAATCCTTTGGGTTGTGGTATTCCAGAGGAAGCATGGAAAGGTAAGAAGGTGAGTTATTCTTTTCTCAAAACCTTCGGTTGTGAAGCATTTGCACATGTAGATTCTGAAAATAGAACCAAGCTTGATGCAAAACCAAAGAAATATGTATTTGTTAGATATGGCATTGATAAATTTGGTTATAGGATTTGGGATTTTAAAAATTAGAAAATTGTGAGAAGCAGGGATGTCATATTCAATGAGAAAGTATTGTACAAAGATCTGTTGCTTCAAAGATGAGAAGAAAGAAAAAGATTATGTAGTGTTGGATGATATTCCCAACAATGATGTTTCAGTGGTTCCTCATCGGGCAACAACAGAGCAACAAATCTGGACAAACTCCTGTAGATGATTTTCAAGGTTAAGTAGACCTCCGAAAGATTCTCTCCCTCTTTGTATACTATTCTTTAACTGATGCCTGGTGAACCGAATATTATGATGAAGCTATGCAGGTGGATACCAAGGTTCGGGGAGCATGGAATGAAAGAAGAAATGGACTCCTTGTTGGAAAATCAGACTTAGGATTTATGAAAGTTGCCATGGGTAAAAAGGTTTTACCAAACAAATGGATTTATAGGCTGAAAGAGGAGGATGGAGGTAAGAAAATATTTAAAGCCAGATTAGTTGTAAAGGGATTTGCATAGAAAAAGGGTATTGATTTTGATGAGATTTTTTCTCCTATTGTTAAAATGACTTCTATTCGTATTGTTTTAAGCATTGTGGTTGTTGAAGATTTGCATTTAGAACAGCTTGATTTTAAAACAACCTTTCTCTATGGTGATTTGGAAGAGCAAATATATATAGAACAGCCACAAGGATTTGAGGTCAAAGGTAAGGAGAAACTAGTGTGCAGATTGAAGAAAAGTTTATATGGCTTGAAGCAAGCACCTCGGCAATGGTACTTGAAATTTGATAGTTTTATGGCTGAGCAAGGCTACAGTCGGTGTAATTCTGACCATTGTGTTTATTTTAAGAGGTTGGAAAATGATAGCTACATTATTTTGTGTTTATATGTTGATGATATGCTTGTAGTTGGGTCTAATATGGACCACATAAGAGAGTTGAAACAACAGTTAGCAAAGTCTTTTGCTATGAAGGATTTGGGGGCAGCAAAACAAATCCTTGGTATGAATATTCATAGAGATAGGAAAAACAGAAAATTGTTTTTATCTCAGGCTAATTATGCTGAAAAGGTGTTGCAGAGATTTCATATGGAGAATGCAAAATCTGTCAGCACACCTTTGCCTAGTCATGTCAAATTGACTAAGGATATGTGTCCAAATACACAAGAGGAGGAAGAAAAAATTTCCAAGGTATCATATGCTTCAGCTGTAGGTAGTTTGTTGTATGCCATAGTATGCACAAGACCAGATATTGCACATGTTGTAGGAGTTGTTAGCAGGTATTTGAGTCATCCCGGAGTTGAGCATTGGAATGCGGTAAAATAGATTCTCAGGTATTTGAGAGGTACATCCAATAATTGTTTATATTTTGGGGGCTCTAATACTGATTTAAAAGGCTATGTTGACTCAGATTTAGCAGGGGATATAGATACCAGGCGGAGTACCATAGGTTATGTATTTACAGTTGGTGGGACAGCAGTGAGTTAGATTTCTCAATTGTAGAAGGTGGTTGCTTTATCCACCACAGAGGTAGAGTATGTTGCTGAAACAGAGGCGACAAAGGAGATGATATGGCTACAACTTTTCATGGATGAGTTGGGAAAACAACAGGCTGAAATTACTTATTTACAGACATTCAGAGTGCTATACATCTTGCAAAGAATTCTACTTTATATTCTAAAACAAAACACATACAGTTGAGATATCATTTCATTCGGTCAGTGTTGGAGGATGGACAGGTCAAGCTGGACAAGATACATATAGATGTCAATCTAGCGGATATGTTTATGAAGGTGGTGACAAGGGAGAAGCTAAGCTCCTCTTCAGCTTCGGTTGGTCTTCAAGGTTGAATTCAAGTATAACAGAGCAGCAAGGTCCAAGGTACTTATTTCCAGTGGGGGTTGTAATTGCAGCAGTGTCGTCCAAGATCAGTCTAAGTGGGAGATTGTTGGTATGTGGCGACTAATCATGCTATACTGTATAGCCCATGGTATACTGTAGACTCCGGCCCCCTATCCTGCTAGGGTCCGGGGCTGGGCCGGGCCCTGGGTGGGGGTTTGGGGGCGGCAACCCCTGAGAAAAAAATTTCTTCCTACTTTTTTGCGTGATCACCAAAAAAGGGAAAAATCAATGAAAAAGGAAAAATCTGATTTTGTAGAACCTAGAAATCTGGAAGCTTCTAAGCTTGTTAAAAAGGGGTTCGGATGGGTATTACTGTATGAGGAAAAACGCGATTATTCGCAAGATTGTAATAGGGTTTTTTACTGGATAATAAAAGTATTGGATGGCTGCGGTTTGGTGGATGTAGCCTGGATTGGGTGAACTACATTAAATTCTTTGTGTTATGATTTATTCTATGTATGTTTTAGTTTCTTTGTTTATTATATAAAATATGCATTTAATTGTTAGATCTGCCATCTCTAACCCTAACATAAAATCCAATATGTTTTCCCTTTAATATACCTACACCCTTATACATCTTCTCTTAGTAGTCCCCATCCATTTCCTATCACTTCATTTTCTAATTTTTTCTTTTCATTATGGTGAAAGTCTAGAGTTGTGTCACTCATTTGACTAGCAAAATAGTTTTAGAAAAAACACTTACATGACACAAACAATTTTGGACAAAACACTTACTATGATTAAGTCACTATAATCAAACATTAGATTAATTAGAAATTTATAAAATATATTAAATATATATATATATATATTTAAATAATAGGGTGCGCTAGGGAAGAGAATCATCTCCAAAAGTGTATAATTTATTTTTAATAATATATTTCTTAAGAAGTTTTTTTCATCCCATCAAAACTACAAGATCTTTAGTAAATTAAACTTTTGAAAATTATTAAAAAATAAATGCTTATAAAAAAGTATTGTATTTCTCCATGCACTTAGATATTCAATTTAGCTAAGTAAAAATAAATAAATAAATAATTAGTGTATCTTTTTTTTTTGTTACTCAGGGTATCCCCGCAACCTCCGGCCCAACGACACTTAGAGGCAAGCGAGAAGGTGAAACTAGTCCCTTGGGGGGGTATATGGAGCCGACAACCACTACCCCTGTTTAAGTCCAAGAGCGAGTCAAACCCAAGACCATGAGGATCCATCCCACAGCCTCAAGCTAACCACATTACTCGTTCTGAATAATTAGTATATCTTTTCTTAAGTCCCACCAACCTCACTTTTTAAAAAAATAGAAATTAAAATATTCTCTTAAATTTATAAAAATCTATATCCAATTGATTTTCTTAATTAAAAAAAATTATAAACATATACTATGTTAAGAGTTTCACACATCGTTGAATTAGAATATTTTAAATTTTATAATATGTCACTTTTAGGCATTCTAGATTAATATTTTTTGTTTATGTTAGTCATTTTTTTAATAAAAGTGGGTCATAGTTCTAATCTTTGACTAGCTCCCCATCCCCTCCTTGTATCCCTTTCATTTGTAAATTCCCCCTTAGGATTTGTCACAAATTTTCCTTTACATTTCCTTACCCATTTTTCAAAACCCTATCATTCTATTGTTACATTATTCTTCTTAATTTCTACTTCATATTTTTCATCTTTTAGTGCTTTTTTTAATTTTCCTTTCTCTTCACCTAACTCTTCTCATTCCCTTGTGAGCCATAAGCAATTTCACCTTAATTTTCACTACCATTTTCCTTTGAAATTCCTAACCCATTTGTCAAATCTCTATCATTCCACTATTACATTAGTTTAATGCATTTACAATTTAGATGTGTTATCTTTTTTTTTCATTATATTGTCTTTTTCACTCCCATTGTCCATTTGTCTTCTTTAGAAACTTATAAATACCTACTTTTCATTTTTCTCCCATTTCCTTGTAAACCCTTAGTGTTTTCCCTTAAAATTATGTTTCTCACTCCTTGAATTAGCTCTCTTTATAGTTCCTTTAACACCCTTATAACCATGTTTCTATTTTGACCTCCCCGTCCTTTTTCCCAACCTTTTCCATTCTACCATTTACCCTTTTTCTATAAAATATCATATTTAAATTGAAAATTACTATGATGTTTGATTATAATCATTATATTGGTAATTTTATTAGTGTTTCACTTCATATTGATCTTGCCTCAGTTCCTACAAAAGATTGAGGAAGGAATACTTTCTTTAACCCTTCTATTTCACAAGGTTTCCTTCAAATTTATAATTTACAAGTAAAATATAGAAAGACATATAAATATTCATATAGAGTGCCAAGAGGTAAGACTACTAGAAATGTTGAATAGAAGCTTTTTATTTATTTGAAAAATTTTAGATAACATGGACCAATCCATATAGTTGGCCACTTGAGAAGACTTCATTAATCACCAAACAATTAGGATTCTCAATGGATTTCTCTATGGCTCATTTTCTAATAAATTTTACTTTGTAGATATTTGATAGTCTATAATTTTAGTGTCTAGTGTGCACTTCTTTATGTATTAGGTATATAAATCTCTATCTTTTATCCCATTTGTAATATATTTTTGCTTGTTTTCCATCTATTTTTCTACTTTGCACCACCTTTTAGTCTTATGCTTGATAGGTTTCCCTACAAAAAGTTTCTTAGGAAAATATTTCCTAGCATCCTTAAATTATATGAAATTTTATAAGGTATAAGACAAGGCTAGTAGCTTGGTAAGAACCCTTGACATAAAAGGTATTGAACTCTAAATTTGATAAAATTTGGTTTCATTTATCTCTTAGATGTGTTGATTTTAAATTTAATGATAAAACATAATTGTCAATACGCATGTTGTCATTCATTTTTTTATTTCTCTTTCCTAGTCTAGTTTGTAATATTATGTTTCCAATTAGTCACATTTTTTTACATTTTTATTATATTATTGATTGTAGCTTAGGTGATCATCAATTAATATTACATTAGTTGGAGATAGTCTTAGGTAAGATTAATTTATATAGTTTATGCACATAAGCATAGACATAAAATCACATTTTAAAAATGTTCACCTTTTAGGCTCTTTTAGCATCATGGTAATGTGTAATATTGCTTGAGTTTACAAGGTTAGTCTATAAAATTTTTGAATTTGGAATCTTTGCTCTAGAGAAGTGAGGTATTTTTCTCTAAGAAATTATTACTTATACATTTTATTTTTAAGAATTGATTTAGGATAATCATTTAATATACAAGAAATGTTAGGGTAATTAGGATTTACCTGGTTAAGTTTACTTAGGCATAATAGTGCATTTAATTATCCAGGTGGTTTTTTCCCGTTTTGGGTATTTTTCTCTCCCGTCACATATTTCTTTCCTTTTTAAGGCACTATTGTACATTATGCATATATCTTAATTTTTCATCTTTGGTGAAATAGCCTTGTGTTGCTTCTCTCATCTATGAAGTTCTATTTGCAGGTTGTGATCTTGGGCTCGGTAGTTAAAATGGTCAACATGGTATCAGAGCCTTCAACCTGCGCCTTCTTCCACCATTGAGAGCTTTCATTTGAGTTGTTTTAGGGTCATTTATTTGCTGGAGATTATTCGACATTTGAAATTTGTTAAATGTTCAAATTGCCTTATCTCGAATTATTCTTCACTTTCCTATTGTATTTTGTGTGATTTTGTGATTCTAGATCAGTCAGTGTGATTTGAAGAGTTTCTTGAGGATCGTGATTTGGTAGCAGGTGACAATTTGAAAATTAGAGGCCGATTTTCATTGTTGGCCATAGTTCTGTTGAGGAGAGGCATTATTTCAGTTTGAAACGACATGTATTGCCATAGAGGATGATTTGAGGCATTTCAAGCCTATTACAAAATCTGCACATTGTTGGGAGGTGTCGTGATTTCAAATCCTCACAGGCGGGTGCATTCTTTTTCTTTGGCAGGCCACGTTTTCTTTTTTGCAAACCGATTCAATCATTGCCATCCATAATTTCTAGTTGAAGGCTGTGATTTTTGAATCTGTATTTGAGGGCACGTTTGAAACCTGAAGGAAGGGTGTGATTTTCTGGGATGATTGCATCTATTTGTGGCTATGTTCCAATTCCCAAAGCATTTGTAGGTGTTCCAATTTCGAGAGAATTTTCCGCCATTCATTGGTTGAGCAACTCTTTTGTTGGACGCGTAAGGCAGTGTTTTTCCCGTGACACAATTGGAGGTGAAAGGGTCGATTTCCTTTGCAACCACGGATTTGTTCTTGGCAGAAGGCGTGATTCTTGTTTGCAAGCCAATTAGTGAACTGGAGTATGGCATTTTTTTATTAGCTGAGCATAAGAATTTGGGCATTTTTCTTAAATTATTTCCCTAAATATTTATTTAGGGTTTCCCTCTTGTTCGCCATTTCCTTGCTGGCATGTAAAAAAAAATCGATTTTTTAATTTGACCTTGAATATTTCCCACATTCTCTACGCGCAAGATTTCTTTTATGTTCATATACAACTCTTTGCATTTAACTATTGTTAGCAAGGTTCACAAGAGGCTATGTGTGTTTTGTGGAGTTTGCTTGGTGTTGACATGGAGATTAGGCAATAGGCCCCGCAATAATAATTTTCACCAAATCAAGTTTAATTCATTTTTTGGGAGTTTTTGAAAGCACTATCTTTAAAATTTTGAAGAATTCACTTATAATGGTTTCTTTGGAGAAAGGGAACTTTAGGCAATAGAGTGATTTTATTCACTCATCTTAGTGAGCGAAATCTATTGCCATATTTGTATAACGAATTCCTATTCCAGACACATGTGGTAGGCATATGATTTGGAAAGGATTTAGAGCTCAAGTCTTTGGAATTATTTTTGAGCATATAAATGATAAGGACCTTTTGGATTTACTTGTTCACTTTGAGTTCCCTTATACTCTTTATACTTACATTCAAGAATTATATGGAAATCCTGATACTCTGCCATCTCTCAATGATCCTTTTTCCAATACCAATGTGTCTCTTTGTTCTTCAGAGATGATAAACCATGCTTATGAACCTTTGGAGGTTTTTGAGAATTCAAATGAGGTTATAGTTGCTTTAGAGGTTCCTAATTCTTTGTCAAAGATAGTTGATCCAATTTCATTAAGTACTTCCATCATTCCTGAGCAATAGGATTATTATTGTCTTCATGATTGGGATACCTATTTTTTGAACAATGGTTCATTGTTCATGGAATCTCACATTTCAGACTTGGAAGACACATTTGGAGGATTAATTTTCCTATTTGATGATAGTTGTGGTACAACTATTGTCAAACCATCCTTGTCTTTGGAAAATGTTCAAAATCAGTTTCCAGTGGTACCTTGTTTGTCACCTTCTATTGTGATTGGGCATGTTCATGATTGGTTCATGGCGTCATCTTCCAAGGTCTTGGTGACACATGAGTAGATTTCAAAGAGATTATCATTCTACATTTGGATTTCACTTGCTAATTCCTATCCAGAATGGGAAGCATACCTACATTTGTACTTGATTTTGTTTCTTCCAAAAGGGACACAAGTTGTTTGTCAACATTAGATTATGTTGTCTTTGAGCAGTCACTTACTATTTTTGCAGGTGATTACACATTGTGGGAGGATATATAGTCTCTCTTTTTACCTCCTATGGGGGGCTATTGATTGTATATACATAATGTATGTAGTCTTTTGGGGGTGTTATTGATTCCTCCATCCATGCATCCTATTTTTCTTTTCTCTCTTTTGGAGAGGGCTTTTTCCCACAAGGTTTTCTCCTTTTCTCTAGTTGTGAGAGATTTGTTTTTTTGCAATTGTAAATGGGTACCTAACATGGTTGTGTAGTCAGGACCCATATTACATCTTCATTTTCCATAATAATTCTCCCTAAGTTTGCACTTAAGGAGGGTTGTTAGGGTAAATAGGATTTACCTGCTTAAGTTTACTTAGGAATAATAGTGCATTTAATTATCTAGGTGGTTTTTTCCCATTTTGGGTAGTTTTCTCACCTATCACATATTTCTTTTCTTTATAAGGCACTATTGTACAAATTTATGTAAATTATCTCATCTTAATTTTTCATCTCTGGCGAAATAGCCTTCTGTTGCTTCTTTGGTCTGTGAAATTCTATTTGCAAGTTGTGATCTTTGGCTTGGTGGTTGAAACTAACAAGAAAATCTTAGTGGATTAGCATATTTAAACTTCACATTAAATAATTTTAAAAAGGTGTTTATATTTGAAGTTCATTTGATCTCATTATTCCATGTTATACAGCCAGGAGAAAAAACAATTAGAAATTTTAAATAGAACTTAGAGAAATACCATAGAAAATTTTAGTAAGAACTTAATATAGGATTCTATCCAAAAATTTCCTTAATATTGTAACAAAAATATATACCTATTTATTGATTCAATGTGAAATAAGAGTTATCTAGAAAGATCTTGGAAATAATTTTATCAATATTTAGATGAGATGGATCTCTTTCCAAGGGATGAAGAGTATTTATAGAAATTTCATTGTTCCTAAGTTGATTGTGTCATTTTGACAATCAATATGAAATATATACACCCTAATTAAATAATTTATATTACAGATTTATTTTGGATCTAATTTGACTCTTTATTTTAGTATTGGATTTGGTGGCTTAGCCATTTATAAAGTATATATTTATTTTTGTATTCTTTAGAGCTCATTAGAGGTGGAATAAGCATCCTTGCCTAACTTATTTTTCTATAATTTATCTTCATCCCTTTTACTCTTTGTGGTTATTTGTGGCCATGAATAATAGTTTCAGTTTTAATTTAAATAAATTGATTAATTAATTTTAATATTTATAAAATGTTATTTCTAATATTTAAAACATTTTTAAATTTAATTTAGTATTCTTTGAACTATTAAAAAGAATTAGTTCAATATTTTTTATTCAATTGATAGCTTGGTTTTATGTGCATATTAGAAATATTATATAAATGTTATTGATGGAAGACATAGTTGTAATTATTTTGTTCAAATGACCATGTTCATGTTGTAAGGAATATGAAAGTGAAATAATATCAATGTACATAGAAATACATAGAATAAAGTGTGAGAAAATAATTTATATTATATTTGTAATGCCACTTCAAGAGGTCAATTCCCAATATAAAATGCACTCTAATTACAAATATTTAAGATTCCTTTCACTTAAAAATTATTGCAATATAAAAAATTATTGTTTAAGGTGACTACTACTATCTCATGGATATGAGATAAATATTTTAATTATAATTTAACATATGGATGAATTACAAAATGCATGCACCTAATATAATACTAACTAATAATTAATATCTATAATAAAATGGGAGTTCATAACATTATCCTATAAAAGCTTAAAATATTATGAAACTTGAAGAGAATTTTATATGACTTCCATTTAGCATCTTCAGGGTATAGACCCTTTTATTGGACTAAAAATAAATCAATAAAATAATTAAAAAACTACTTGGTTCATATATATCCAAAATAGCATTTGGTTAAACTAAGAGGATGCCTCTATATACTTCTAATGTAGGTAGCGTATTGTGTTATGTAAACACTCCCTTTAAGATATCTATACTCCTTTGAGAAATCTATCCTTTTATAGATCGATTCCTTTAGTTCTATTTAAGTGATGTAATTATATGATCCTTAAATTATCTTTTATAATCTAGAGAGTTCCCTTCTTCAAGTCCTAGATAATCTTAGTGTTTTACTCGACTTAAAGTTTGAGTTATGGGTGGCATGGTATTAATGAATTATTTTTGTCTTTTAGTTCCTTAGTGTCATGATTAATTCTCTATTGCTTACTTCAGCCAAGTTAATAATAAACTCTAATAGTAAGCTCTCAAAGTTATTTGAATCTGGAAGATGTCATGTTGTACAAGCCTCTTCTTTACATGGGTTCCACCTCTTCTCTTCAATTTCATGGTTTGATTTTTTTGTATTGTCTCATCCTCTACTTCTTTATCTATTTCCAAAGGTTTTTCTTATCCTTCACTATGTTGGCAACCTTCCTATTACACAAGCCATAAATCTCAAGTAAAACCTATAATATATAATTTTGTAGGATTAATTGTGCTATTGACCTTGCAAATATTGAGGGTCTAATGTATTTAATTATTCATGTAGAAGGATAAATAACCTATGATTTATAAATATCATGGAGTAGAAAATTTGAACACCAATGTGAAAGTGGGGACATAATTATTATTTATTCTCCTATGAAATTGAAATGTTATTGAAAGTAGGAATTGAATAGGGACTTACACTAGAATGGTCAAACTTGAGAGACAGTGGAGTATCTTCATCATTTAGTGAGTGAGATATAATTAGTGCTTCATGTGGGAGTGATTGAGAGTTACAAGTGTCCATTATGGTCATAATGGTCAAAGATGCTTGTGTGTGGAGTTAATTTCTATGTCAGAGGTCACTTTCATGTTGTGGGTCACGGTCATTTTTATTGTGGTAATTTATAACCATTTTTATGCCTATGCTATTACTTTTATGGTGGTTTTCTTGACCTCCTTAAGTTTATTTATTGATGGTTTGCTATGGAGGTTACATAATGCATGTTACAAGTAATGTTACTATATTATAATGTTGTTAGATTGAAAGGAAAATTTGATCTAATCATAATTTTGAGATTAATACATGCTTTTCTTGTCATTACTGGAGGAATTTTTTACTCAAAAGGATTTTCCCATCTATATTAGTGTTTTTGTAGTTTGCATACTCTTATTATTTCCATTTCATGATTTATCACTATATGTTGAGAGGATTTGATTACTAAATGCTATTTTTTTCATCTTGTATATCATTCATGTAATTAATCATGCATTCAAGATGGTAAAGACATATTTCTTAGTATAACTCTAGATATCAATATCTTGTGTTTGATTAGAGTCCACAAATCCTTGTATATCCATTTTCCTACTCAATTCTAGTCCTCTGTGATAGCAAATCAAACATTTGTAATATCCCAAAGATATCTAAAGACCCGTTACACTATATTGAAATGTTCCTTACTTAGATTAGATAAATACAAAAAAATCATTCTAGCAATGTTCTATTTTGTAGCTGAAAACACCACATCTACATTTGAAATAGATCACACATCTAGGCAATCTACATGCTATAAAATATTGTATTTGAATATTTTTCCAAGGTGAAAACACTAGTTTGTCAAGATGATTGTATGAAAAAAACTTGACCTTAGAAATCCAACAACTTCACTTAGAGTAATTTGAATTAACACTATACTTACACATACTTAAATAATAATACTATAGGAAATTAGACTACAAGCCTACTATTTGCTAGATCTACACTTTGAAGGATGAATTTATGATGCTCCCAATCAGAGCTTCTCAAAATTAATTTACTAATAATTATAAACTCATCTTAATTTCAAAATATCAAACACATCAAGAATATCATTTTTAAAATATTAAAAAATAAATTTTAAATAATATCAAGTACTTATTAATTACATAAAGGACGTGCAAGCAGTCAAACAGACTGCAATCACATTCAAACAAACAAACATATCCGGATCAAATACCCCTCGATTTATCAATTACGGGTCAATCCAAGTACGCTATTTTCACACTTACGTCAACTTCTAAAAAATAAAAATTGTATCTTGCATTTACTGAATACTTGACTGACCCCTTCCATTCCCCACAAAATCAACGTTTTCTACGCATTCTGGTTCATAATGTCTATTTTGGACAATTTTCTGAAGTTTTTCTGTAATATCTCTATGGCGTTTCCCGGCCCATAAATCCATTGGTTTCTATCCACCTTAAGCAATCGGGTTAGAAGAGGAACGACACCAACTCTCTCCGCTAACTTGACCCGATATGCAACCACGCGACACAGAGGAACCAAAGCCCTCAGACCACTATGATGCGTGTTATTCTTTTCAACAAACGTTAGAAGCCCATCTGTGATTCCGTCTATCAAGCCGATTTCCGTAGCCGCCGTGTCGTCCGCTTTGGCTAGGTTTTCCACAAGGGTTGCCGCATTTATTCCGGAGTGCAGATCGCCCTTTACCAACACCCATTCCACGGTTCGTATCGCTGGACCACTCAACAGATCTCTTAAAGAAAGCTCATCGCCCACAGAGAACAAGACGATTGCTGCGATGGCTTCTTGCGCAGCCTCCGCTTCCTCTTCAACCGGGTGCACCGGGTCAAAGTTTTGTAAAAATCGAATCAGAGCCGGTAAAAGGCCCGCTGATTGCAGGTGCTGTCTGTTGCTTTCGTCCCTCGCTAAATTCTTCAAGTTTCGCAATGCCAGGACTTTAGACGCGCTGCCCTCATCGATCTGCGCTATCATATGCCGCACCTTGTTATCCTCCGCCGTGGGATCGAGTGGGTCTGATGGATTTTTGAGGCGCCATTTGTTTATAAGAGCGGCGAGGGTGTGATTAGGGATAAGCTCGCGCGAGTGGAGCTTCTGACCTGTCGCTGGACATATATTATTTCCTGGACGGAACCATTTCTCAATGGAAGCTCGATCATAAGTGATTCCGGTGCAGAGAGTGACGGGGTCACTCATTACTTCTAAGGAAATGGGACATTGGAACAAGGGCGGAATACAGAGAGTTTTTTGCTTGTTCTCTTCTAATGACATTTTTAAATATTTTTACATGTAAATTTTCTTGGAAATAGAGGAGGAGTGAGTATTCATTCTGATGAATCATGGAATGTAATTCGAAAGGTTAATATAGAAATTCAGACACAATCTAATTCAGAAATTTTATCAATAATGAATTAGAAATCTACTATCACTAATTGTGATTTTATTAGCATCTGCTTTGATGAGTCCATAATATGCACGTATCAATCGGCATTCCTGTTTAGGAAGGACATCAATTCTCTGCCTGAAATAGTGGGTGAAATATTATTAAATTTTCACGATTTTCTTCACAACGACTGAATCAAAAAAGGATAGGTAATAAAATATTATGATGATGGCTTACGTCAAGGTTATTCGCGTCATGCAATTGTGTCGCATACGAAGCCTCACGTGTAACCGTATATTACTTGGTTCGGTAGTCATTTTTTGCGGGCGGTTCATCTTGACTATTGACCCTACGTTTTCAATTTTCTTAACATCTAATAAAATATATTTTCAGATCATTTATGGAGATAGCAAAATGCACATTTGACTGTGTTTATTAATTAATAAAAATAAAAAATCATTCTATTTTAATTTCCAATTAATTACTAAATATGGTCAAATGTGCATTATGTTGGTTGCATAGACAATACATAGTGTTTGAAGGATAGTCTCAAAGAAAAGAACTGGAGACAATATGTAAATTCATATCCAAGATATATGTTGAGCCAATAATAGTGAATACTTTAGGTGTTTTCTCTATATATGATAGATTATGTATTTTAAATGGGTGAGAGAATTATGGTTTGATTCTTTATAATAAAGATATATATCTTTAGGTATTAAGAATAGAGAGGGTAATTATATTAACATATTTTCTTAAGTATTTTTAGGGTAAGATAGTGAAAGGGGTTGGAGGTTGAGTTTTAATTACAAGAATTGGATAAAAAAAAATTCAAATCTAAAATTTAATCTCTTTATTTGTAGATTTCATAAGATCAAAAATAAAATTTGGTTATGTTAATGTTATTTATGTTGGTATTGTATGCATAATCAATGAGTCAAAAGTCGATGAAAAGATGGAGGTGTTTGATCACCATATAAGAAATACAATTTTGACTAAAAAGGAAAGTTTGTATGTACATTTATTTTGTGTAGCACAATATATAAGATAAATAAAAAATGATCCTCCTTAGAGAAATTATAAAGAAAGTTTCATACACTAAATTAGTGTCTCAATTAATAATCATAAGAAAAATCTCTACTTTTTATTTTCCATTTGTAAATATATTCTCACACAGGAAATCATAAAGATTTTATTTAAAGAAGTGAAATATGATAACATCAAATGTGAAATTTTTAGTTTTAATGGGTAACTTTAGGAGATGGGTGAATAATTTATTTCTAGTTTCTTACAATTTACCTTATGAACAAATAGAAGTTCACTTTCATGATATGAATATGTAAAAGGAACTCAAGGATTACCATGTATATACACCAAAAAATTAACCATTAATTTTTAAGTATATTTTTATGTGGGATCAATATAAAATTATGATATTATTTAAATATTTTTAATTTGATTTATTTTTACAATATCCCCTAAAAAATCATGCAAAAATTTTCATTTGGACTTAAGTGTGATGGTGGTGGAAATTAACTATCTATTTGCACATGTAAGGGGTATAAAAAATGTCATCGAAAAATATGTACCCAAGATATATGGTAAAAATGAGATATTTCAATAGGAATTATGTATTAGGAGGGAGTACCCAAAATTCTAGATATAGAAGAAAAATAATTGGGGGTTTTATTTAAGAATCACTAATCAAATGAGATATAGGATGTCTACCATGTAGTGTATGCCTATGTGTTGACTCTTTCCTTGTCCTAACGTTTCCATACTTTAACTAAAGTTTATATTGAGTTGATTATGATAGGATATAATTACATGATGAATATGTGCCTGACTAGATTACATGTACTCATTGGTCATTATATCTTCTTACACAATGATCTCTATTGTTAGATTTCATGCTTCACCTTGAGTGTCTAGAATATATTGAGTGTCTAGAATATATATACCAAAATTCCAATCTTTAAAACATGTATTTATTCACATAAGAATGAGAGAGGGGGTGGTGGGATGAATAGAAAAAAGTTAATGGAAACCCTTCTATTTTCCTTTTACACTCTTAAAAAGTAAATATACATACAACAAGAGTTACAATGTCACTAAATTGACCACAAGGACTAGGTAAGGTGAGAAGATTAAGTGAATCCATTTCATTATCTTCCAAATCCATCCACTGGTTAGACATCTATATATAAAATGAAATGGATTCACTCAATACTCTCATCTTATCTATTCCTTATGGTTAAGTTAGTGATGTTGCAAATCTTGTGGTGTGTTTAGTTACTTAAACTATCTTTTTAGTTATGAATAAAGGATTCTATTTGGACACTAATCCAAATTATTTATGACTCCAAATCTTCACTATTTGAAACTAATAAATTACATGCTTTCTTGTACATTATTCTATTCTTGAATATAAATTAGTTATTTTGAGTGCTTTGAATAATTTAATGGTTGAGTAGGAATGGTGATATGTATTATGGTTGGTAAAGAATTGAACTCATATTAGTGAGTCTTGTATATTTAAATGAAATTGTTTGCATAAGTTTGATATTTCTTGAATGCTCTTACATCTATGTGGATTTTATGAATGATAATCAATACATTCAAAATATCTATGTTGTAAATGGAATTAAAAGAGCTTAACATTCATGTGGTATTTTGATTAAAATAATTAATCAGATTTAAAAAAAAAAAAAAAATTCATATAATACATTTAATTTATGAGGAAGTATTTGGATGAATATTTTTTTTATTCAAGGGGTAAATGCTTTTGACCGGAGCTATGAACCGGAATACAACCATTCAACAATACCACCCCAACGGGGTTTGAACCTTGGTGAAAAGAACAACAATGCCACCATTAAACCATTACACCATGCCAATACCGGCAAGTATTTGGATGAATATTATTAGAAATAATTATAAAATATAAATTTAAGTGAAACATATGTTGGATATCTAATTTTGAAACATCATTTTTGGAATAGATTGTTGGGTATGAAATGGAAAGAAATGTCCTTTGGGGAGTGTATGAATTTTTAGAATGTAAAGGAAAAATCAAAGGGTTTCCATTACTTTTTTGTTATTCATCCCACCCCCTCCCCCTCTTATGTGTATGCACACATGATTTGAATATTAGGATTTTGGTTGTGTGTGGTTTCTCTCCAATGTGTGTATGTGTAATATATTGAAAGATTAGTCATTTCTCTATTTATTTTATATAATTTCTTGCTGATTCATGTTTTTGACCATGCTCACACTAGGAGGTTGCATATGGCAACTCATTCCTTAGAATGGAGTTGAGCTTGAAATATTAGAATAAATATATGTATATATTTTATGTTGACATTAGTTATTCTTGAAAAGAATGGTTCTATTAGGATAGAAAATTATCTCCAATAATTTAGATGATTATATATATATATATGTTCAGTGGATTTACAATAATACTAAATTGTTATAAAATGAGTGGGTTTATTTCTAGTTTTCTTGAAAAGTAAAATGGTCTAAAAACCCTTAAAAAATTATCACATATGAGATCCCAATCCTATTTAGAGAAAGCTATACAATTTGGATTTGAAATTATGAACTTTTTATTTATGTTAAAAATTTAGTGAATAGTGAAAAAGCTCAAAGCTTCCATTAATGGTGATTGATCTTTTTTCATAATTCTTGAAATGGTCAACTATGAATCTTGAATTTTAGGGCACACAATTTTTTATTCTATTTTGTGGGATGATATTTCTCATGTTGGAAATATGATTTGTTATCTTTTTGATATGATTGTAATGTTTTTCAACCTCATTTTCCATGTTGTAGTCTTTTGGGTAATTTTGAAAATTTTGAGTCAAGATTGAACCCTAGAGTTAAGATTATAGGGGAACCCATTGTGATCTCACATTTTATTCTTATCTAGTAGTCTTTTCCTATTATTTTGTTGAGTAATTGTAACCAATTTTACATGTAATTCTCATGCATGGGTGTTGTTGGATCATCATACTCATTGCTTGGTATTGTTGCTTATCATTGCTCCCTTATGTGTTATTGGTTATTGATTACCATAACCCTTGTGTGGTATTATTTAGTTGTGGTCAAAATGTGTATCTTTATTAGATGATGATTTCATGCATTATTTCTATTCTATAATCATTTAGTGTAAATGATGATTTAGTATGTGTGAATGGATGAATTATAATATGGATTTTGAGTGGTTTAATTCTTTCCTTAACCATATTAAAATAAAACATGATTCTTGTTTACGAATAATAAGGGTAAGTTTATGTGAATCGAGAGTGCTTTTGATATTGAAAAAAATGTGAAAGGGTCAAAACCCATTACATAAAGTGGCCAAAAATACCGAAGAGAATAGTCTCACAAGAGATGAGACTAGAAAAAATTATAAAAAAGAGATTAAAAATAGAGAACACTAGAAATACAAACAAAAAATTAGAATCAACACAAATACTATAGTAGATTACAGCAAGGACAATTATTATTGATCAAAAGGATTTAGATAAAACCATTTATCACTTGTTATTTATAGCTAAGGAAGTTAATTTTATCAATAAAAGTAACCCCCTCTAGATTTTCCTCTACATCTTTGTGTAAGGTCCATACTTTTTATGACTAGAATTATTACTTTTGTTGGGATTTTTGTTATTAGATGAATTAATCAAATGGAGGTTGACATAAATTAATTGGTTAATTCCATATGGAGTATGATGTCAAAGTTGTGTTGCTTGTATGATTATCTATTTAAGGAAATGCTCATTTATTTTCTTATAAAAATAAGATGGTAATAATTGCTCTAGATGGATAAGGATGATGGATGTGTGATATGAAATTCAAATTATTTTAGTTTGATGAGTATATTTAAATTAAACTATTTCTCAAATAATGAATGTTTAAATTAATTGTGTTAATTTCATATCAAATTGTTTTAGGTATTTTATGAGCATGATATTAATGGGTTTTATCGAGTGTGTAGGTGTTTCCATGGTCAATGATTTTTTTTGGAATTTTGGGGTATCTGATTTGTGATTAACCTGTGAAGATGACCTCAATCCATTTGAGGGACCAAGCTCAAGTGTGCTATAGATTTAGTGTATTGTGATGTTATATTATCTTGTAAGGGATGTGGAATTAATGTGTTTTTCAAGTGTAAAATTAATGTTGTCTTCATTTGTGTAAGTGAGTCCTAAGATGAAGGGAATAGTCATTTAAGTGTCTATTTTTGAATCATTTTATTAAGTGTTTAAATTTGGATTTATGTGATGATTTAATTTTAATTTAAACAATTTTCAAGTACTAAGTCATAGGACTATTAGTTAGGGTACTTTAGAAAGGTAAAATTATCCAAGGATGTCTTTTCTAACCTCCAAATTCAGCACATTCTATAAGTGACACAAATTGAAGATAGTTAAGAGGAGATTGGGTGAGAGTAACCAACCCATCCCATCCTCAGGTTGGTTGCTAGGTATGTATCATGAGGGATTTTTATTTATTCAATTTAAATGAATGGGAAAAGGGGCTTCTTGGCTTGTTTTTTATTTTTATTTTCCTTGAAATTTTGAGAGGGGAGAGATCTTTGTGTGTTGAAGATAAATTAGTAATGGAGAGGATTGGGAGATGGAGAAGAAGATATTGAAAGGGAGATAGCCATGGCTTTCACCAAACACCATTCAAGAATTTCTAGGCTAATTTGAGGTAGGCATTGTTAGAGGTTATATTTATTATTCTTTGAGTATGTGAGTGTGAAGAAATTATAGTGGAATTGTGTGATAATGTTTTTTGAGCTTTTTCCATATTATTGTGATTTTTTTTTAAAATGTGAAAATGCATTGCTATAGGAAGGAAGGGTCAGTTTCCCACATTTATTTTTGTAGCATCATAAATTGCCACCCTTGACAATTTCACACTATTTTTTTCTTCCCTCCTAAGTTATTGGACCTAATTGAGCACCTAGTTTACTAAATTATGCATTCCATGACCCATTTTAAATATTTACCAACAAATTACAATTATAAATTTTTTTCTCATTTAATACTTTTCCCCCAACTCCTTAACTTCTAGAAAATAGGTCTAGGACACTTGAAGCTAGGGTGCCTATGTCCCCCTATTTTGGATCCAAATTCAAATATATCAATGTCAACATTTTATTATTTAAAATTCAAATATCTAAAGTCAATTTTCAGGATTTAATTTTTGGGAAATTAGAATAATTACATATAAATAGCTAGTTATTGCATCATTTAAAAAATAAGTAGAAATTATTGGAGAAATTATTATCAAGTAAGTCAAGAGAAACCATTCCAGTGATTGATTGTAGCGATTCAAGATCCAAACATCATGTCAAAGTGTATGTGAGTGTGTGTTCATGTTTATGTTATCATATTTTTTATGAAGGCTAACCCTTTGTAGGTCTTCAAGCAATTCAAGAAAGTAAGATCCAATCCTTGAGGATATGTTTATAACTTTAGTCCTTCAAGGAAGCCATTGAAAGGTGGTGAATACTACCACTTTATGGATTCATCATTCCTTCCTGTCATAACTTATCCTTTTATCATTGAAATTGCCATTGTGGAAGTGGAAATACTAACATGAGGGTTGACTAAGGTAAGCCCCTAAATGGAACAACCTTTCTTCCCTCTTTGAATGTGAGGTTTTATATCTGAGGAGGATTGATGGAATTTTTAAGATCAACTATTCATTATTACAATAAAAACCCTACATCTTGACAATTCATGAAAACTCAGTTACAAAGTTATCCAATTGTGATTCGATAGTGTGACAAGCAAAAACTAGAAGATCTTATTTGGCACCAAAAGATTGCAAAAATAGATCTAAATTATCCCTACATGGATAGTGGCACCTAGGGAACCTATGCCAACCATTTTTAGCTATAAATTCACACCATAAGTATGTTGGGATTAGGGTGTCTCAACCTTTGATTAGCAACATTTATTTATTATTTTGTGATGTATTTATTTGTTTTTAATGTTTCATTGCCCACCCAAATCAATGTCACTTTGTGAGACCTGTTAGTGATCTGGTATCCTACACGGCAAGTGTCATGTACAATTTTTAAGCTAAATTATTAGAGGTAGGTGTCCACTTTATGTTACACCCCAAATTGTGTAATTACTATTTACTATTACTATGTACAGTAAAATGTAAATGTAATGTGAGTTCAATGGATGAATAAATTGTGTGTGCACTTTGTTCTGACTATTTTATGAATGAATGCCATCTCATTTAATATTATATGAAGGAATGCATTTATGTGAAATAGATGGTTATTGAACTAATATTCTAATCATGGAGATGTATTATGTGTAATGCATATTTTGTTGAAGAGCTAACTACCTTGGGCATATTTTGAAAATGTGGATGCAGGTAGATGTTCATTCCTCCAAGTGGAGGGGAAGTATCACTTAGGAGAAGGTCTTGGTTAGGTAACTAGTAATGTAACCTATCTAAGCTTACACACACCACAAAAGAATAATTGAGTCAAGTTATCATGTGGGAAATAGGTAAGTGAGTCATCCTTAGAATAATGTTTCCACATTAGTAAGGGTCTTGTTTACTACTGAATGCATGCTTGAGTGATGTTTATCTAACTAAGCTTGTGAGTCCTTCCTTATCCTACTATGTTTGTTTGTGTCATTGAATGAGTGTTTGAATATATGCATACATGTATATATATGCATATGTCGGCATACACATATGATGGATATAATGGGATGTCCATATGGGTATGACAACATATGTATAGACATGCATATACGTATATAAATTATGATGCTATGTGTCTTTGAGCCTTCCATCGATACACATCTACATCAAAATTATACATTTATATGAGTATATACATACATTGATCTGTATGTGAGAGCACAATCATATGCACATATGTGTAAGTAGGAATACTTACAAACATACTCACTCGAGGGATAAATTATATAAATATGAAAATATAAATACATTTAATGAATTTTCATATCGATGATAATAGGATATGAAAGGGTAACCTAATACATAGATATATATGTATGAACATATTTAATATGAAAATGCATGTACATGTGTATATGTGTACATAAGAGTACATACGTATTGTTTTTCTGGTAATGTTAAATAAAGATGTACGCATTCATGATATTGAATAGATCATTTGTGTTTCTATATAATATATATATATATATATATATATATATATATATATATATGTTTGTATATATGAGCAATACACATATAAGCATAAATGCTTAATAGATGAGTGCATATGAATATATATATATACATACATACATATATATATAATGTGAATGTCAACTTGATCATATTCATTTGTATATTGAATGTATACTTGCTTTATTGATAAATGAGTTATGCATTCGAGGTATAAAGCAATATGTTTTTATCATATGAGCTAATATACGTATGAGTAGATGTATACGTATATACATATATATGATATACTCTATGTATATATATAAGTCAATATACAAATATGGGATATACTCTATGTATATATATGGGGGGAAACATTATAAATATAGGTGTAGCCATATAGAGCTTGATTCACAAAGGGTAAAGTGCTTAGCCCAATATATGGAAATGATTTAGCATAAAGTACATGTGTATTGAGTAGCACTTAGAAGTAACTCAACACATTGTGAATGGGGCTATGAATGGAATAAGAAATACGTGGTGAATACATTTGAACATCATTTACTATGATATCGACTATGTCAAACAATGAATGAAAATTGATTATTATGCAAAAATATAATGGTGAAAGAGTCGATATTCATGGGTGACTTAATAGCTAAACTATTGGAAATGAATATGACTGTATTCATAAGTCGATTTATAAGTCTTTACTGTCATTCTTTAATCTGCAATATGCTTTATCATTTAAGTCAATATTGAAGAGATCAATGACTTATTTCTTCTTAGACTTGGTCAAATAATAAACCACGAATTGTTGTGGCTATTAAACAACTATTGAATGCTCCAAATAATCAATGAATTTTTCAAAATAAATTGAGTTCATTAGTTTATACTCAGCATGGACCAAGTCGATGCAGATTGAGGTGGGAAGCTTTGGTCATTGATTATTTCTCTTAATAGTAAAATTACCCAACCTTTGTGTTCTGCTTATCATAGAAGTCTGCAGTTGTATTTCATCACATGGAAGTTGATTTATTCTTCAAATTGTTGTCATGAATTAGGTTGATCTATTAGTAATCAAGCTGAGTATCTACTTACTCATTCACTGCATTTCTAAGTTGTGATAGTGGCATTGTTTGCATGTTTGTATCTATCATTTTCATGCCTAGATTGGAGGAATAATAGTTTCTTTCTTGTTGTATAAATAGGAGCAAGGAGTTCATTGTTTGGGACACCTCATTCTCACTCTTTTATGCACTATTTCTTGTGCATCAAATATTCTTATTAGTGAGCTTTTCCATCTACAATAATCTACCCAAATAGTGAAAAAGAGTCTTGAGATTTAAGAGAGTTTTAGTTATCTTTTGAGAAGGAACAATTGCCAACTCGAGAGTTAAGTATTGAGAGACTTGTTGGAAAGTTAAG
>VDFB02056272.1:0-10792 GCA_007258455.2 Sequoia sempervirens | reverse complement strand
GTCATCCAGCAAAAAAAAAGGCAAAAACTCAATTTAAAAACATAAAATAAAACCCTAAAAAGTGCCAAAAATGCCTTATATTGTCTTGGCCGACCAAATGAGGCTCATTTTGCAAACTCAAAAGAGCAAAAAGCACCATTTTTTTGCCTCCAAGTTGAAATAGTGACAAAGAATTGGGATCCTGCACCTGAGTGTGCTGATTTAGATGCTACAGTTGCACAACTTGCCTTGGCTTCTACAGATGACAATGAGGCAACTGATGCATTTAATGCACCTAGTGGGAGTGGCAATCCAATTGATAATGGTTCAAATGAAATTGAACCAATTAAGGACCATGACCTTGATGCTTTTGATGAAGACGAATTTGAAGAATACTTAATTAAATATTGTCTTGATTGTAATTTGAATTTTCAATAGAGTATTTACTATTTACATTTTTGCAAATTATGAATATGATTATATGAGGTATTACCATATTTCAATATTCTATGGCATTATGGCATTATGATTATATGATTATAATTTTGAACATGCTTATGAGTCTATGGCATTATGTTTATATTTTAATAATTTATAAATTATATATATATATATATACTCCCGTACCTGTAACCGTACCCAAGGAATTTTTTCCAAACCGGCAACTTAGGCTTTCCCTCTAATAATAGCAGCCTTAGTACTTGGTTCTTGCTCTAGCACTTGGCTCCTTGAACCTGAATATACTTTTTGTGCTCTCTATCTCTGCACCTTGCAAGTGATAAAAAAATTACTACACACCACTGGCTGTTAGCAAATCTTAGACACAATGAAAGAACTTGCTTGGTACCATTTCCCTCTCGTCCTATAGAAATTAGAAGGAATGACTTTGATAGCACCTTCCTGCATTGACAACTCAAACTCCACGTCCCAATAAACATTTGATGCTTCAACATGTCTTCATGGGCTTGCCCCTCGCGTTGGCTTTAGCTTTCCTTCAAATGGCAGCCTTAGCACTTGGCTTTTACTCTAGCTCTTGGCTCTTTGAAACTCAGTATGCTTTTCTTGCTCTCTATACCTGCGCTGTGCAAGTGATAAAAAAATTACTACACACCACAAGAGTTCAGTTACAGGACGTGGTCTTAGGTAAAAAAAATGATATTCTTATGGCATCTTTTGTCAAGGCCACTTCTAGTGTTTGCAGTTTTATTTGTTGATGATGTTCTTATATTGTGCCTGTTATTTTTTATGTCTGATATTATCTGAAGTGGAAGAGGGTTTTGCTAACTTTTTCTAGCTTAATGTTTTCTAGTTAGATTTGGCTGACATTACATATTTATCTTTGTGCTGAAACTATTTTTGCAGTATGAACATATGGTATTATGGGAGTTGCTTATTCAAGGTCACCACGAATCAGATAAGAAAGTTGGTCCTGGCATTGAAGCATTTCAGGTTCGAGTCCATCCAGAATTTCGGAGCAGATGTTTTGTTTTGATGAGGAAGGATGACACCATGGATGACTTTAGTTATCGCAAATGTGTAGATAGCCTACTCCCTCTGCCAGAGAACATGAAAACATCTGGAAATAATTTTGGGTCATTTGATCAAAAGAACAGTAAGAAATCAAAACAAGGCCGAGGTGGCTGGGGTGGTGGAAGAGGTGGAGGTGGTCGAGGTGGCAGGCATGATGGTAATCATGGCAGGCATGGTGGTCGTGGAAGGGGTCGTGGTAGGAGTTGAAAAATACAGAAATTTTGAAATTTCTTGTGTTATGTTATTCTAGTTTATTTATATGAAATGCATGTTCTTCAAATTTTGGAAACAAAATGCTTCTTGTTGAGGCAGTATTTGAGTAGATGAAAGTTCAAAATTTTGAGGTATTTATATTATAGAACTACTTACTGGCAGGCAATGTTTTAGTCCACGGTATGTCTGGAATCTGAGTTATTTTACAATTTTAATTCCACAACCTTTTCCTTTTGTTCTGTTAATATTGAATGGCAATGGGTTCAACAAGATTTGGCCAA
Organism: Sequoia sempervirens; assembly: GCA_007258455.2. Lineage (NCBI taxonomy): Eukaryota > Viridiplantae > Streptophyta > Pinopsida > Cupressales > Cupressaceae > Sequoia > Sequoia sempervirens. Next base: position 8,789 of record VDFB02056272.1, on the reverse strand, counting down.
AATGTTGAAATCCTCAGATTTTTTTTACCTGCAATTTAAGTCGCAATTTTTTTGAAGATTGTTGCATGAAGAAATACACTAGGTTGTTCATCTCATTTCTAAATAGTTATCAATGGGCGTTGCCATCTTTTTCTCTGAAAACCCATGTACAATCCAAAATAAATTGACCCATCTCCAGTATACTATTTGCTCAGCACACACATGTAAATTCTTAATGACCAGATTTACTTAAATGGTACTAATTCAAATCAGACACAATAACACAGCAGATACCCTGGGAAAACCCTCCTCTTGAGGGAGAAAAACCCAGCAACAACTTATATATTGAATTGTCACTAGAATGATCTTCTTACAATAGGGCAGGATACAGGCCCAATTACAAGCATCAACAGATGATGCAACACAGCAATAAGAGAACACAGATTGCTGAAGAATAACTCAGGCTTTCAAACAACACAGAACTGCCTTGCTGCCTTGATGAATTCGCACTTAGAATATAATAGATACAATTGAACTTGACTTGATGATGAATGGAGCGAACTTAATGAATATATATACATGAGAGGGAGAGAGAGACGCATCCTTTCATTTAATCCCAAGGTCGGCCTCCAAGAAGAATCGCGTCCAATGGAAGTGGGTCGGCATCATAAGAACTCGTGCCTTTTCTTTAAAACAAAATCGTGCCTCTTCATAATGTAGTCTTAACATATAATTAGCACCTTATAAATATTCGTGCCTCTTCAATATAAATATCTCATATAAATTAATTAGCATTAAGCTATCATTTAATTTATTCATGACAACACGGAAGTACTTCGAATACTGCATGTTATTGTCATTAACAATCACATCAACTCTTTGATTGTATCTGCATCATTTTAGCTCAAATAATTTGTTCGGTAGACAGTTTGAAAAAGGAATGGCAATTTTTAATCTACTTTTGTATGAAGAAGATTCATCTGTATTATTCCTGAGTTCTTAGTATGCTTGATGTATATGACTAAGAAGCATTTTTTAAAATGACTTCTGCTTAATGTATACGAGCATGGTGCATTTTTTAAAAATCATACTATTTCCTGTAAAGCATCAAGAGCTGACTAACGTGTCCACCTAGTGGCTATTATATACGATCTTTATGGAAGGTCTCTAGACAATGAGATTGAGATGAAATGCCTAATGTAATAGGATATATTGACAAGACAAATTCTAACATTGTTTAAAACATACATAAAAGGGTTGAAGAGACAACCTGTGGAGGAGCATTAGAGTTTTATTGTGCTTGTTTGGAGTATCATATCCAAGGCCAGAAGGAAAATTCTCCCTTTATATTTTGTTGGACTTCTGGAAAAATTGTTGTTTGGAGTTTAAATGTGAACGTCTTTTTTTTATAATTTCATATCCTCAGTATTCACAGTGTGTTATTGAAGCTAGATTAAACCATAATAACATTTTGGGGTTAAATTTCTAGAAGTCATCTTCATATTTATTGTCCTTGCAAAAATTTGTCAGGAGATCATTCCACGTTGTTTCTAGGAACACATTGGATGTCCTTTCAAATTGCAAGGTCAATGATTCCAGTTCATTGGAGGATTGTGTTACCAGTTTAATATGCCAACATGGAATATACTAAAATTCACTTCAGAACAAAATTTGCTTTAGGTCAGGCACTTTGCCATCTGAATGTTATGTGGTGCTGGCTGAGTGGAGTGCAAGTGGTAAATTGATTGCTGAGTGAAACAACCCTTTGAAATTTCATAACTGAAAATACTAACATAGGGTAGAGGGACTACAAATTTTGAGATCGAGTAACTTGTGAGGGAGGCATGGCAACATAACTGCTGGACCTTTCCTCCAAGCACTGCTTGGCTTTCTACAAAAAATAGTGGTCATGAAGGGCATTAAGTTCTAGTAGGGTTTCAATGGGTAAAATAGATTTACAACACCACAAAGGAACATATACCCTTGATAATTAGGAGAAAGTTCTCTTTATTCAAATTATATGAAGATTGTAAGTAACTCTACCAGAATTTGCAAATGAAGGAAAGCTTCGGTGAAGAATTTGGAAGGTAAGAAATAAAAGAGAACTAAACGAGGGTTGTATAACAGCTTTCGTCCCTGCAAAAGATGCATTGGTGTATGCAAGAGATTCAATGTGCACCATGGCAAGTCTTCATACTGATATTGGATTGTTAAATGTGGTTTGTCTGCTAAGACTTGTTCTATTCAGTAAGCTGGTGGCTTAATGCAATAGTTTCCGAGGGTGCATCTACAGTTAAATGCAATGCATAATTTGTCATGTATGATTTGTCCCTGTATTGCCTGTTTTGTGTTTTATGATTTTTTTCTGCCTGCGACTTCACATCAACTACTACAGAGTGTAACAAGGATGAACTAAATACGTTTATGAAGTGAGCAGTCCATCAAAATTTTAAACAAGTTCTAGAAAATGGCATTCTATGTATTACATGGAATTGTCCAAGATTTTGACACACTTTAAACTGGTTAACAGAATAGAAATTTGAGGATATTTATTATAAATCGGCATGCCTAAATTTGTAATTTAGTAGATAGATAGCAGTTGTTGGCTTACAAACAGGAAATGCATAACGGAATAGAACCAAAAATGCAGTGCCAAATAAAGTTGTTGATAGTCATAATATGTATATCTGTGTTGAATATATAAGGTGGATGTTCAGATCACAGCAGATTGAAAACATTGAAATCATAGACATTGAAATTGCACATTGGAAAAAAATGTTGTCATTAGGCGACTTAATCCAAACAATAGTGCCAGTTAAGTTTTGTTCTGTGCAAAAGGTGATCTGTGGTAGAAATATAGGCGATACCAACAAAAAATGTGGTTCCATATGAACAATTAATATTGTGCATTAGCTCTCGCTGTCAAGGATACAATATTGCATAGCCTAATGTCCCAGATGTAGGAAGCCACAAATGAAGTTATCTTTCTCTTAAATGGAAGCTGAATTAGAGTAAACCCCTATTCGCTGCAACCAATTCTTTTATGTACTATTGATTTTAGTATCATTGATAATTTGATCTGAGCAATGTCACCAAAATCCTTGTGTAGATTGAGAATAATCTAAAACCCAAGGCTAGTTTGCTTATTTGTTTCAAAATTTGTGCGAGCTAAAGGTAATTTGTTAGCGTGCTAGCAGTTTTCTTAAATGCATTCATCCATTCTCACGATGACCCTAATTTGAGCTAGCCAGCGTCCTAATGAAAGAGTACTTGGTTCTTACCAATAGTCTCTGCAAGCCTGACGGTGGCAGAGAGGAAGAGTTGTAGGTGGTCATACACAAATAACTATGATACATAATCTCATCTTGAGCATTTGAGTAGTGTATGCCATTTACAGACCCTTATCTTTGTTTGGTAAAGTTCTAAAACTTCACCACAGGCTTAGCTTTTGGTATTTTTTGTTCTTTTAGTAGTTCGAGAGCAATAATAGTAACTTTATTCTATTGAATTACTAGAGATAATCATTAGTATCTTTATAGTAGACTGTTTTGGGTGAGGGATTTGAACCCCCTTCATTGTGGTTAGTAGTGGCGTGCTCTAATCCTTTGAGCTATAGGCCTCTTCACGAGACAACAAATATTGCATTTTGTAGTGTGGAATGAAAAAAAAGAATGCCGGGGTTGGGTTTATGACACCTAAAACTAAGCATTTTTTATTTTATTTATTATTATGGGTTTGAACTATTTTTTCATAGGGCTTCCCCTACAATATCATCACCATAGTAAAATTTAACCACCAAGTTTTGATAGATTGGTGTGATTACCTTACACTTGAGACACCTGAATTTCAAACCATAAACAAAGGAGGCCATAAGATATTCGTTAGTACTTGCCAAGCTATCTATTTGTTAGGGGCACACCTCTCTACTTAGCAAGGGAACCTTCTTTTGTCCCTACTAAATATAGAATTTAAAAGGATACTTCATTGAGAATGGAGCTATGTAAGAAAAGCTTCTTAGAACCTCTTAAGGTTTCTTTTTAGAGGAAAATAACCGTTTTTTCATATTGAACAGGAGTAAAAAAGAATTTGATTCTTTGAAGAAATTGTTATTTTTTTTTAGTTCTTTATCACATATGTAGGAAAATGTTATATTAATACACACTATGTGTACTCAATTTGATCAATTAGGTCATGTAGTAATAAGGTTCAAATCATTTGGTCTCTTAGGATGCCTCAGTTGCATGTATCACTACACTTCCACACTAAGTGAAATTAAAAAATTGAAGACACTCCATTTGCATAAATGATAAAAAAACTATCTTAGTGAAGTGTTACATTTTACATTTCATGGAAGTTTTAAGTTCCATGCTTAGTGAACATGACACCATAAAATGGTTATCATGTATAGACAATTTGACAACCATTCCATCCACACTACTCATTTGCAAGTTTTGCTAATCTAGCTAGTCCACTAGCTCTCTCATGTTATAACTTTTATCCAATACTAGTGGTTTTAACATTTTGTGTGATCTCTGGAGGAGTCTATATTTGCATCCTTGAGTATAATACTACTATATTTTCTTCCAAATTCTATCTTAGGGGAACTATGCTAGGCTTCTTTGAAACTGGAATACTAGTGTTACGTTTTGTGTGATTTATGTAGGAGTCTATATTTGCATCCTTGAGTATAATACTACTATATTTTCTTCCAAATTCTATATAAGGGGAACTATGCTAGGCTTCTTTGAAATTGGAATACTAGTGTTACTGCTTGTAGAACTAAAAAATGTAGACAAAAGTGAGAATCAATGATTAAATAGTGAAGATAAGGAAATTGGTGAAAGCCAACAAACACTAAGATAAATCAATTGAACTATTACCTTAAGCCTTTTACCACCTTATCCCTTGAATTGAGCTTGAAGTAAAGTCACCCTTTTCCACTTGATATGCTCTTCAATGTTTTGTTTGATGTAATTTGGATATGGTGTGGTTTTATCTAGCATAAAACCAACTTAATCATGGAGTGTTGGATGGATTTTAATAACCAATACAACAACATAAGTTTAATTGAATAACTTGGATTATTAATGAAGATCAAGGCTCTAATTTATAGATTTTTAGTGGCCAAAAAAGAGGGTTGAGATGGATTGTGGGATGGATATCTAGGATCAAAGGAGAAGATGGAGTCTTAGCCTTGTGACAATTCTTAAAAAGTGGAGGCTTGATACAATGACATGTGGCATAGGGAAGAGGGCTAGGTGTGCTCATTGGGAGGAACATGAGGTTGACAAGTGGAAAGTGTAAGAGGGGAGATATCAATAAGTAACATGTGGATGGAAGAGGAAAGTGTAGGGTGGCTATACATGTGTGGGAGGATTTCACACATTTGTGAGCAACCAATAGAAGGTTTGGTCAAAGATGAGGTGGAAGGAGATGGTGACCCATGCATGCTTACAAATGTGTGAGCATTGGAGAGGGTTACGGAGACTCATCACATGATGTCAAGTTTGGAGATTTGGATGAATTTTTAACTCGAGAAAATGTTAATGATGATTATGGGAGGATTAATTCATTAATTATTCATAATCAAGTTTAGAAAAATTAATGAGGGGGTTATAGTTGATCAAATTAAATTAATCAACCTTCAGAAGAAACATAACAAATTAAATATAATTTAATTATTTATGAGGATAGATATTAGTTACATAATAAATTATTTAATCACAAGAAATTGGAAAATGGTGAATTATGAAAGATAATTAATTATGTAATGGAAAGTCAATTTCAGGGTGTTTACATTTTGTCCCTCTTTGATACGGTGTTGTAACTAATAGAATTGACGTATCAAAGAAAGAAAATTATGCCCTGGTTGAATAAAAGGGGTGGTTGATAATGTGGAAAAGTGAAACCCTAAGACTTCACCTTAGAATTTCAAGGGTCTTTTCCAAAATGGGGTCTTATCATTAAAACTCAAAAGGTGAGTCAATCAATCCTAGGATCTAAATTTGGGGACTTGGAAATGGATTTTATATGAAATGCAATGATATGACTAACTAATTATGCAAATGCACTATTCTGATGCAAATACAAGAAAACTGACAATAGATAGTCAAATTTAAGGACCAAATCTGAATAAAGTAGAGTACTATGTGTTGAGTGATCTCACAACACGCCCCAAGAATGGAAGGCTTGGGGACCCAAGTAAAAAATAATGCTTATGGTAGGCGATGGTAGGCGTTGGTTGGCAAAAGGATCATCAAAAGAAAATGTTAAAGTGTAAATCCTTGAAATAATTCATGGTCTAAGAGCATTGGGTGTCAAATATACCAGGTACCGAAAAGTTGGGTTGGTTGGAATGTTTAATGCAAGGTTTGGTAAGTTGCAATCCGGGAGTAAAGGTTCGGGAGTTGTGAAGGTTCCGGTGGTAATCGAGATCCAGATGAATTTTGTTCCGGTAAAATCTAAAGTATGTTGGGTACTGGGTACTGGGTAAAATGCATTGGCGTTGAAGTGTTAAAGTTGGTTGTTTAATTTTTCTTGAAAGCCTAAAATGTCTAGTACTCGTCTAAAGTGATAATTACATGAGAGTGCATTAAAAGTGTGTTATTTATGACTTGTTTTAAAAACTAATTTATTAATGATGGTTTTATTTTAACAAGAATTTTATTAATGTTTTTTAAAAGGGATTGATATATGAAATTTCATGTGTAGGAGAAATAGTTTGTTGGACTATGTTTCGGTATGGATGGTCAGACAAACTTGGATTGCAAGCAAATCTGATGATGTTACTAGGTTTGGTGGAATGCTTTGAAAGCTCACGTGGGAAAAAAGTTTGTCACGAAGAAACGACAGATACAAGGGACTTGAAATCCTGGTATTACGCATGCGACGAAGGAGGGTGCCTAGCTCTGGGGTGATTTACTTCTAGGTGTTTTAAGCCTAAGCCCGAACCTGAATGTAGGAACAAAAGTGCTAGTGGATTTGAATAACTAGTTCCACCTGATCTCCTTGAATATCTAGTAGAGGAATTCCTACATTTTGTTTGGCAAATTTTCTCGATCCGGTTTGATTTCTTGATCAAACTTTTAAAGACATAAGTCCAAAAGTTTCAAAGTGCTGAAGATGGTCAAAATCTGTTGACTTATTCAGAAGTTCTCTTGCCAGTTGTCATGTGCTACGTGCCTTGCTGCAATTGGTCCCTTGGATTCCCTCTCATGTGTTGATTGACTATCCTGAGTGTCTTATTTCTATAAAAAGCTGGGAGCTGTTTCATTTTAAGTTAAGTTCAGAATTTGTGGATGTCAGAGAACCAAAAAAATTTCAAGTTTTGTTCTTTTTCTTGTTTTCTATTCCATTCTAGACTAAAAACTTGTATGTTTAATTAGAAGTTAACTAATATTAGATCCAATTTCAAAGCTATTTCTTGATATGAAATCTTATGTAGTTGATTGTTTGTTCTTATTGGACAAGATTGTGTGTTGCGTTGTTTAAGGGTGCATACTAACTCTATCCAGTGGAAAATAATCCCCTCTTTCTTTAAACTTTTGCATCATTCTATTCCTAGTTGTGAAGCAATCTGGGGACGTATGGAATGGCTTAGTCTGGTTTGGTTATTTCTTGAGGCATGCGTGGATAATACCTTGGAGAAATTTTACTTTTTAGTAATTTTTTATGCTTTATTTTAGAATAGATGTTTTATGTCCCAGAAATTGTTCCAAAAATGATAAATGCATGGAGTTTTATTATAAATCTTTCAATTCCATGAAAAATGTTGAATGCTTAACGTTAAATCTACTTGAATAAATGCAAGTTATTTGAGTTTCATGAAATATTGTTGCAAGTTCTTTAATGATTTCATGAAGTTATTGAATGAACGGACTGAGATTATGTTCATATCTCTATGATACTATCCAAATCCTTAATGACAATTTACCCCTCGTGTTTAACAACAATATCACAACAAACCCTAAGTGAACCTAGTGCGTCAAGACCTAACATAAATGAGCCTTGAGATCAAGCTGAGTTTTACTTAGATTTAGGTTTTCCTAGTGGAGTCTTTCAAGAAAGATAGGTTCCTGCGGTACTCTGTGATAATTTATCTTCCTGTTGGTGTGCGACTAACATCTGCGTCAACACTATGCACTTGTAGTTTGAATCTAAGCTAATTTTGGGTGGACTAGGGTGCAAGGACGCCTTAGTCTAGGTGTTTGAAACTTGAATTTGATTTCACAAGCCTCAAGTACCCACTCTATAGCTTCTCTCCTCCAGATTTTGTTGTCGGATCTTTGTCTATTGTCGAGATATTGTAGTTTCCGGATCTTGTCAAGTTGTAGGGTGTGAATGTATGAATGAGTGAGTTGTCTTCAAATCTTCCTTCAATCCTCTTCAAATTTTTACTTGCACATTCAAAATGAGAGGAAGGATTGTGTCATATAGGGGCTTGCCTTAGTCAAACCTCGTGTTGGTGTTTCCACCTCCACAATGGAAAAATTGATGAAAGAGAGCTTATCCTTTTGAGGAATAGAGGCTAAAATGACAAATAAATGATGAATCAACAATGGACTAGAACTCACCACTCAAATCTGATTTCCTCCAAGAAATGAAGCCATGCACATCTCCTCAAGGTTTGATTGCAATTTGGCTAGAACTTTCTTTGAAGACCTACAAGGGTTAGTCCTCACAAACAAAATGTATGCATAAACATTAACAAACTCACTAAAACTTGACATGATGCCTCAACTTTGAAATGCTGCAATAAATATCTCAATTTTGTTCTCGACTACTCTTGACCTGATAATGCTTTTCACAAT
>VDFB02056271.1:0-32227 GCA_007258455.2 Sequoia sempervirens | reverse complement strand
TTTCAAAAGTATCCAGGTCTTATCCAAACAAGCTTTATCACCCATGCAAGTGCTTCAATACATGTCCATGAGAATAAAAAATGTCAACAACAATCCAATTTCATTCCCATGCCAACAATTATACATTTTACAAGTTGTCTGACTTATAAATATAGATAACTTATGTAAACCACTAGATAAATAGCATTTAAAGGTTTGTCATCTTTGACTTATAATTTATTTTTGAGTTCAACTAATACAACTATTTTTTTCAGTTTGTTTTCATGGTTGTTACTCATGTAACTTGTACTTTCATATCCCTTTGAGTTGCTTTCTATATTTCTGTCTTCTGCATTGGTTGTGTTATGAAAGTAAAACTTGAAAGTGCCCCTACTGATAAGATTTGAGTCTTTAGTTGTTTACTTGTTTTTGTGATATTTGACTTTTGAGTCTTAATATATAAGTCCAGATGTTTATCTAGATTGATGTGGATCTTGCAAATTCCAGATACTTAAAGCCAAAACATGATTGAGCCTTGAAAGTGGATTGATCCATAGATAACATTATGGCAAGTGCTAGAATGTAATGTTCATTGTGGGTCATGAATGAGTGGAGGTGATACAAAATATTTAAATATACCAGTAACAGTCATATGGTGTTAATCAGTTAATGTAAATGTGACATAAGGATTTATTATATATAAGTGAGTTGAAGGCCATCAGTATTTTGTCTGATTGTCAAAGAGGACAAACTTAACATAGCCATACACTCATAATTGATTTTGGATCACAAGTGTTTGTGTTCAAAATCATCTCTTAGAAGTACATGATATATATCTTCTACAAGTATTTCAGCACACTGCAAGTATTTCTTGACAAGCTTATCTCTAGGTTCACCTAACTTAGAATTACGTGCCAGATGCTACTATGTTTTTTCCTTGGTGAGTTAGTTGTGTTCCTTTTTGTTCATAAGGAACATCTTTATAATTAATGTGGGTTTGTCTCTTTTGATGTGCAATTATTTCAGGCCTGCAGTCAAATGGATTCCAGAGAGGTTGTGTTTGGTGGAGGCTCATTAGGTAATATTTTGGAGTAATTCTTTAATTGGAAAATATATCCTTATTTTCTATAATTTTATTCTATTTGGTAGAGTGGCTCTGGGGATAAGGATTTTAAATGTTTACACAACTCTATGAAGAAGTCATGATTTATTTATAAGAGTGTCTCCAAAATCTACTTCCAAATTACCATGAGAAATCCCCTGAAAAACTGTGGTTATAAGAGGGTGTGGGAGGTGTGCTCAGTGAATGCGATGTATATGCTATCCAAAAAAGAACTGAGTTGGTTCCTGCAAAAGTACTTTGGACAATTCAACTGACTAGATATGCATGCATTAGTAGTTTCAAGTGTAGCAGAGCCTATTCAATCATGGGCAATGGGTATGTGCATGATCATCATGGAAAAAATAGGGCTTGAAGTGGCAAAAGTTTGAAAATCAGAGTCAGGAAATTGACATAAAAATTTGAATAAGCTAGCTTCATATTATTTCAAAAATATGTAAGAATAACAGAATCTGTAGAAAATTGAATGTAGTTTCTAAAATCCTAGGTTTATTTCAAAACAAAAAATCTATTTGGTGGAAATTTGAAATTTCCAATGCAAAGAGTACTTAAATCTCTTGTAAGCAGGTGTTTGTCTAACTAATTCTAATCACAATAAAATGATAATATTTTTTTTTATAAGATTTTGATATAAGTGGATGTGACTCCAGTGTCCCATACATTCATATTTTTTATAATTTTGAGCAAATAGTTAATTATGATTTTTATTACAACTTTTAAAAAATATAAAACTTGTATGTGTCCTAATTACCTTAACTTGGTCAAAACTTCATGAAATTCATTTTTTTTAATCCTATAGTATGCTACAAGAATCTAACATGTTTCAAATTCAAAAAATGTGATAATGCTTTGAATGCTATAGATTAACTGCCTATCAATCAGACTTAGGCATAATTCAAATAGAAAAAAATGAATAATAGGTATTTATTAAATTCAAAGTAAAGATAGCTTATATTGCGGAAAGTTGAGAATCTCCTTTAAAAACCCCCTTTTCATTTCCCCATCAATTTTGGGTAAAAAAAGTTGTCAGCCACATACCCTACAAATTCCCATCATATCACCACTTTTTGGCCCATCATGATCCTACACATACCCCAATGTTAGGAGATTCATTTGTCTCTCTAACAAATATTTTTTTCAACCATTGCAAATTTGCAACTAGCTTGAAATGATATCTTCATTATTGAAGAACTAGCATTCGTCTTGTCATAATTCTTTGGAAGAAGTGTAGTAACATGGGGATACTATAAATAATATTATAAATTAAAGGATTCAAATTGATCTGGTCAAGCTAGGTAATTAACACCATATATATGTGGTATTTGTCTTCTTGGAGACAACAAGATTTATTCAATTATCCATTACTAATTCTTATTCTCTCTTATTTTTTGTGTGATCTATGCATGTTATTTTTCATTGTGCTAGTTGTTAGAACTGAAAAATTTCACATTTTTCACTAGCCTCCATCCTCCAATCCTTCACATTCCACATAAATTCATCACATTTTAAATTTATGATAAAAAAAATTGTTGAAATTTGTGTGACAAGATCCATTTTGTTGCCCACATTTCCAAATTGTCACACCCATAAATAAGTTTGAGACTCCATAATTTTTCCTAGTTAAAAATTAGCACTATCGGCCTAATAATGCATCATCATTGGAACCACCATCATAGCCTCACTAATGGCTCAATGAAAATAGTTCATAACATAGTATGTAACAACACCCTATCAGGCTAACTCCTAAGGCGTTCCCCCTAATAGACTGATAGAGTCAACAAAAGTAAGTACATCATTGTAACACATGAAAATCGGTGGAACAAATGTCTACATTCCCCCGATAGCCCGATATGATCATTAATGATCAATAATTATTATATATCAGGGGAATTAATGTGTATCGGGGTAACATATTTTGGCATCCCGTCGATAGATCGAAGGAAAAATTTTCATCGGTGGAGAGGGTGGATAATGGTGGAATAAGGATTGAAGCCTCGCTGATACAATGATGATGATTGATTGTGAACTGATGTGACATCTCAAGGCATCATCCATATATTTAAAAAAAATGCTTCTCCCTAATGAAAAGACTGAAAGGGGTGGTGTATTTATGAGCTAGAGTTCAAGTGAATTATATCACAAGTTGATCACATAATTGTTTTAGAGTCTGGAAGATTTCACTGAGGGCAGAAGCAGAAAATAAAAGCTAGGAATTCTCATGTAGCAAAAACCAGTGGAGGAAAGACCCAAGTAAGTACACTAATCCTGGCTAAGAAGTATTTTTCAAAAGATTAAGAATTCAAACAATGGAGGAAAATGCAAAAAAACCCAAAGTTAAGAAACAAAAAACTAAGAACAAACTCTTGAATCAAGACCTGATAGATCAATTCCCTCGGTTGGGGCCAAGACCCAGGAGGGGTGCTAAAATGATTCCTTTAATGGATAGATTATTAGATAAACATAAAGGTTTGGGGGATATTTGGACACCATGGCGCGGGTATGGGATTTTCATGTATCATTAAAGGAAAAAATTTAGGTTTGAACAGTTAGTCTGCAACCCGTGGAGGTTGAACTTGGGAAGACTCGTGGTGCCCAATGTGCTCATAAATGTAGAATTAATTAAGTCTCTAGCTAGCAGATATGACCCCAAGAGGATAACCATCCAAGCACATAATGGGTCTGACATGCTTTTTATTTCCTAGGATTTAATTTCTAATGTGTTTCAGTTGGAGTTTCCTATGAACTTGCCATTCACAATTAGAGATCTCTTGACAAAGTATCACCATATGGATACCAACTACAAATGATGGAAACTACCCTTGCATAGGCCTAAGAGTGAAGGAGGCCAACTAAAGAGGTTTTCGAGTAATGAAAACCCTCCTTTTCATGAGGACTTGTTTGAAGAATATTTCAAATACACTTATTATTCAGCTATTCAAGTCTTGGGGGTAGAGGTCCCACCCCTCATGCCTATTTCCCCAATGGTCTTAGCTACAGACATACAAAGCAATGATGCTAGGTCATTCAATTATGCTAGATACTTAGCCAATGACCTAAACCAAGAGCTTGAAAATATTAAAAACAATAGCGGATATATTCATTTCAAACATTATTCTCTATTCATGCATTTGCTCATGCATGAGGGACATGTTATAAGGGTCTGGAGTCAAGAATTAAGAATAAAAGATACAAATGAAAATGGGAACCTCAAACCTGTATAGATGTGGACTTCATTGTGAGATAGTTGATTTGGTGGATCTCATTATCTTTATTTTGAGGAATTTTTTGTGAAACCATTAATGGAGTGCTAGGATATCCATGTGATTATAACTTATCCCCAGAAGTGAAAAAGTTTATAATACCAAAGGAAAATGACCCAAGGAAAAAGGTGGATCATAAATGGGGAGCCTGGTATGCTTTTCCTAACTGCACAGTGATTAGGGTTTATGGGTTTGAAGGAACTCCACACTTGTTGCCATGAGTAGTTCCTGATAGAATTTCCTACTAGAAATTGTGAGGAAATTAGCAAAATATGATGCCAAAAACCTCAATGGACACAACAAAAAATCAATCATGCCCAGTACCTCATGTTTTGGAGACTTTATAGTGGTTGGAAATGAGGGATATGAGGAGATTGATGCTAAAGTAGCACAATATAACCTCCCTCTAGGTAACAAAAGGAAAAAAATTGATATAGAAGGTTGTATTCATAAAGCAAGGTTATCACAGGGGTTATCAAGCTATGAGCAGGTATTCTTAGTTGAAGATGTAATCATAAACCATGATGAAGCCTCTACCACTAAAAGAATGACTACATATAATAGGGTTATGCTTGGAAAGGAATTCAAAAGAAGAAATGTCCCATCTTATTCAAAGGCATTTGGTGAAATATAGGATCCTCTAGCAAGGATTGAGCAACTCATTGCTCATATGGATGAAGCACGTAAAGAATGTGTCTTAGTTTTTCTTTGATGCCCCTCATGCAACCTATTCAAGAGTGCATGCTAAAGATATAGAACCCTTAGATTATATCCCTTCACAACCAATTCTTAATGTGAGTTTTTCTATAGATACTGATATGAGTGAAGAAGAAGAGAGTGATGAGGAAAGTGATGAGGAGGAAGAGAAAGTACAAAAAATAAGTGCTCCTATAATTGTATAATATGAGCCTCCTCAGGAACACAATGTTGTAAGATTTGAAGCATCAGATGAATTATCAGATGATGTTAGGGTCAACACTAGACAAGAGTTCATTTATGATGGAGATTTTGTTAAGTCTCTTGAGTTTAACTCATTTTTTTACAAATATAAAGGAAAGAAAATGAGACCAAATATGTAGGATGTCACTCATGAATGAGAAGTTGTTGTTTTGAAAGAATTGAAAAAATAAATAGACAAAGAGATGGAGTCCATCACTCTTGAGAGAGGGAGATAGTTACTCCAAGAAGCTAGAGTATTGCTTTTTCCTGGATGGGATATAAGCTCTGCAATTATGTTTGATAATTTCAGAAAGAGAGGAGATAAAACAATGAATTTAACAGACGAAGCAAGTGACAAGATGTATTCAGGATCTAGATACAATCCAGATGAGGCCACCTTGCTTATTTGGTCATTGTACCCCCATGACAAAAGATGAGTTATAATTGATAATCCAAACCAAATGTTTGAACATCTCTTGGTTCAAAGAGTAGGGGATACCAACCCTATGGAGAGAGCAGAGTTGAATGCCAATGTGGAAAAGTTCACCAAGGCATAGATTGATAAGCTGGTTAAAGAAAATGATAGGTTGAAGAAGGAATTAGCACATCAAAGAGAAAGACCATCTTCCTCTTCCACAACTGAATTGTATTCCCCATGGCTTGAGAAAGATAAGAGATTATTGGATGCAATGGTTGATACAACTTATTGGAAGAAGTGCCACCTGAAATCTCAGGAAAAATGTATAGAATTAAAGATACTGCATTTGAAATGATCAAGGGAATATTCAATAAGATGATGAAATGTATAGATGAATGTTGGAGGAAATTTAAATAGGTACTCTCAACAATAGAGGAGAATGAACGATTACAAGGGAGAATAATTGAAAAGAGACAAGCTTCAAGACATCAAATCCTGAAAGGACAGACAATGCAGACACATAAAAAATTGGTAGAAGCACACAATGGATATCATAATAGGCTCATTAAGGGTTTCGAGTGCTTCAATTCGACTTTGAAACTCTATGATGATATCGGAAATCCTCAAGAATATGGATTGGAAGGAAGATTTTAATGTGATTCTGACTACTGCATTACAAGACATTGATGATGAGGATATGATTTTACAAAATACTCACAACTAGGTTGAGAAGATGATGTATAGGGAGTATGATATGAGAGTGGCGATCTCCAATGTAGATACTTGTGCTGAACAAGAATACATCCATCACCTCTCTACATTCAATTTGTTCCTCAACCAAACTATGGATACACCAGACATTGTAGGGAAACCATCAGGATGAAAGGAGTCAGCCAAAAACATGAGGACCATATCATGGAGTAGAAGCTTTGAATAGATCTTAGGTGGTCATAGTATTTTTCTTGGAGATTAAAAGATTGGTGTATTTAGTTGCTGCAATATTTTGTTTTCTTGATTATGTTTAGTTATCAAACAACATGACTTTTTGTAATGGATCTATAGCTTGTTGCCTCTTGCATATATAAGAGAGACCATGACCAGAATATGTCATCAATATCATATCATAAACTACTGTTATAATGCATATTATTCAAAGATAAATATAATGGAGAAGGTTATGCATAATTGTTATTTTTCTTTCAAGCGTTCAACTGTTGTGTGGATTTATATGTTTATATGTTATTTGGCTATCTCTGAAGTGGTTGTTTATGTTATTCAAATTGAGTGTGTGGAAATACATTTAATTTGTCAATACACATTTGTTGTAGTTGTGTGACGTTGTTGACTGGTTTTGGTGTGCATAAGAATTAAAATTCCTTTTAATAAATCAAATTTGATAGGTTCCTATTTGGATTAAAGTCCTTTTGAATAGATTGTCTTAATTGGTTTCCTTTCACATTTGAATTAAATCCTTTCACAAATTCACAGTAGCATAAGGGGATATCACTAGGATTACTAAGAAGAGTCCAAATATCTGACATACTTGCACGTTTTCATAATGTGCAAACATTCAAAGTGCCCAACTATTCGAGTTAAGATGACGAGTGAATCTACCTATCTTACAAAACCCTATCTCCAAAATCATCATTCATCCCTCCACTCTGTCCACCCAATAGAAGTAGGCACTAGTAATAATTAGATATTACATACAAAATACAACTCACAAACTTGAACTCTCAATTACTCTCACTAGTATTTAGACATTAAAACTCTGCATTTGCTTCATCTCACATGCCATAGTAAGTAGATTGCTCAATCTAGGAACCATATCTATCTGCAAATCTAAATTATTGTTCAGGTATACCCACCTAGGTTTGGAAGATCATGAAGAGTAGAAGGTAATTGGTCTTGCTTACCTTGTTTGTGGTCTAAAGGTGTATTAAGGGATTGGCACCCCCTTATGGTTTAAAACTTGCACTTTGGGACCTAACACTAGTGATGATGGCCCAAGATTTTTCATGAAAATATATGCATGACTTCCATGGTTTAACTACATCTCACTATCCTTACCATGATGAGAAGGTAGAGGTAGATTTCAACAAGAGCCTCCATTATTTGAGTTGGCATCAAACAATACCTTCAACCTCAACTTATGTCATTACATATAATGACATTTCCCCAATTGTCTGTATTGTTTAATCACACAGTAAGGGGCCTTTAGAGCCCAATGATACCTTCCAAATCTACATATACCTTTGGTGTTAATGAAAAACATAGGCATAAGTGAAAGTGTTAGGAAGGTAGGTCTATTTCATCTAGAATTTTTTCATTGTCGAAATACGTCTACCTTAATTGATGCAAACCTGTTCATGAGATTTACGCATGATCACTATTGCTATCTATGCTCTACTGGTATGATATGCATGTTGGCACTCTCAAATTTCCCAAAGTTGAGATGCCCCATTTCAAAAATTGTCTCTCCACTTTCAGAAGTGCACTTGAAGAATCTGCTTGAGTGACCTACTTTGGAGGGGCATAGTTTGATGACTATTGATTTTCGTGCAAAATCCCCTTGTAGAAACACTCATGTGACCTATGTGAGAAAGCATGCCAATTTTCAGTTTACTGTGATAAGTTTTGATGAGGTTTCAAAAAGTGAAGTTGGAGGGTTTTGACACTTTTTGTTGTTTGCAAACCTTCATTTCTGCAAGGTAGCCACCTATTTGAGCTTGCATTTTGTAACTGGTTCACTGTCAAGCCAAATTCAATGTTTCTCTACATTATCCATACCAAGATGAGCTCACATGTCAGTTTTCAAAGTATCATGAGTTGATTTGCTATTTTTAGTGGATCAAAACCAAATGCAATTTCTTCAGTTTTGCATCTACATTCCTAACAACATTTTAGAGAGGTCAACTTCGACTGTCAATATCTCTTGATGAGTGATGATTGAAGCTAATCCCTTTTTCATATGTGGTCACTATTCCAAAATGAGCTTAGGTATCCAGTGGCAGCTCGCTAGGAGTTGATTTGATCAGTTTTAATTGGTTTCTAAACAAGCACAGTTGCAGAAAAGTCTAAGCAGGCAACTTTTCCAATTAAAATCTTTCACCTCGTGACTCCTTTTCCTGAGCTATCTTTTGCACTCCATTGTTGGGTCAAATTTATATCTTCCTATTCAATTTTTCACCTCCAAGATAAGTTCTGATGGGTTATTTAATTGTTGTTTGATCGCGATATGGCCAAAAATGGTGTTCCAAAAAGTTTCAAATTTTACAATTCTATTGACAACCCATTTCTTATTTTGGCCTAAAACCTCTATGGCTCAATTTTCATCAAGATCAGAGGTCATATCATACATTATTTTAATGTATTTTTGTTGCGGCTAACACGTCCCATATGCCAGTTTACAAAGGAGGTACCTAAATTTTAATGGCTGGGAAAAATTAAAGGGAAATGGGTTTTCTCTAAATAATTTATTATGCCCTAGTGCAAAATTTCATAGTTTCAGGTGCTCTAGTGTGTTTCGCATTGGGATTTCTCAGTTTGGCTTGCAGGTGGAATAAATTTTTTGCCTAGTTCTAATGTTTTAAATGTTTATATTTAAAACATTTCAAAATAATTTTAGGGAATACATATTTTCACCATTTTAATGGGAGGAAAAATAAATTTTAATTCTTTCATCCCATTGGTTGGATGCTCTCAAAATAAATTTTGAAAAGCTTCAAAATGCAGGTCATCCTCATGGTGGCTTCTCTCTGAAAAATTAAAAAACCCTCAAGCAAATGCACAACCTACACTCCAAGAAAGATGATGGGAATATGAACTTCAAAGGATTGCATACAAGTGTGATTCCATAAGTGCCTCAAGGTAGGGAAACACATAAGATAAATTTATGAAATTTTAGTAACTTTCAAACAAACGCACATAATGGAGTTGTTTAACAATTTTAAAAACTTTTAGGCAAATGCAATTGGGGAGTGCGCCAAGCATAGATTATGTAAAATATATTTTTTGAAAATTTCCTAGAAAGAAGGCAATGTAAGGATAGCTGTGAAATGAATTTGTTAAAAAAAAACTTTGAAAACTTGCACTGAGGAGAGAGCAATGTTTCAGGGGCAGGGCTTGTAATGAGGAGATCCCTATTTCTAGTGCCACAGTGTTGGCTGCTAAATGTACACAAGAAAATATGTTGAAAGAACTTTAGAAACGTTCAAGCATAGGAAAGGAGACTTGGCGCAACATATAGAAATTCATTAAAGCATCAAGGAAATGGAAAAGTGCATAGGGAAGGCATGAATCTGTATGGCAAAAAACCCCAAAATAAATGTGATCTCATGGGAAATGCTACGAGTAGGATACATCGAATGAAATTGTTGAAAATGCTTTGGAAACTTTTAGGTAAATGTAATGAATGGAATTCCATGCCTAGCATACACAAAATAGGTTTATTAAAAATGCTACAACATCTAGATAGCCATAAACGCACAAGTTGCAGAGTAAACAAAGCAGCTAATGCCAAGATGAAATATTAGGGCAAATGAAAGTACCAGAAATTGGTCAATGGCTAGGATTTAAGGTGAGATGTAACTCGATCTCAATCGCTGCTCACTATCTTGCACCTTGAAGTTGCTCACCAATTAAACCCATGGGGTTGGCGAGAGAAGTCACGAGAGGTGTGGGCCCACAACTTGGTGTGGCCCCATAACATATTGAATGCATGGGTAAATTATTAAAAGGGGGCAAGTGATATTTATTTTTAATGTTTTATATTGCTTTAAATGTAAAATAATGAGCGGATGAAATCACGACCCTAGCCTGCTATTTCGCGGAATGAAAATGCAAGCCTATTATTTCATGTGAGATCAGCGATAGGAAGCCATGTGGCAGTGGCAGGCCCAGGTGAAATCTTCCATGTGCATGGAAAAGAGCTTTAAGAGGAGAAAGTATAATATTTTAAATGTTTCATTTGCTTTATCAAAGAAAAACATTTAAAGTGAAAAATAGGGCCCGACAAATTTTTTAAAAGAAAGCATTTAAAGGATTAAAGTGGGTCTGACAAAGTGATTTCAAAGGCCCAATATAATCTTCAAAGAACCTTTGATGGGAAAAGGTAAAACTTGAAAGGTAAAATGAATTAAATGTTTCACAATGTAACATTTAAATATGTGCTTTAAAAAATAAGACATTTCTAGGCATGAAAATATTTCACATCAAGGGTTAAATATTGTGCAGCAAGGCGAAATATTTTAGAGGTGGAATTAAAATGCCCAGAATGTTTCAAATAGAGAATTTTTATCTATTCAATATAGAATACATGTGAAAATACACAAGGGAATATTTTGAGGAAGTGAATTAAATATTCACTAAACTTTTATTGCTGAGCAATTAAAATAAAAACATAAATATTAAAGTTATAAAACTTTAATATGTGAAGGAAAAATACAAAGTGCGGCTCCAATTTAATTGAAATGGTAGGAAAATGGAGTTTTCACATGAGTAGAGGATATTTTTTACACAGTAGGGTGATATGGTAAATTTCTCCACATGGGCAGATTTGGAGGCAAAATAAGTTTGTTGTGGAGAGAGGAGAGAGGCTTTGCAAATTTGTTGATCAACGAGATAATTTTCTAGATGGCATCTGTAGATCATTCTTTTAGAACATTCCATTCTTCTATTTCTTCTCTTCTTCTCTCATTTGTAAAATATTCTAAGGTTTTGTATGGGGTTGGGTAGATAGAGAAATGTTTTAATTCTGAGTTATTTTAGTGTCTATAAGCTATAAATGCAAATTTCATGAGCAAATACAACTAGTTTATGCAAATAAATCATGAAAGTGTTTGCATCTTCATGAATATCTTCAAATTATCTCCAGATCTGTATATTTTCAGTCATTTAAATTCAATAATACCAAGTATCTTTGGGTTTGGCATCTCAATTTCATGAGACTGTTTTATCTGTTTATGGGTATGTTCCAATGAAATGGTTAAATACTTTGAATAGATGATTGTGATTGAAGTGTGAAGGTTGAATTTGGTAAGAAAAATTTGATTGATAATAGGAGCGAGATTGTTGGTGTAAGACACTAATAGTTGATGCAAGGCATGGACAATTTTAAATCCACTAGTTGAATGCCATTTGCTGATGAATTATCTTTATGTGTTTGACTCCATGGCCCACAATTGGCACTGATCTATCATTTAGTTTTATGCATCTCAGAAACATTTTATAAATTTAAAATCATTCTTGATCCTTGTTGTTTAGTTGGTGTTAAGGTTTGCCTCCCAATTGTTGAGTGAGTGTTGAGTTACTGAGAATGTAGACATATTTGAGGTTGTCAATTCTTTCCTTGGTATATTTTCATTGGGAATCATCTGCTATAAAAAGTAATGTTTGCATATGAGTGTATTAGGTTTTTAGGCATTGTATAGGTTGACCCACCTTGGTCTTGTAGAGTCAGAAGTGTAGAAGATCTCAATCTTTGACTGAATCTTGTCACTTGGCCAAATCCCCATTGAGTTTGATTATAAGAAATTGGCTAATTCTTTAGGATTCATTGGTCTAGTTCAATTTGGAGCACCAACAAAATGGTGACTCCGCTAGGGAGAATTTGAGAAAATTCTCATTCAAGAATCTAGAAATAGGGTTAAATATCATTTGTATAAGAGTCATAAAATTATTTTCCATTATGAATTTAGTTCAAATGTTGGAGGATTTCAAGCTTGGAGAAATAATTGTTATAGTGAACTTGATTATTTTATGATCTATGGTGCTTTGCTAGTGAAAGGAACTCAAATAGAAGTTTACATGTGAAAGAACTTCATGTTGTTTGAAGTTTAGTCCTCTAGGAAGAGAGGTGGTGACTCTATTAGAAGAACCTATTGAAGATTTGAAGAAAAAGTTTCAGATCTACAATATTTTTAGAACAATTTGCAGTAGCTGCAATGTTTCCAAGTATTCAAGATTCACATATTTGAACTTAGGAGAAAATTTTTCTTCCCTATTGAGTGATTTAGCACTAATAGAGGGAAATGATAGTTACATTGTGTTAGCACACTTCCATTTGCTGGATCTATTTAATGTAATTGCAGTTCCATTGAAATATTTTTGTCTAGTGCTCAAATATTTGATTATATGGATGGTTAGAATGCATGTGTGTATCTTGGGGGTTTCCATCCATTTTTCTTGTCATAATATTCAAGCCCAGGTTGTCATTATGTTAGCAATTTTCATAATAATCTTTCATTTGGTCATGTTCATGTTTATACAAAATTAGTTGAGCCTTGATTTGTAATATCTATGGATCATCAAGGAAAAGTAGCCATACCAGTGAACACCTTGATTCGACTTGTCAAGAAGTGTCAAAAGTATAATAATCTTCAAGCATCTAATACCCCAAAGTGTAAGAACCCAAGAGTTAATAAGCCTAGGTTTAGTTCGAAATGGAATGATATATTTGAAAGATGGCTTAAAGACACCAGCTGTTTCAACAAGCCTAGTTAAGAGACCATCAAACTGTGTCTACTTTTCAAATTGTTGCACCTTTTGTCAATTCCTTTGACCCATTGTATGCTCAATTAGATTTTTCTTGGGTTGATTATAAAATTGAAGGTATGTCAACTCATGTCTATAAGGAGATGCCTAGATTTAATGGATATAATATTTGTGAAGGAGATTCCCATGTTAAAAGTTTTTCCAGCTTCATGGAGAAACACTCATTTGAATATCAGGATATGTGGATGAGATTCTTTGTCAGATCCCTTGAAGCTAGAGCTCAAGATTGGTATTTAACCTTTCTTGAGAAGTGATTTCCTTGTTGGGATGAATTAGTGGCTTCTTATAAAAAAAGTTTACAAGAGACCCCTCTGACCTTTTCATGAGGTTAAAGGAAATCAAGAAAAAAGATGAAGAGTCAAGTGTTGATTTCAGTCATAGATTTTTTATTTCCTTGTCACTAATCCCAGAGAATTTTAGACCTAGTACATCGAGTTGTATCCATATGTATTTTGAAGCATTTGAAGAAGGATCTAGTGCATTGTTAAAAGATTTTGAAATATTGAGTATGCAGATGGCTTATACATTATTAGATGGTTTGGAGAAACAAAGGAATGAATATGTGCAGAGATTGTTGTCTTCCATCATGGGTAAACATGCTGATGAAATCATCAGTTGTGTGAATGAAAATGATCAGATCTCTTCAAATAAATGCATACTTGAGAAAGTAGAAGATGAGAATGATGCATCATCAGATGATGAGAAAGTTGTTAATGAACAACTTACAGAAAAAGTATACCCAATTGCAATTGAACAGCCGAGTCTCTCAAACCAAGAACATGATGAAGAATATGAATTGGATTTACTCATTGAAGAAGAGAAATGTGACCAGCAATGTGATGATATAGTTGATCAAGTCAAATCTACATGTGATGAGTGTAGCTTTGATACAAGTCTTCATGATAAGACAAAGAAAATTTCTAATTTAGAAAATGCTCTTGAGGATGTCAGTTTATCAACTACAAGTGACAAAGTATATGATGAATTTCATTTTGAAAGATCAATTACAAGCAACTGCAATGAAGAAAGTGTTCATGATTCTCAGTTTGACATTGAAAATCTTTCTATTTATCCTCAAGAGGATGTAAATGACAAGCTCAATGAAGGAACCCAGCTCAATACTGAAATGCAAGAGGATGTAGATTTCTGTTATGACATCCCAGAAGAAAGTAAGAAGGAAGAAATGGAAAATCTATTCTCTATGATGGATTGTGACCATGCATGTGACAATGTTGTCAACAATCTAATTTCCCATGATTGGGGAAACCCTGTTTATGATCAACCCATTGAGTTCTCAGATTTTGATGATGAAGACACCCTAATATATCCTAATTTGCAATTTGTTGATGCATCCAATTCAAGTGAAGGTCAAGCAGAGAAAGTGGTTGAATGATAGATCATAAAAATGATCTACTAAGTTGTGAATTTTTTTTAGATTTGTTGACCACTGAATATCAGAAATGTGCACATATGACCAACTCTCAGTTGTTGTGTGCCACTCCTATTGAATTTGATAGTGATGATGATATTCAGGATGCAAGGTATGATGCATGTGTCTTTGATTCTCCTTCCAATGATGAACCAACTAATCATGATGATGACAATGTGAATGGAGACAAGCAACTGCTTGATGACAATGATGCATTGTATGATGAATATGAGAGTGAACATGGTAATACAAACTCAAAAATCTCTTTTGATGAGTTTGAAGCAACAAATAACCATGAGGTTTTTACCTCCAATGAGCTAAGTTTTGAAGATTTCAATGAAGATTTGGACAATTCTTTGTTTGCTGACTTGAATGAGCCTAGGCACTGGTCTTTGAATGTCATTATGGATTTAATTTTGTGAGGAATCAGATTGTCTCTCTGAACCAGAATTGCTTGTTGTTGAGCAAGCTTGTGATATTGAAAAGTTTGACATGCTATGTTCAGAAGATGACCATATGACTACAAATGATGATGAGTCATAAATCTCTGACGACTCTTTGTACCAACATGATGAAGAAAAGTTACAAAGTGTGCCAATTCATGAGTCTATCTATTTGCATATACTTGAAGATGGTTTCCATGATGAGCAAGATCTTCTGGTAAGTTCTTACGATGGTTACACCTTTGATACATAAACTAGTGATCAGATTGAGCCCAATAGTTCCAACCACAAGGAAGAATGTGAATGCTATTTTTGTCAGTTGGAAGGAGTTTTCATAGAATGTGGTAATTTGCCGAACATTGAAGCAAGTTGTTTTTAGCTTGAGAGTGATTTATATGATGAATATAATCAGTTATTGCCACATGATAATCAACATTTTGAAAGTGATTCTGAACATGTTGATAATGTTATATATGATTTCCTATTAGGAGGTGCTAGCATGTTTGATCAAGTAGATGGTTGTGATTAGACTATGCTTTCATATGGTCTTGATCCCCATCTTCAAATGTTGCCACTTGATACAAAATCAGAAAATGAAGAGAGTGGCAACAACGTGTCCTATTTGATTTGGTTGCCATGTGATGACAAAGCTAAATATAGAGCAAGTTTCCACTTGCACGAAGGAAGCCTGATACTTGTGTTTGCAAGGGCACAGTCACCCATGTTGTTATGGTTTGATAGAGGCAAGCATGAGTTAAGGGAGATCAACTCTTTTTATAGAATTGTGTTTGACATAGGTAAATACTGACTCCCCTTTTTTCATTTGGTGGCTAGGGTAACCAGATGAAGTTGAAAATGAAGGATGAATAAGGAGCAATTTGAGGAAACCCAATGGACTCATCTTTTGGTCTACTTCCCCAAAGATCTGGAATCTTGCTATGCCCACAGGGGGCATACATCCCCAGTCAAAGCCACTGTTGGCACTCTCAAATTTCCAAAATTTGAGATGCCCCATTTCAAAAAAAATTCCTCTGCACTTTTAGAAGTGCACTTGAACAATCTGCCAGAATGACCTACTTTGGAGGGTCATAATTTGATGCTTGTTTATTTTCATACAAAATCCCTTTGCACACACAATCATGTGACCTATGTGAGAAAGCATGCCAATTTTTAGCTTTCCATGATAAGTTTTGACAAGATTTCAAAAAGTGAAGCTGGAGGGTTTTGACACTTTTTACGGTTTGCAAACCTTCATTTATGCAAGGTAGCCTCCCGTTTGAGCTTGCATTTTGTAACTGGTTTACTATCAAGCCAAAGTCAATATTCCTCTGCATTATCCATACCAAGATGAGCTCACATGCTAGTTTTCAAAGCCTCATGAGTTGATTTTCTATTTTTAGCGGATCAAAACCAAATGCAATTTCTTCAGTTTTGCATCTACATTCCTGATAGCATTTCAGAGACGTCAACTTCGACTGTCAATATCTCTTGATGGGTGATGATTGAAGCTAATCCATTTTGCACACATGTCCACTATGCCAAAATGAGCTTATGTATCTAGTGGCAACTTGCTAGGAGTTGATTTGATATTTTTCCAAAGATGTGTTTTGAGTAGTTTTAATTGCTTTCTCAACAAGCACAGTTGTAGAAAAGTTTGAGTAGGCAACTTTTCTAATTAATACCTTTCACCTCATGTCTCGTTTTGTAAAGCCACCTTTTGCACTCCATTCTTGGGTCAAATTTCTACACGCTAATTCAATTTCGCACCTCCAGGATAAGTTCTGATGGGTTATTTAATTGCTTTCTGATTGCGATAGGGCCAAAAATGGTGTTCTGAAAAGTTTCAAATTTTACAATTCTAATGATAACCCATTTTTTTTTTTTCTAAAACCTCTACAACTCCATTTCATCAAGATCAGATGCCATATGATACATTATTTTAACATATTTTTGTCTCGTCTAACACGTCCCATAGGCTAGTTTACAAATGAAGTACCTAATTTTTAATGGCTGGGAAAAATTAAAGGGAAATGGGTTCTCTAAATAATTGATTATTCCCCGGTAGAAAATTTCACGGCTTCAGGTGCTCCAGTTTATTCGCACTGAAATTTCTCAGTTTGGCTTGTAAGCGGAATTAAATTTTTGCCTAGTTCTAATGTTTTAAATGTTTATATTTAAAACATTTCAAAATAATTTTAGAGCATCAATATTTTCACCATTTTAATGAGACACAAAATAAATATTAATTCTTTCATCCCATTGGTTGGACACTCTCAAAATAAATTTTGAAAAGCTTCAAAATCCATGACATCGCTCATGGCGGCTTCTCTCTGAAAATTAAAAAGCCCTCAACCAAATGCACATCCTACGCTCAAAGCAAGATAATGTGCATATGAAATTCAAAGGACTGCATAAAAGTGTGATTCCATAAAGTGCCTCTTGGTAGGGAAACGCATAAGATAAATTTTTGAAAGTTTAGTAACTTTCAAACAAACGCACATAATGGAGTTATTTAATAGTTTTAAAAATTTTTAGGCAAATGCAATTAGGGAGTCCGCTAGGCATAGAGTATGTAAAATATATTTGTTGAAAATTCCCCAGAAAGAAGGAAACATAGGGATAGGTGCGAAATGATTTTTTAAAAAGAAAACTTTGAAAACTTGCAAGGAGAGAGCAATGTTGCAGGGGAGGCGCTAATGCTGGTTGCTTACACAAGCAGATATGTTGAAAAGCTTTAGAAACATTCGCACATAGGAAAGGAGACCTGGCGCAACATATAGAAATCCATTAAAGCATAAAGGAAATGGAAAAATGCATAAGGCATGTGTGAATCTGTATGGCAAAAAAACCCCAAAATAAATGTGATCTCATGGGAAATGCTACGAGCAGGATAAATCAAATGAAATTGTTGAGAATGGTTTAGCAAATTTTAGGTAAATGCAATGAATAGAATGCCATGCCTGGCATACTCAAAATAGGTTTATTAAAAATGCTCCAACATCTAGCCAACCATGAACGCACAAGTTGCAGAGTAAACAAAGGAAAGAATGTCAAGATGAAAGATTAAGGAAAATGAAAATGCCATAAATTGGTCAACGGCTAGGATTTAAAATTAAAACAATATAAAACATTAGAAATAAATATAAAACAAGATAAAAGGGGGAAATTGATATTTATTTTTAATTTTTTCTATCAGTTTTAAATGTAAAAAAATGAGCAGATGAGATCATGACCCTACCCCGCTATTTCATAGGATGAAAATGCAAGCCTATTATTTCATGCGAGATTAGTGAGAGGAAGCCACGTGGCAGTGGCGGGCCTGGGTGAAATATTCCATCTGCACGGAAAATACTTTAAGAGGGGTGAGTATAATATTTTAAATGTTTCATTTGCTTTATCGAACCAAAACATTTGAAGTGAAAAACAGGGTTCGATGAAATTTTTAAATGAAAGCATTTAAAGGATTAAAGTGGGCCTGACAAAGTGATTTCAAAAGCCCAATATAATCTTCAAAGAACCTTTGATTGGAAAAGGTAAAACTTGAAAGGTGAAATAAATTAAATGTTGCATGATGTAACATTTAAATATGTGTTTTAAAAATAAGACATTTCTAGGAAAATATTTTACATCAAGGGTAAAATTTTGTGCAACAAGGTGAACTATTTTAGAGGTAGATGTAAAATGCCATGAATGTTTCAAATAGACAATTTCTATCTATTGGATATAGAATACATGTGAAAATGCACAAGGGGATATTTTGAGGAAGTGAATTAAATATTCACTAAACTTTTATTGTTGGGCAATTAAAATAAAATCACAAATATTAAAGTTATAAAACTTTAATATGTGAAGGAAAAATACAAAGTGTTGCTCTACTTTAATTGAAAGGGAAGGAAAATGGAGTTTTCATGTGAGCAGAGGATATTTTTCACACAGTAGGGTGAAATGGTAAATTTCTCCACATGGGCAGATTTGGAGGAAAAATAAGTTTGTTGCGAAGAGAGAAGAGAGGCTTTGCAAATTTTTTGATCAACAAGAGAGAATTTTCTAGATGGCATCTGTAGATCATTCTTTTCGAACATTCCATTCTTCTATTTCTTATTCTCTCATTTGTAAAGGATTATGAAGTTTTGTATTGGGCTGGGTAGATAGAGAAATGCTTTAATTCTGAGTTATTTTGGTGTTTGTAAGCTGTAAATGCAAATTTCATGACCCAATGTAGCTAGTTTATGTAAATAAATCATGAAAGTGTTTGCACATTCATGAATATCTTCAAATTGTTTCCAAATATGTATATTTTTCAGTTATTTAAATTTAATAATACCAAGTATCTTTGAGTTTGGCATCTCAATTTCATGAGATTATTTTATCTGTTTATGGGTCTATTTCAATAAAATGGTTAAATATTTTGAATAGATGATTGTGATTAAAGTGTTCAGGTTGGATTTGGTAAGTAGAATTTGATTGATAACACAAGTGGGATTTTTGGTGTAAGACACTAAAAATTGATGCAAGGCATGAACAATTTTAAATCCACTGGTTGAATGTCATTTTCCAATGAATTATCTTTGTGTTTGACTTGATGGCCCATAATTGGCACTAATCTATCATTCAGTTTTATGCATCTTAGAAACATTTTATAAATTCAAAATCATTCTTATTCCTTGTTGTTTGGTTGGTGTTGAGTTCTGCCTCCCAATTGCTGAGTGAGTGTTGAGTTACTAAGAATGTAGCCAGATTTGGGGTTGTCAATGCTTTCCTTGGTATATTTTGATTGGGAATCATCTGCTATAAAAGCAATGTTTGCATATGAGTGAATTAGGTTTTAGGAATTGTATAGGGTTACCCACCTTGGTCCTAAAGAGCCAAAGTGTAGAAGATCTAAGTCTTTGACCAAATCTTCGATTGGCCAAATCCCCATTGAGTCCGATTATAAGAAATTGGCTAATTCTTTAGGATTCATTGGTCTAGTTCAATTTGGAGCACCAACAATGCCCATGATTTTTTTCCTACAATACTTGACTAATGACTCTCTATGAATAACCCAAGTATAGTGCTTTAATTGCTTTCAAACATAAAGTGGGTGGTAAGTGTTGCTTTATGTGATAACCATACATGACTTAGTTAAGAAATGGGAATCTCACTTATAAGATTTTCTCAATGAATTGGGATCCTGTATGCAAATACATGATGTCTATCTTTTCATTTTTCCCTTTTCAGGTCCACTCTTGAAAGCTCCTAAGTGGTTGAAGAGACCAGTTGGTGTCAGTTTTGGATTTGGAGGAAAGCTTGCTTCATTTTGGCCTGGTACGTCATAGAGTGTTGTTGGCTCTTCTGAGGTAGAGTACAATTTATTCTTTGGTACATGTCATTAAGATGATATATGGTCTTATTTTTCTGCTATTTTCATAGGTATATATACACAATCTCGTTACCGAGGATAGTCTGGTGCTTCGTTCAACAAAGTTTGAAGTTGCAATAGTAGATGGTGAGAAATCATCATTGCGAGCTTTGTGCGATAAGAAGTCTCAGGATTCTCAGTTACTTATTTGTGGATACTTTTTGAATGGGATTAATAACAATTTACATTCATTTGTATTGTTTCACTTGCAAATTTTTGGTTTCTGCATTGATTTAGTTTGGAAGAAGAGAGGGAGACATGGAATTTCCTAAGAGTCATGTTTGAAGATGAAGGAAATGCTAGGAAAAAGCTACTTGAGCACCTTGGATTTCAAGTGCAGTCAACAGAGAATCAAGACTTACAGAAGCTCAATCTACCAACATTGATGATATTAGCAGTGAAATAATCAACAATGTCACTCTTGATGATACAACACAATTAGATCCATCAATTGGTCAAAAGGTGGACAAGATGTTACATCCCCCAATGAATTGGGATCTTGTATACAAATACATGATGTTTATCTTTTTTTTTCCCTTTTAGGTGCAGCTTGAAAGCTCCTAAGTGGTTGAAGAGACCCGAGTTGGTGTCATTTTGGATTTGGATAATATTGCTATATTCTGCGATCTAGCTATGCATGTGTTGCTATTATGTGGTTGTCATTGATGTCAAAACTATTAGAATTATTGCATTGAAGGTTGTATATGTTGAGGATATTGAGAAAATTATTAAAAGAAGAGTTACAAGTTCCCTATGGAACATTGAAGGTCATTAAGGTGTCTTGTTCTATATGTTGAAGATTAGTTGTTGTGGTCTAAAGGGTTTGTTGCTGAGAGTATCTAGTTCATTTATTATATAATTTTCAAAGGTCCGCATGAAGTAGCATTGATCGTATATGAATAGTTGTGTTTTGACAAAGATTCTTGTTAGTTCCACACGTTCCTAAGTGAAGTTTATGTTTCTAGCACTGTTGTTGTGGATGTTTCTCTATTAGTTCTTGTTGTTTTCTTGGATGGTTCTAGATCATGCTCTATCTTTTGGTACATCCACATTGATTGGTGTGCTCATTGTTGAAGATTTTTCTTCAGGTTCGGGCTTTTTCATTTTCAATACATAATGGTTGTAGCGTGTTGTGGATCTTCAAGGAGAAATTAATTGAAGTCCTTTTGTGTTGGAGTTGTTAATTTGTGTCTCCACTATCTTGTGGCTGACCTTGGTAGATTTTCATTGTAAATTTATTTGTAAATTTGGGCCGATATTTAAAATATTTTTTATATTTTGGCCAACAAGGTTGTTAATGTAATCTCTACAAGTTAAGTGGATATACAAGAGGATTGTTTGAATGGTGTAAAGTGTGCCTGTGCTCCTATGTGCAGTATGCATGAATATAGTTTGATTGTAGAGCAGAGGTGAAGAAGATTGGAGTGAAGGAAAAGTTTGAGCAAAGAGTGAAGAAGGTTTTTGTGCTTAACTGGAATTGTAATCAGGGTTGTGTAGAAGCTATTTTCTTAGTTCACAATTTGGATAGTTTTAATCCAAACCTTTCTTTGGATAGTGAGTCCTCTTTTGTATTTGAGTAGTAAGCTCTAGGTAGTGTGCCTGAATGCATGTGCATTCCCATTATTCTTATAATATTGTGGACTAACCTCCACCATGGTTTTTCCCCTAATAGGGTTTCCACGTAAAAATATTGGTGTTCTCTTTTTTTCTGATGTGTTGATTTTCTATGGTTTATTATTCTGAGATTAAGCTAAGTAAAGATTGAAAAGTTTAAAATATTCTCAGATACAATTGATTCACTTCCCTCCTCAACAGATGCCCCTTAGAGTTTTGAAAACAACAACATCAAAGAGCGTTAAGCTCTTCTGAGGTAGAGTACAATTTATTCTTTGGTACATGTCATTAAGATGATATATGGTCTTATTTTTTTGCTATTTTCATAGGTATATATACACAATCTCATTACCGAGGACAATTTGGTGCTTCGTTCAACAAAGTTTGAAGCTACAATAGCAAATGGTGAAAATCCATCATTGCGAGCTTTGTGCGACAAGAAGTCTCAAGATTCTTAGTTACTTATTTTTTGATACTTTTTGAATGGGATTAATAACAATTTACATTAATTTTTATTGTTTCACTTGCAATTTTTTAGTTTTTGCATTGATTTAGTTTGGAAGAAGAGAAGGAAACATGGAATTTCCTAAGAGTCATGTTTGAAGATGCAGGCAATGCTAGGACAAAGCTACTTGAGCACCGTGGATTTCAAGTGCAGTGAATAGAGAATCAAGACTTACAAGAAGATCAATCTACCAACATTGATGATATTAGCAGTGAGATAATCAACAATGTCACTCTTGATGATACAACACAATTAGATCCATCAGTTCAGTCAGAAGGTGGACAAGATGTTACATCCCCCAGAGAAAATGGTGAGAAGTTTTTGATAATTTGCATAGTTTGAAAGAAGATTCCTCACTTCCTCTCACTAAAAATGATCTTGTTGTTGGGAAGGATACCCTAGGTAATGAAGAAAGAGGTGCAACATGAAGCTACTAAAGATTCAACTCAATACTAAGAATGTGATGAAGTCAGTCAAAGTTCTTTAGTTATTGGTGAGTATAAGGGAGAAGTTATGCAATTCCTATCAGCAAACAAGATAGCAGATCCACTTCTTATTTCTCATGTCGGGGGGAGTTCTTTACGAGAGAAAACTTGTGATGAATATTTAAGAAAAATGAACTATTCCTATCTTAATGTTATGCTTCTATACTAATTACATGGAATTTGCAATGTCTTAAAGTCTTTTAATGTTTAATGTTTTACCATCCTTCTTGTATCCAGCTATCTAGATAAATTAGAAGGCTAATTGGCTCTATTTATCTAAAATATATTTCTTTCTGTGGAATATTTCTAACTTAACACTATTAGTGCAAGTGGTTTCTGCTATGGTGATAATGATCTTATTGGCCTTGTGAACAAGAAGCCTTTGAAATCTTGGAAAAAAACTCTTACTTTACTTTGTACACTAAGTTTTTTTTCCCACCATAATCAGTTAAACATAAAATTATGTAAATTGGATAATGCAATTTTGATTTGGCGCAAATTGTACTTGACAATAAGTTTTTTTTATAACTCATTTCTAATTTCTGTGAGTTGTAGTTTGAAGTTCTTGATATAATGAGAAAGTGTACAAATTTATGCATTGTATCATATAGTTGTGTATAGTATTTTCAAACATTTATCATACTTGTATCATAGATACATGACTTGGATGTAAAATAGTCTTGGAAAACTGATTTTTGACTTAAGCCTTGGAGGACTTAGCACAGACTTGTTAGGCCAACTTTTTGACTTGGACATTGAAGGTAGGTTTTCAAATAAAATAAACCCTATCCCACAGAGTGATGTGTGCGTGATCATCATGAAAAATAAATCTCATGGAAAACCCCAAAAACGTTGTTAGGAAACCGGACCCTAAAAACATGTAATAAGTTATCTATATTATTTCAAAAATATGTAAGAATAGAATATTTATAAAATTGAATGTAGTGTTTTGGTATCACTAGGTTTATTAGTAACAAATAAAAATCTATTTGGTGAAATTTTTGAAATCACGCAAGAGTATCTTTAAATTTCAAGGAAAAAAATAAGAAATAGGTGTTCACCGAAAGCACCCTAACCATAATAAATGATAATATTTTTTAATAATATTTTATATATAAGTAGAGGACTTATGTCTAGATGTGTGATGCATATTTGTTTGTAATTTTTTCCAAGTAATTAATTATTTATGAATTTTTATTACAACTTTTAAAAAATATAAAAAATCGTATGTCCGACCACCTTAACTTGGTAAAAAATTCATGAAATTAATTTTTTTTAATCCTATAGTATGTGAAGTATAGAATGTGGTGTGTGTTTTGGATTCAAAAAATGTGATACTGTTTGAAAGCTATAAACATTTTTCAATCAGCTTATCAATCACGACTTTAGTCGTAACTCAAATAGAAAATGAATAATAATTATTTATTAAATTCAAATTAAAGCATAATTTATATTGATGGAAAGTTGAGAATCTCCTCTATAAAAACCCTTTTTTTTCATCAATTTTGGGTAAAAAGAAAAGTCGCCAGCCACATACCCTACAAATACCCATAATATTGCCAATGCTTTTGCCCATCATCATGATCCTCAGCATACCCACAGAGTGATGTGTGTTTTCCATTATATTTTCATTGAATGCTCTTGGAAAAGAAATAAAATTAGCTATGATACTCAAGGTGGTGTATGGGCTCTTCTAGGGTTTTGTGTTGTTTGTGGTTATTCTTGGCCCCTCTTATGTCATAATACATTGATAGCATAGTAAAATCCTCTTGTCCTATGTGTATGACCGCATTTAGTGTGGTTTTTTTGTTTTAATATGCCTTCAACCAGCTCTAACCCAGTAGTTCATGCTATTGTTAGCAGTTCATCGACTTTGCTTAATGGCTCCTCCTCCAAACAAGCATCCTTGGAAATTTGTTCTGAAAGTCTTTCACAAGGTAAGTGTTATAATTCACCAGCTGATGTGGTTTTTCCTTTACCAAAATTTAATACTACTTGTCAATGGCTTGAACAACACACCCTTGTTGGGTTTTTTTTTTTGAGAAATCCCCCTAAAAGTGTGCTTAATGAGTAGGTCAACAAGGCTTGGGTCCCTCATGGGGCCCGCCTTGACATGGTCCAAAATTTAACCAAGGGTTTCTTTTTGTTCTGCTTTGTGGAGGTCAATCATGTCTAGGCTATCTTAGCCCATGGTCCCTAGTATGTCTAGTCTTCTTTGTTAGTTTTCTAGGCATCGACCTGGAACTTTTCTATCTCAGATGACACTAGGCTTTGTGTTCCGGTCTAGATTGAATATCCTAGTTTACCCTTTCCTTGTGTGCCTTTTTTGAATCATATTGTGTCCTCACTAGGGAGGGTTATTTGCATTGAGCCATATAGGTTCTTTTAGGCTTGACCCTAGAAAATGGTTTGTGTGGAAGTGGACCTTTCTAAAGATTTGAAAGACTCCATTGATATCCAAATTGGAGCTCTCCAGCATACCAAGAAGGTTACTTATTTTAATGTACCCAAAACATGTTATAGGTGTTAGTTCGTAGACCACAAGATCAAGGACTGCCCTTTGGCAGTGCCTCGTACACCTTCTCCACCATGAGATGTTGAAACACCTCATTTGGTGGATGCTTCTACTGCTAAACTTGATGAGAAATGGACTATGGTTATGAACCACAAGAATAAGTCCATTGGTTTTGGATTGTCCCCCAAGGCCTCTGAACTAGCGAAAGCTATTTCAAACCCTTTAGTGAAGGGGAATGAAGATCTTATTAGGGTTGATTATGTTCCATTGTAGCCTAGTCCAAAGGAAATGCCTCAGCCTGCTACTATTATGATAGGACAACTAAATTTTTCTCCTCCCGTGATGGGAGTTCAAAGGCGTTCTTGTAGCCCTTCTTCTCCTAGGGAAGAAGGGGAATATGTTCAAGAAAAGCAAACATTTTCCTCTCCTATCTAGATTGGGTCAATTTTTCTATAATTTTTGTAGAATTTCTTCTCTTCCCTAAATGAAGAGGAACCAAGCTTCGATAATATGGAGGAGTTCCATTCATGAATTGCCTCTCATAGAATGTTTGAGGTCTGACAGACCTCTCCAGAAATTATTTTGTTAGGGATACCTTGCATAACTATTCTGGCATTGAAGTGATTTGTCTCCAAGAAGTTGAATTTTTTTCTTTTTTGCTAGTTTTGGCTTGTCACTCTATTTGGCTAGCCAGTAAAATGTTTTGTACTGCTCATGATGCTGGGCATGGCAGAGTGTCACCCTTTTTTCCCCACATGTCACTATTTTGTGGTCAACCACGGGTTTGATCCCACTGATCGGCTTGACTAGATCCTTCTTAACATTGATAATCATTCCTTTGGGATTATTAATGTCTATGCTTCTAATGATGTTGTGGAATGTTCTTTACTTTGGTGTTGGATTGTTGATTCATTGCCAGTTGCTACCTAGTTACTATGTGGGGATTTCAATATGGTGGAGATGGCATATGACAAAGATGGCACCTTTCCATTCAAATGGGTAGCTAGCAAAATAGAGGCATGATTTTCCATGCACAATAAATTGGGGCTCTTTGATCCCAACATTGGCCACTACAATTCTCATTCCATCTAGCACAGTTGGTGTACTTTTAGGGCTAGTTCTAACATAGTATTTAAGCACCTTGATCATTCCATGATCTCGGCTCAACCCTTTTTCTCTTTTGACAACTCTTCTCTCCAGGTTAATCCGTTAGTGGAGGTGACTTTGTCAGACCACTTCCCCATTTCTTTTTGCATTGAATGGGGGACTAGGCATCATCACACATGTAAAACTAAAATTTTCTTAAACATGTGTTTACTCTGCCACAAGCCTACCCTATCCCATATTTGTAGAGTTTGGAATCTGGAGTGTAGGCCAGCTCATCATACAGGCTAGATTACTTGGTGGAATGATTGTATCAATCGCATGACAAGATTTTTGCACATTTATGGGCGCCAGCTGGCTATTTTTCATCAGTGGTCTTATGAGGCTACCACCATTGACCTCCACTCAGCTACTAAGGCATTGGTGGCTAGCCCTTTTTATCTATCATTGCAATTCAGGGTGGTGAAATTAAGGCACAAAAATAAAGTTGCGGATAATTATGCAGCCATAGGTTCACAAATCAAAGCTCATTTGCATTGGTTAAAAATTGGTGATCGTGCCTCCAAAGAGTTTTTTTGGATCTTCATTCTAGGCACTCATCCTTGGGCATTAAAAAAATTAAAGATGGTGTTCAGGTGCTTTTTGAGCTTCCTGACATTCTCCAAGCCTTTCTGCATCATTACGAGCAAGTTTTCACTACATAGGAACCCATGCTTGTGTGACAACAAGCCCTTTAGGATTTCCTTGCTTTGGTTCCAAATAGGCTTTCCTTAGCCCAAAAAAAAATTTGTGATCAATTGTTAACAATTGGTGATCTCAGAGAGATTGTCCATTCCATGGCTAATGAAAAAGCCTTGGGGATTGATGGTTTTCCTTGTGAATTCTACAAGTCCCTGTGGGACTATGTTGGGCATGATTTGCATCATGTTTACTTAGAGGCTTTTCATGCTAATTCTCTAGGTAACTTATAAAAAAATGCAATATAAAATTCGTACCTATGTTTGGTGACCCAAAAGAAATTTACAACTAGAGACCTATCACACTTCTCAATGTCTCCTACAAGATCATCACCAAGGCTTTGGCTCTAAAGATTGACCATATTTTACCTCAGGTTGTGTGCTCATAACAGACTAGGTTTATCAATTCTAGGTTTATTTTGGACAATATTATTGTTGTTTGGGAAGGCATGGAATGAGATAGGCATTCAAACCAAAGAGCCATGTTTATCAAAATTAACTTTGCGAAGGCCTATGACTATATTGAATGGACTTTTTTTCTTGTTATGCTGCAAGCTTTGGGTTTTGGGCCTAACTTCATTCATACTATTCAAATACTCTTTGTGGATTCCTCTACTTGATTCACCATTAATGGTTGTCAATCCTTTTCCTTTGAACTCTTTCATTCCATTTGGCAAGGTGTGCTTGTTGCTAAGGAATTTGGCTACCTTCTGGCCAATGCAATTTTCCAACAATGTGTCGAGGGAATCTCTTTGCCCAAATCTCAGGCTCAGTTGGTTAATGGACATTTTGTTGATGGCTCTTTCCTCACTCTCCTAAAGGAAGAAGATACTATCAAAGCATCCCTAGATTGTCTTAACATCTTTTGTCTTGCTTTTGGTTCTACTATTCAGTGGCACAAAAATTTGTGCTATAGACAGTTTATCTTTCCTTCTCCTCCTTGTTTGTAGTAGTATGGTTGGAAGTGGATTGGGCCAAGTGAGATTTTTTGGTATTTGGGCATTCACTTTGCTTTCTAGGCATCCTTGGCTAAGATTTGGCAATATGTTCTCTCTAGAGTCAAGCAGAAGAGTGCTTACTAGATTACCAAGATCATCTCTTTGGTCAAGAAATTTTAGGTGTGCTCCAAAGTTTTGGAAGCCACCCATGTCTACTATTATTCTTGTTGGGCCCCTTCGAAAGTTACCTATGGCAAGCTTGAAAATTTGCTCCGTGATTTTCTTTGGGCCTCCTCTGAATCCCACAGAGATTTTCCTTATGTTTCCTAGGAATTTTGTTTCCTTCCCAAAGATTCTAGAGGGCTTGGGTTTCTCTCCACTCAATGGTAGGGGATTTCTTTATGTGTTAAATGGATTTTCCATGCCCTTACTAGGGATGAGGCCTAGAAAATTCTTCTCAGAAATTGTATTCAATCAAGATTTCCTGTCCATATACCCACCTAGAAGGGGATTGGATTTCAAACCCTTCTAGTCATGGAGGAACTAGTCCAAATTGTTGGGACTTTTGTGGGAAAAAGTATATGGCAAGCCTGGGAGGCTGTCAAGCCCTAGCTTTGTTGGGTTGGCTCTGGTTTTTGAGATGGGATTTCTCTCAACTAGCAAAATATTTGGTGGTCGCATCTTTTTTCTTGCAATGGTCATCTGTTGGCTAAGTCACCTTGGATTAAGGCACTCAAATTCCATAAGAAGGGTATCTAGACCCTGCAATAGTGATTTCATAGACCCTCAATATGTATCATGTCGTGGGAAGATTTTTGTGCCCTGAACAAGCTTCATAACCAAGACCGTGCTAATTATGATGATCTAGTGAATGTTATTCCTACAAAAATGCTTCATAAGGTTGGAATTCATGGGACCAAACCCTGGTGGAAAGACTAGAAATGGTATGTAGACACCCCTTCGAGGAATTACAAACCTCAACTTGGTTACAGGTGGTTTTCACCACACTTTCCTATGATTCAGAGTTTGAACCAGAGGTGGCTTCTTCAATCTCCTGCTCATGTCTGGCATAAAATATTTGATGCCACTTGTTCTGCAAGTGTTGAGCCTAAACGTGCCCAATTTTCTTGGTGTATTCTTTTCTAAGGATTGCCTGTGGGTTCTTGACTTGTTCACCTGGGGGTCCAGGACCCTCATTTTCCTTTTTGTGGGCAAGCTGAGACTTTTAAGCATCTTTTATGGTTTTTTCCTAAAGCTCAGTAGCTTGGACTTGGATTCATGACTTCTTTTGGCCCTTTAGGCTAGAGCCTTTCTTCTGGCATATGGTTCTATTGGGAGATTCTCACAAAATTCTTGCTAAATTCACCTAGCTTTGGCACACTTTTAGTATGGAAATTCTCTTCAATATTTGGAAAGGCATAAATGCTTGCATATTTTCTCATTCTCAATTGGATATTAAGGTATCTCTAGATGGTAAAGCTATTATTTTTTCTATCATGCTTTTACAGATTTAGGTGCAAACTAACAACGTTGCACTTGAAGTTGCTCACCTAGAAGTGTTGTTAGAGGGAAATGCCCCATGTACTATTTCTTAGGTGCCTATTTCATGCACCTCTTCACATAGTGGAGTGGTTTTTTGTGTCCCCGCTCTTAGCCTCCACTTTGAGGAGATTCTCACACTCCTCAGAAAATATTCTCTCCTCTGCCACAGGCTAGATAGGGGTGGCCTTCTAGAAGTGCTTCGGGGAGCAATGATGGTGGTTTTGGGTGGCCCTTTGATGACCCCCTACTTCTGGCTCTGGTTGGCCAACTACTGGTTAAATTTTTCCATGTTAGGTGCTTGAAATCTCACCCTAGTGCGAGGATAAAGATAAGGAGAAGGAAAAATATATTTATGGTGGTTGGGGTCCTCCTCTTGACGTCACTCCAGACCTCGCTGATCTATGGGGGAAGAACATGGATGACAAATACCCTTGTGGCTCTACTGTAACTACTTTGGCTACTTAATGGCCCTCTTTTTATATGTTTTGTAATCATGGACTTTCGGGGTTGCCCCATGTGATCTTTTTTTTTTCTGGGCACTACCCATATGACTCTTAGGGTGTGCCTTCTTACCACCCATATTTTTTTGTGAATATGTATCTTTATCTTAATTTAATGTAGATAATTTCCTATTCATCAAAAAACAAAAAATAGCTATGATGGTTTTTTGTTAACTATTGCTGATTGATTCTAAGTTTTCTTTAAGAGGCTTGAGGTCATAAGATCAAAGGGGTCTCTTGTAGTCAATAGAGAAAGAAAGTCAGTCCTTGAAGAAATTTTAACAAAGATGTGATAATCACAAAGCACAAGGTTCAAAGCAATGAGATCATAATATAAAAACAAAAGAGAAAAATTATTTTTTTATCAAAACAATGATTTTAAGGATTGACTATGAAGAACAATCGTCATAAGATAGCAGTAAATACAAACAATGATAGTGCCAATGAGTTATCAATACAGTGAATAAAGAGTTCCAATTTTCAATGCATGATAATAGTAGTACAAGGCATGCAAGGGATAGGAATGAAAGATAATATATAGAGGGAAAATAGTTGCAAATGATCATTGTTATATCAAAGCATATGAGTGTTAGAGCATCATAGAAAAATGAAGGAGATAATAGAAGTTGTTATGAATTCCATATGAGTTGATATCATGCACAAAGAAGATGTAAAAGAAAATGGAATAGAGTGAAAAGGGGTCAAAGTCAATGAGATTCATTCAATGTCAAAGAGCATTATCATTATATTAGTGAAAGTAGAAGATTCTAATAAGAATGAAGCAATGGAAAGAAAGAACAATATATGCAACATTAGGATCACTATCATAAAGAATGAAGATCAACATGAGGTTTCAAGATTCAAGATTCCCACTTACCTCTAGATTGTAACCTTGTTTAATGTTCTACCCTTTCTTCAATGTGTTGCAACTCAGAAAACGCTGCTCAACAAGCTCTGGCCTTAGAAAAATGGAAACCACCACTCTTTGCATTCAATGTATGTTTCCTTCATCAGACTTGCAATTGGAAAACCTTCAAATGCGTGTGGGAGATGAAATATCAAATTGTTGATTAAACTTCAAAACTTCCCTCCAACATGCAATCACAATATTTTACACCAAAAATCAATTGCCTGAGATTCCTTCCAAATTCATACATGACCCGATCGACCAAGGCACCAAAAATACCTTTTATTATTATTATTTTTTGTCTATCAAAAATACCTATTGCTAAAATGCACTAACAAAAAAATATTGTGTGGAAGGCATGCAAAAAATAATCTTCATATTTAGGGGAAAAAAAATCATGTATCTACATTGTCATTTTAATATACGTTGTGAAAATTAAGATAAGCATGATGTGCTCCTAAAATTACTAGAGTTCAAACTTGTATAAAAAAATGACATCTATAAAAATGATCCACACACAATTGATTTCATAGATTATAAAATAATTCTATTTTTAAAAAATAATTAACAATATCAAGCCTGAAAGAGAAAATTTTCACATACCAAAAGCGATCATAATTGTTATTTCTATTTCACATTATTAAGATGGTCGAGTATATCAGCAAGCGAAGATAGAAGCGAATCAATTTCTTCATTTTTATTGCAATTAGATTGTTTAAATCATATTTTATTAGTGAAATTGACCACAATTGCTTTTTGATACGTTTGACATGCTAACACAACAGGAAAACCAAACTGGCTTCAAATCATAGTTAAGAACAATAACAATTCATTAAC
>VDFB02056270.1:0-19231 GCA_007258455.2 Sequoia sempervirens | reverse complement strand
GCCGCAATTGCCTTCGCGTTCGATGCATTTGATGCGTCGCGACGCAAGTGCCTAGAATAAACGCACCGCACCGGTGGTTTGAGCCGCATTTGACAATTCATGCGACACAAGGGACTTTCTAAGTCGCAATTGACTGGTGGAATGCCGCAATCACCATGTGAAACGCCGCAATAGCTGTATTGAGACGCAATAGCAATGTTGAGATGCAATCGCCATGTGAAACGCCGCAATAGCTGTATTGAGACGCAATAGCGATGTTGAGACGCATTCACTTTTTGAAGACGCAAATGCGATTTCGAGTCGCAAGTGCGGAATTGCGACGCATTTGATGATTTGAACGACGCAATGGTGTTTTCGCAACGCAACTGCTTGGTTGCGACGCACTTTCCTGTTTTCTTAATGAACTTGTTTTGATGTTTTCATGCCCTTAGTTGCTTTTCATGATGTTGTCAGTTGTCCAAAAAGTGCTAATGTAGTGTTTGGCTTTTTGCAGAGGCAGCTTGCCCCTATCTACACGAGAGAGAGCAGACCGACCACTTTTCGGTTTGCCGATCAGTTGGGCCCGCGAGAGCGGCAACGATTGATGAGACTCGGCTTATTCTACGCTGTGTTCATGCCCGCCATTCGGGGGAACAGGGGTTTGTTGACGGCGCTATGCGAGCGATGGCATTCCGAGACCTGTTCCTTCCACCTGCCGACAGGTGAGGCTATGATTACCTTGGAGGACGTCTACCGTATTCTTCAGATTCCTATTTGAGGGGAGCGGATCATGTACGATCCACGTCATGGTGAGCAGACCTTTCGGGCGTACTACCAGGATCAAGGTGCCGGACTCGGTATTCAAGGTTACGAGATCCATTGGGATTTCCTGGCGGAGCACTACATTCGCTTTGATGCATTCCTGGCGACTCTAATTGCTGGCATTTTGGTTCCTGACCGACGAGGACACGGATTTCCAATTGGTTGGGGGGACGTCCTGGTCGGCATGAGGCGAGACAGGACAATTTACGCGTGGGGTCCCTACCTGCTGGGGACGCTATATCACCAGCTGCACGATGTGGTATACAGGAGAGGAGAGAGTATCTCTTGTGGGACCACCCTTATGATGATCTGGGCATGGGAGCACATTGCCATATTCCGCCCTCCTATTGACAGACCACAGCTTGCCGCGGGGATGCCCTACTCCTATTATTATGCCGGCGCATTACAGCAGACCCACATGGGCGAGACAGGATGGTGGCGGCATCGGATCGATACCATGGTGACGTTCATCTGGAGGCCGTACAGGGATTGTGAGGCATGGGATGATGAGGCCGATCATCTGAGCTTCTGCAGACAGTACAGGTACCTGATTGGTAGGACAGTACAGACATCCTTGATTATTGAGATGTACCTGCCGCAGCGTGTATTGAAACAGTTTGGCGAGCAGCAGGATGTACCCGTGGGGATGGCAGAGTATGCCAGATCTTCCTGAGAGTATGCATGGGGGTCGGCCATCCCAGTGGCATTTGCCACACAGCAGATAGACGGACTAGTAGCCTAGGCCTGGGGTTGGGGAGGCGGAGCAGCGGATCTAGGTACCACACCAACTTATGACCTATGGTGGCAGGCACGCAGACCCGTGCCATTGACAGATCCTGACGGGCCAGCACCAGTTGACAGGCGGTCAGTGATTCTGCGAGTGCCACGAGCCAGACGAGGGGGCAGAGGCAGAGATGGGGGCAGAGGCAGAGGCAGAGGCAGGGGCAGGGATGGAGATGGAGGGAGGGGTGGTGATGGAGATGGAGGGAGAGGTGGAGACGGAGGCCGTGGTGGAGATGACGGTGGAGATGGCAGGAGGCGACAGCGGGACAGACAGGTACCAGGTCGTAGGGTGCGACAGCGGGTGGCGAGGGTAGCATTGGATGCTATCCCCGAGGTTGGGGAGGAGGGAGATGGTGAGGAGCTTTCCAGACAGGAGGGAGGGGGCGAGGAGAGACAGGAGGAGGAGAGGGTGGTGGGTGGACAGGAGGATACGACCGCGATGGAGGTGGGAGAGCAGGAGGTGGAGGTGGGAGAGCAGCCCAGACAGGAGGAGGGAGTGGCTGGACAGGAGGAGGAGGTGGTAGGGCAGGATGATGATGATGATGATGAGGAGGATGATGCCATAGGTGAGGCCGAGCGACTCCTGAGATGGCAGATGGTGGAGGGGGAGGAGGAGATACCAGCCATAGAGTTGCCACTAGATGCTACAGCTGATCAGAGAGTGGCCGATCTTTAGAAGAGGTTAGATGTCAGCCTGGCACAGGTTAGGTCCCTACAGTTAGCACTGGAGGTAGCCCGTGTAGAGCGGGATCAGGCGGTGATCCGCCAGCAGGATGCAGCGCGATGGTGCACAGAGTTTGCGGCTCTATGCACAGGACCTGCAGGGGACATGGCCCGGGAGCTTGCCAGGGTGAGCACCAGGTTGGGGCAGTACATGACACTTTATGAGCAGGCAGTGCCGCCAGAGCAACGAGATCCTACCTTGTCCCGATCATAGACGAGGACAGGCAGTGGGCATAGATCGGGCAGTGGCAGTGGTACTAGGAGCCATACTAGTGTCGGGGGGTCGACTTCCACAGGACACACATCAGGCCATAGGTCACACCATTCCCGCAGGCATACTTCGAGTCCTCATTCAGGGCATAGTCATGGTTTCGTTGGTTCAGTGCAGAGGTCAGGCCAGGTACAGCCGCCAGTGACAAATCCTTCCATCACTCAGAGTCCAGCCGCAGTGACCTCATAGGTGCTTACTACTGTTGAGATGATGCCTTCACTCAGTATTCCGTCAGCGTCACAGACTCGGGCCACTACAGGACCATCCCTTATTTCAGCGCCCATGACAAAGTTGTCTCTGCCACATTCTTCGCCCCGAGGGGGTGATGAGAGCCTTCCCTAGGGCATATTTGTATTGTGACACACTATATTATTTGAGCCTACGAACTCCATTTTTGGGATATGCATTGACTCTATCATGTGACATTGTATATTTTTGAAATGATTCTATATGATGATGCAGTGTTGATGCGGCCTATATGTGTTATGTGATGTTCTATGCATTATGTCTTATGACATGTATGATGCTTAATTTATGATGCCATTTATGTACTATGATGTCTATGTTGTGATTTTTGATGTCATGTTGATGCAATGCTTATGTATATGATTATGTTACTGATGTGCATGATGTATTTATGTAAAAGATGCAATGATGATGATTATGTTAATGCAATGCTTGTGATTATGTATATGATGTAATGCCATGTATGATATTATTTAATACCATGGATGATGTATGTATGGACCTAATGCAATGGATATACTATGTATGCACTTATGTTTTTGGATGTCACAGGATATCATCGCAGGATGGACGAGAGAAGATGGCGGGACTGATGAGAGAAGATGATCAGACGCAAGAGGAGAAGACATGGGACCCATAAGAAGACACAAATCCTT
This sequence comes from Sequoia sempervirens, assembly GCA_007258455.2. Taxonomy (NCBI): domain Eukaryota; kingdom Viridiplantae; phylum Streptophyta; class Pinopsida; order Cupressales; family Cupressaceae; genus Sequoia; species Sequoia sempervirens. The sequence goes on along the minus strand of VDFB02056270.1, from coordinate 15,751 downwards.
CAAAACTTTACTGTAGGACTTTTAATATTTGTTGCTCTTTAATCATCATTGGGCAAACTATTGTAATGGCCAACAAACACCATGATATGACATAGATCAAGGTGTACAAGGTCGTACCATTACCTAAGACAAACAGTCACAAACAAGGATGATCATGACTCACACTAGAAGCGTGCTTGCCCCAGTCTTGTTGTCATAATCAACCATAAGCAGAAAAAGACAAGGACAACTCATGAAACGTCGCTACTTCTCTAAATCTTGTTTCTAGGATCTCCTTGAGAAACGAGTGACATGATTGCCAAAATACAAAAATAAAGTCTCTATCATGATATGTCGTTGCTTTTCTAAATCCCCGAATCAGGACCTCGCTGAGAAGCTAGTAGTCATGCGTGTCAATTGTCGTGCTACGTCGCTGCTTCTCTAAATCCTGCTTAGTGGGATCTCACTGAAAAACCAATAACATGATAAAGATGAAAAGACAACTGTCAAGTGTTTGCCAAGTGCATCTGGATATCCATTGTTCTGATGTCAAGATGCCATGTTTGATAATGTCGAGATGTCCCAATGTTTTAAATTTTTGAGGACCTTGAAAAATGTCGAGACTTGGTGAATTCAGGAAGGACTCATCCTGAATAATGCCGATGTTGGGGGGATTTGATCCCTAATGGTCGTAAAGGGGGCCCCCGAAATAATGACGATGCCTAGGAATGACACATCCTAAGGCATAAATGACAGAGTTGGTTCTTCAGAAGGACATATTTGAAGAATACTGATGTCATGAAGAGTGATCCTTAGATGTCAAGGGAATCACTCAAAGTGTTGAATGACGATGACGACGCTTGGGAAGGACACATCCTAAGGCGTAAATGACAAAGGTTATCTTTCAGAAGGACTCATCTGAAGATTAACCAAAATTTGACAGTTTGACCGGTGTATGATGATGATTTGACTTGTTTTGACTGAGGTTGACTTGTGTTGGACTATATACCGATATTGTCTTGATGACATGAGTGGTATGAGATTGTTATGCTGAATAGAATGATTGTTTTACTCTGTTTTAGGAGTTTTCCCCCATATGAAGAAATGATTGAAGACTACTGACGTGTGTGCCAGTGTAGGGCCATGAACCCTAATGGACTGACCTAGTGCGGCCTCGGGGGCTCATCGATAGATGGCCTTGCCTACGTCATACACTCAGAGACCTCGTAGTTCGACACGACCAATGACTTTGTCTTGATGACCAAAGATTGCGCCATTATTTAGTTTGACAAACCTAAAAGGACTAACCTAATGTCTCGGGGACTCAAGGATGAGTCTTGCCTACGTAACAAATGCTTAGAGACAACGTAGTTCGGACAAATGACAAAGACTGATTTGAGATGCTTGACTTTGACTAGAAATGACGATATGTCAATGTTCTTCGAGTGGCCACATGATTTTGTTTGGTTTTCTTCAGGACGTTTTACGATTTTTAGATCTTTGTTCAGGCCATTTTGCAATGTTTTTGGTCTTTTTTCAGGACTTTTTATGATGTTTTTTGTCTTTTTTCAGGACATTTTATGATGTTTTTGTCTTTCTTTTTTTTTTCAAGACATTTTATGATGTTTTTGTCCTTTTTCAGGACATTTTATGATGTTTTTGTCTTTTTTCAGGGATATCCACTGCAGTTGCATGGTAAACATTTTGCCCCCAGTCAGGTTTAAGACTTATCCATTTGCAAGGAATACGGATAGGACGCTGCTGACTTGCTGGACGGACAGTCGTTAGGACTTGATGTCAATCATTCATCGACTATGACAAGTAGAGTAGGATGTGATGGCGATTTGCGGAATAGCGGCGAAGATACCTTTCATCCTAAGCCAAGTTTAGACCAAGTGACAGTAGATGGCAGAGCAATGATTGCTTACGCATGGTGCCTGTTTCCCAGGTTTTCACCATGATGCCTGTCCAAAGCGCCTGTTTGCCAAGTTTTCACCGTTGGACGAATTATTTTTCTCTTTACTGTTTTCATGATTTTTTTATTTTTTTGGTGTCACCAAGATGCCTGTTTGCCAGGTTTTCATCAAGGTGACGATTTTTTTGTATTTTATGGCTTTCAGCTCCATCTTTTGATGCTATGCATAGAACTTTCGGAGATGTAAACTGTTGATGGGCTTAGTCAACTGTTCCCCATCGGGAGTTTCCAATTGATATGCTCTAGAACCAAAAGAAGATATGATAATGTATGGACCCAGCCAGTTTGGTTCAAATTTTCTTGGCTTTTCTCTATCTACTTGGTTCTTAGGGTTCTGCATGAGAACCAGGTCGCCAATGTTGAACTTTCTGACCATAACCTTTTTATTGTAGCTGCGACAAAGGCGGTTTTGATATGCTTGGAGGTGATTCAGGGAGTTTTGTCTTCGCTCGTTGAGCATTTCCAGCTCGTCCAAGCGTGATTGTCGGTATTCCTCTTCATTAGTTAGACCCTTCAAAGAGACTTGTAGTGAAGGAATTTCGACCTCAATGGGTAAGATGGCTTTAGCGCCAAAGACCAGGGCTAATGGGGTGGCTCCCGTAGGCGTACGAATGCTAGTTCGGTAAGCCCACAGAGCAAGGTTAAGTTGTATGTGCCAATCACAGCCAACGTCATTGACAGTCTTTTTAAGAATTTTGACAATGGTTTTATTCGACGCCTCAGCTTGGCCGTTTCCTCGGGGGTAATATGGGGATGAAAAGTGGTGTTGGATATGGAATCGCTCACATAACTCACGGACGTCTTGGTTTTTGAACGGATTTTCGTTGTCAGTGATGATGGACTGTGGAAGGCCATACCGGAAAATGATGTAGTTGAGGATAAACTTTGATATTTGTTTGCCAGTAATGTATGTCAACGGGATGGCTTCAATCCACTTTGTGAAGTACTCAGTGGCGGTGATGATGAATTTATGGCCGTTGGATGAGGTTGGATGAATCTTACCCACGAGGTCGAGTCCTCATTGAGCGAAGGGCCACGGAGAAGTGATTGGCCGAAGTTCTTGTGCTGGAGCATGGACCAAATCACTATGAATCTGACACTTGTGACAAGTTCTGACATATTCGAGTGCATCTTTTTCCATTGTTGGCCAATAATACCCAAGTCTCGTTAGTTTCTTAGCCAGAGTATGACCGCTCGAATGAGATCTGCATATACCGTCGTGCACTTCTCGTAAGGTCGTACATGCTTCGTCGGTGTCAAGACATCTAAGGAGGGTACTATCGAAACCACGGCGGTATAGGGTGTCACTGATGATGGCATACCTTGTGGATTTCCTAATGAAGGACTTTGTTTGGTTATTAGATAGGTTTGGTGGAAGGGTTTGAGTCTTTAGGTAGTCATAAATGTCCTGATACCAAGGAGAGTTGGGACCAACAAGTTCGTAAACCATTTCCGACTCTGGGATATCATATGCCGGTATCAATAGTTGTTCTACTAGGAACTCAAATTGTGACACATTTTTAGGGATGTCCAAGAGAGAACTAATAGTAGCCATTGCGTCCGCTGACTTATTCTGTGCCCTGGGGATTTGTTCAAAGGACACTGATTGGAAGTATGTTAGGAAACTATCCACCATCCTCTTGTAAGGAAGCAACTTTTCATCCTTTGTTTCATAGTCGCCATTTACTTGGTTGATTATTAGCTGGGAGTCTCCGAATACAAGCAATGTCTGAATTTTCCATTTGATTGCCAACTTGAGACCTGTAACTAGTGCTTCGTATTCGGCAATGTTATTTGTACAAGGGAAAGCGATTTGAAATGACTTAGGAATTGAATCCCCTTGTGGTGTGATGAACAAGATTCCAGCACCTGAGCCATGACCCGTGTGTGACCCATCAAAATACAGCTTCCATGGTGTTGCAGGTTCTGTATGAAAAATGGACTCGTCAGGAAAATCAGTTACCAATGGATGAGAGACTTGGATTGGTGCATCTGCCAGTTGATCTGCTATTACTTGCCCTTTTATTTCCTTGCGTTCAACATACTGTATGTCGTACTCACTTAGGATCATGACCCATTTTTCCAATCGGCCTGTTAATGCTGCTCGACTTAATAGGTATTTCAATGGGTCAATCTTGGCAACCAGTTGTGTCTGATGATTGAGCATATAATGCCTTAGTTTTTGGGCTGCAAAGACAACTGCGAGGAATGCACGTTCAATGTATGTGTAATTTAGCTCATAACCTATCAGTGTGCGGCTGATGTAGTAGATTACTCTTTCTTTCCCTTCATGATCATTTTGGGCCAGTAATGCCCCCAGTGCTGAACTAGTGGTCGAGATGTATAGAATTAATGGCTTTCCATGAATAGGCAACATGAGGACTGGTGTTGATAGAAGGTAATCTTTGATTTTCTGGAAGGCCTGTTGACATTTATCTATCCATACAAAGGGGATACCTTTGCGCAACAGGTACTGGAATGGGTGGCACTTATCTGCCAATTGGGCTATGAAACGGCGAATAGATTGTACTTTGCCTTGCAGAGTTCGGAGTTCACTGATCCCTCTGGGTGGAGGCATGTCGATGATTGCCTTGACCTTTGCCGGATCAACTTCTATGCCTCGTCGAGAAACTATGTACCCCAACAGTTTTCCTGATGTGACCCCAAAAACACACTTCTTAGGGTTTAGTCGAACTTTGTACTCTTCCAATCTCTTGAAAATTTTGTCGAGTACCTTCAAATGATCCTTCCTAGTTGTTGATTTGGCCAATAGGTCATCTACATAGTCTTCCATTATATTGTGCATCATATCATGGAAGATCGTGGTCATAGCCCTTTGGTATGTGGCACCTGCATTTTTGAGACCAAAGGGCATGACGTTCCAACAATATGTACCCCATGGGCATGTGAAGGCTATTTTGTGTTGATCCTCAGGAGCAATGCGGATTTGATTATAACCAGAGAAACCATCCATGAGGGATAGCATCTCATGTCCTGCAGTTAGGTTGACTATGATGTCAATGTTGGGCAAAGGGAAGTCATCCTTTGGACATGCTTTGTTTAGGTCCCAGAAATTTGTACATACCTGAATTAGTCCATTTGGCTTTGTCACCGGCACTAGGTTGTAAATCCATTCAGCATAATCTATAGACCTTATGAATCCGGCATCCAATAGTTTCTTTAACTCGGCCTTAACCAATAGAGCAACTTGAGGGTGCATTTTGCGCAACTTCTGCTTGACTGGTTTAGCATTGGGTACTAGTGGCAGATGATGTAGAACCAGTTTGGGGTCCAATCTTGGCATGTCAGTGTAGGACCATGCAAAGTTTATTTTCCATTCTGCAAAGAATTTATGAAATTTCGGTTTCTCTTCATCTGTCAATGATGCGGCAAATAGGACCATCTTGGGGTCCTCTGCAGTTGAAATGTTATCCTCTATGGTGTCCTCAATAAGCATGGCTGATTTCTCCTGTTGCACAGGAAGAAAGTCCAGTCCTCCATCTTTGGGCGCCTCAAAGAGGTTTTCACCCGCAGATACGTCCTTTGTTTTTACTATTTTATCGTCAAGAGGTTCCTTTCGGTTTTCACCTAGAGACGTTTCATTTTTTACTTTATTTTTACTTTTGCGACTAGAGGACTGGACAGTCTCGCCGAAGTATGCCATGCAGTCTAAATCAATGGAAAATCTTGATTTGTGGTCCCCACTGGGTATGCCTTCATGTAATCCCATGAATTCGGCGATTGCTTCATCATTTTGGAATGTGTCCAGAACTGGCGGTCCTTGTTGGTCCCAATCGACTAGTTCAGGGTAAATTAAAGAGATGCCATCGTCAGGGCTAGTGAACTGAGGTGAGGATGCGAACAGCATGTAGATGGATTCGGTAATGTTGTAGATGAGGTTATCATCATCCAACTCGACATCGAACTCTATCCAGTATTCTCCTTCACTAGTGTCATATTCGTTGTCATAATAAGGAGTGAAGGTTTTAGAGCCCTGGCTATCAATATCCTCTGACATTTCGGATAGATTAGACAGAGGGGGGTCAGAGGATGGTTGTTGTGTGTCATGGGAAGAGGTAGTAGGATTTTGACTATTTGGTGCCTGCTCAATTTTGAAGGTTTGCCAAAATCGTTGTTCAGAGGTCAATTCCCCCGGTTCGACAAACAAATCATCAAGACAACAGTCACTTAGGGATCGTTCGGAGCCAAATTCCCACTCGTGGGAAGCTGTTTCGCTTAGGGTTTCCCTAGTAGTCTCGACACTTTTCGAAGCATGTATTCGCGTATTTGAAAGTATAGAGGTATGTCGATCATCATTGTTGAGTGATCCAAACCCTAAACCAAGATACTTCAAAATTTGAAAAACTTCTATGGGTTCCCTTAGACCAGTTTTATTTTTTCCCAGGCCACTAGTACCATCGTAGCCTTTAGCCTTCATGAAGTCATAACCTTTGCCATATACTTGAACTGGTAGTGGGGGTAATGTGATAGTATCCTTATACAGCCAACCTGTGATGTCAGCAAGGTCTTCCTCACTCATATCTCCCCACTTGATAAAAACTGTATTCGGTGGAACTTTGAAGGTTTCCTGAGGATCCATTCTGAAACATGGCCGACCATAGTCCTTGGGAGATCTAGGCATTGTTGTTATGCTGTATGCGGTGTGCAGTTTGAATTCTCCACAGCTGAGGTCCTGGATTTTGACAGTTGGTTTAGTCCTGGTGTTGGTGGAAGGTGGTGATATGTCAGAAGATGTGGATGGAGAAGATGTGGAAGGGTTGATGTCCTTGGATGACGAGGAGCCAGGTGCTTCTCGGTTAATAGGTACTCAGTTTTCGGAGATACCCCTTAAATTGGTACAATATTGGAAAGGGTCGGGGTCTCCGTATATGGTGACTTCTGTACCGTCAAAAGGGAACTTGAGGCATTGGTGGTATGTTGACGGAACGGCCTTTAAAGCGTGGATCCATGGACGGCCAAGTAAAATGTTATATGGTAGTTCCAAATCCAGGACCTGGCAGGTGGTGTCTACAATGATCGGTCCCACTCTGATAGGGAGAGAGATAACACCCCTTGAAGAGCGTTCCTCGTCATCGTATGCTTTGATCACTATGCTTTTCGTTGGGTCTACGCACGCATCAGAGAATCCAAGAGCCTTAACCAACTTGAGGGAGCATATATTCAACCCTGCTCCGCCATCTATTAAAACCTGTCTAACCTTGTGCTTGTGGACAAAAACTTCTATGTGTAATGCGTCATTGTGGTTGGTTTTAGATGATGAGTAATCCTGATCCGAGAAGGTGAGATGGTGTGGCGTGGTAAGATATCCCACCATAGTTTCAAACTGATTGACATCGATGTCCTTAGGGACCGACGACTCTAAGAGAGTTTTGTCTAGGATTTCTTTGTGTGTCGAAGAGATGCGAAGCAGCTCAAGGATAGATATTTGTACGGGAGTCTTTCCTAGTTGGTCAATGAGATTGAACTCGCTTCTGGGTTTCCACTGTTGTGGGGTTGAGACAGGTTTTGGCTGTTTAGCAGATGAAGCGGGTTGTGATTGCTTAGCAGGTGGGCCTGCTATAGTGATCTTGGCTTGTGTAGGGGGGGTGGACCAGCTATAGTGACCTTGCCACTTCGCATAGTAGCATTACACTGTGGTGCTCTCTTGATCGTGATGGTATTGATGTACCCATCGTCGGTTTTGACATTATTTATTATTGGTCCACTAGAATAATCGTACTTGGCTCAAGCGAAGTTAGCTTGGTTGTGTGGACCTGAAGTGGAAGCATTATGAGAATCATGATCCTGCAGTGGATTCTTGTGGATAGTATGATCCGAGTTGGAGGTGAATTGCAATCCACCTACCTCAATGGTGTGATTGTCAATGAGGTCTTGGATTATGTTTTTCAGTTGTCGGCAATTGGAGGTTGTATTCCCTTTGACTCGATGGTATTCGCAATGTGCATTGTCATTCCCCCATGCTGGTTTGAACTGTCCTGGGTCATATGGTTTTATTTCTGGAAGTGTGATGACCCCATGTTGGATACATTTCTTAAGGACTTCTTCAATGGGTTCACCCAAATGAGTATATGTGCGACCCCTAGGGAATTGTCTCATCTGATGATATTGGCCCTGATTGTTTTGACCATTTTGACTGTTTGAAGAAGTATTGGGAGGAGGTGTTAATGTCGTTGTTGGTCTGTTTTGTTGTGGAACCCCTTTTAGGGCCAATACAGGACCTACAGTGTTTGCAGTCTTGGCATCAACGACACCATCATTTGTGACATGCTTATTCTTAACCCAATATTTGTTTTTGTCCATGGGTGGGTTGGTGTTTGTGTTTTTGGAACCATATCTCAATTCTCCCTTTGCGATAAGGGCTTTCTCAATTTGGACCCCCTTTTCGATCAATTCTGTAAAGTTTGTGCAACAATGTATTTGCAGTGCGAATTTGAGGGGTCCTAGAAGTGTTTGGACAAACATGTCAACTTTTTCCCTTTTGGGGATGTCAATGTGACATCGACTAGCGAGACTTCTACATTTTTGAAAGAACGGGATGAATGTCTCACCTGACTCTTCTTGTGTGAGATTGCACAAGCTAGTGATAGAGGTGTCTATGTCAATGTTGTATGCGTAATTTCTTATGAACTTTTTTTTAAGCTCATCCCACGTCCGGATATCTTTTTGGGTTGCGAACCATTCAAGGGCTTGACCCGCCAGACTTTTGGAAAAAAGTCTCATCAAGTATGTGGGTTCGTAGGCGATATCCATACAGTTGGTGGCGAATTCGCGAACATGTTCAATGGGATTTGTCTTGCCTCTATATTTTGTCAAGTTTGGTGACACGTATCCTGGTGGGAATGCAGGCATATATAGACTTGTGTCAAATGGATATACATCCAGGTCGTATGATATTTCCGATTTCTTGCCTGAAATGTACATATTTTGGATAGTTTTCTCCATATCCCTCATTCTTGCTTTGAGTTCATCTATTGTAGGGTCGTTTATGTTTCCGGGTGTTGGATTGCCTGGTACACCATGTGTTCCTGCCTGGTGTGCATGAGTGTTGGTGTATTGTGGTGGTATGGAGTTTTGCGGTACATATGACGTGTGTTGTTGGTATTGGAAGTTGTGATTAGGTGCATGTTGATGAGTATGAACGTTGGATGAATATGTTGGTATGTGTCCCCCACCCATGTGTGTCGTTATTTGAGGGATGTGGTGGCCATGACTATTATAGTGTGTCAATGATGTCATGGGTTGTGTTATTTGGCCCCCTTGTGTAAATTGTTGATTTTGAACAAGGGGGATGTTTGTGTTTGTACCTTGGGAGGTAATGATATTTGACTGTGTTGTCGTGTTAACGTTTTGTTGTTGTCCTTTAATAAAGATACGTCATGTGGCTCCTCCCAAAGGATTTTGTGAAGTACTACTGAACGGATTTGTCGAAGTTGTGTTCATGGTAGTAGATGTAGTTGTCAAAGGGGGATTGTGGTGACTTGATGATGCCCCCGTGGTATTTACCGTCACGGTAAACAGAGGATTGGAATAATTTTCCCATGTTGTTGAGGAGCCAAGAGTGGTTCCATCCGATTGGGGTAGTGTTGTGGATGTTGTAGATGATTGTGATCCCCCAATGGATGTAGCATTTACTGTGTTGGAGGTGTTTGGGATGTTGGGAGTGGTATTTATTGTCATTGTGGTCTCCAATGAAGTGTTGCTCGTATTATTCAAAAGTTGACCACTATGTGACATGTTATGTGCGTTATTGGCATTAGGGTCATGAAGTGTCAAATTTAGCGTGTTAGCATCAAATCCTGGTGGTAACTTAGCTCCCTCACTCAAGAGCATGGCTACAAATCTGTCTCTGTCCTGACGAGCTATTGCTTCAGCCATCTGATAGGCCTCTGGGTCTTGTGTCAATGCCTCTATGTGTTCTTGAAGTAGTTGACCATTTTCATCTCTTTGCAAGTAGAGGTCAAATGTACTGTTTGACGAGGCTTGCATTGTTGTTGGAGGTTGATTGTCTAGATTGGTAAATGGGTCGTACAAGGTCCAGCTTGAGTCATATGGAGGATTGTTGGGGTCTTGCCTAAAGTTTTCCATTTGTCTTTTTTGTTTTTGAAGTCTGGTTTCAACCATAAATGAGATTTCTCAAATAGGAATGAGAGCCTAAATGCAAGTATGACACTATGTGAAGTCTAAGGTTCAAGATGAAAGCTAGAATGACTAATATTTTTGTATTTTTGTGAATAAGGTATGCAATGTGGATGCAATGTAAGACGAGGTTATCTAAGCACTTCTAAGCTTGGACTTTGTTTTCGATTTGGACTGCTAAAGGACTTTGTTGTTAATGACAAGTTGACAAGATGACTAGTGAGTCTTCCTAACTAGACTTTTGAGTTGGAAGAAATCTCACAAAAGAGGACAATGACTAAAAGAATGTTTGATAACTGGGTCCAAAAGGGTCTAATTTCGAAAACAATGATTTTTCCAAGGGGTGCTTAAGATTTTCCTACTCCTAAGTATGCAAGATATGAGCCTAGGGACAACGTAATGTTGAATGTATGACACTTAAATGGGGTGAGGTATGAAACCTAAGGTGATCAATGCAAGCTAAGAGACAAAACTTTGAGCAACTTCAAATTAGGTTTCTGACAGAATCTTCTTGATAACAGAGTTTGATGAATGGTTGACAGTTTGGAGGTCTATGGTTTCGACTGTGAAGTTTTAAAATTTTGACAGGAAAATGCGTCTCAGTTTGGCAATTGCGTCACGGTTTAGCAGATGCGGTTCAATTTTTTACTTGCAGCTTTTTGACTGTCAGATGCGACTCGGTTTAGCATATGTGGCTTCGGGGATTGATTGGGGCCGCTGCATTTCTTACGATGCGGGCGCGTCGCACCTTTAGATGCGGTTTATCGTGAGGCAAATGGCGCTGGGATGTCGTGGGCCATGGTTCGGCTGATATGATGCTGTTTTAAAGTGATTTTCGGTGTTATGTTGATGGAAGGCTTTTGATCTATTCGATGAATCGTTTTGTTTGAACCGGTGAAAAACCAGGAATGCACTTGACAAACACAAGCTTTAAGGCAACCAAACACACATGGAGATAGCCAATCCTGTAAAAGCCACTTCATAGGCCAAAGGTTTTGTATATTTCCTCTGATATAAAATTCCACCAATTATACCTCGACTGGTGATGAACACTTTCCTTCCTCGAGAGCGGATAGCTTAGAATTTTGCATTGCCTCCAATGCCTTACTAACATCATCTCGAGCACACCAAATTTGGATCTGCAGTGACATCCTTAAGAATTGCTATCTCTACCGGCATATGATCAAGAGTGAGTAAATTCGGCATGATATTGTACTCCCGCACTATATCAAGCAACGGCCAATAGAACGTTGGACACTAAGACAAAAGGTTTTTAATATGGGAATTTCATTCATGGGGCATGATCCATGCGGCGAAAGTCCCCTTTTGGATCCATCTCGTCAGAACCACACTCGTGATTCTTGGGCTTTCCCTAAGAACCCACTTTTATATACCAGCTGGAAGTCTCTCGGTGTCAGGGTGCTACCGATCTAAGTCATCCTAGGGTGAGTACTTTTCCCACCAGAACAGGCCCAAGTTCTAGAGTCGCGAAACCGCTTCATACCCGATCGGCACGAATGCTAAGCAGAGGATATCTCTATTATACCGCACGGTGAAGGGTAGCCATACCGTAAAAGAATGGGTCCGGTTTTCCGATCACTACGCCACTATGAGAGCATACCACCTACCACCTTGGCTGCCAATAATCAAGCATGAAAGACATGATTCTTTTTATAAGCACCAAATTCAAATGTTTGCTAATCTAGAAATAAACAAGCACAATGTTTGTTTTTCCCTTCTTTAACATGTGAATCTACAAACAATGAGTTAGTAGTCTTTTTGAAACAATGGTCTTCGACATACGAATGGGGATCGCCACATGCTACAAGAGAGGATTAGTAAAAAAATCTAACCTAACCCACATGCAGGAGTAAAAATAGAATACAGAAAAATAGAAAATCCGGGGGAAGAACCGGTAGGCAAACCGTGAAAACCGAAACTTAAAATTGAACCTCAAAACGTGGAATAAAAATTACTGTGCAACGCGCGCGCGGCGTAACATTACCGCGTGAATAGCCGCGCGGCTGGGATAGCTGACGCGGCCGCCTGGTTTCGTAATCAGCCTGCAATGACGAATGCGTCTCTGTATCTGTCAGTTGCGGCGTGTCAGAACGGTTGCGTCGCTTCTGTCAGCAGATGCGTCGTGATGCTTGTGGTGATCCGTACCTGTACCTGCAAAATGACAGAAAAGAACAAAAACCCTACCAAACCAGAAAACCACTACAAAAAGGATTAGTAACACGAAATCTAATCTTATCCATCATGTAGGAATAAAAACAGAATACAGAAAGACAGAAGATCAGAAAACTCGAAATCCAAAAATAAAACCCCAAAACTGAAAGAAGAATTATACCAGACGGTTGCGGCGCGGAATAACAAATGCGGCTTTCAGGTCTTCGAATGCGGCTTAGGAAAACAGATGCGTCGTTATGGGCGTCAGTTGCGGTGCGGAAGAGCGATTGCGGCTCTACTATTCTCAGATGCGTCGCGACGCATCAGATGCGTCACAATGTTTTTTTTTTAAAATAGTTGCGGCGATCCGTACCTGTACCTGCAAAACGACAGAAAACAACAAAAAAAACTGTACAAAAAGTAGAAAAACGAAGTTGGGTTCACCAATGTAATCAAAGGAAAATCAGATTTTCGTTAGAGGGGTTAGCACAATAACATTAAAATACCCAATGAAATAACAAAGCACAAAGGAAATAAAATGAAAACAAAAGGAACAATGTTACCCTAAGTCTTCATCTTCCATGGTTGACCTTTGTTACACCTCCTAGCTTGCAGTAAATAAAGATGCCCTCAGATTTCAAATGAGCACCTAGACTAATGTCCAAGCCCTATGCAAAGGTTTAAGGATTTATATAAAAGAAATGACCTCACAATAGACTAGAATGACAATGACTGCAAATGACAATAATAATAACCTAAGTTGACAGAATGAGCATGAGAGAGAGACAAATAAGAACAAAATTGCCCTTTTATAAAAATTGCAATTTCGAATGTGTGGCCAGGATGAGAAGATGAAAGATACCCTAAAATCCATGGTTAAGATTGAATGTTGCAATACGAATTAGGGTTAGGTCAAAATTAGGGCAATGACTAGAAATGAAGGGCCAAGATTGAATTATAAGATAATTCAATCAAGGGTCGAAATTAAATGAGATGTCAAAAGAAAAGAATTAATTTGGAAGATAAGACTGGCACACAAAAAGAGGCCGCTGGAGAAATTAAATAATAAAATTTATTTACCCCAGGTGACCAGTGAATAATTAAATAATAAAGATATTATTTAATTATAGGAGAATGTGACAAAAGGAACTATTTCAAATTAAATAATAATTTAATTCAAAATTCAAGAGGGTGGAATAAATTAACTTTATTTAATTTGATGAGAGAAGAGTTTAATGAATAATTAAATAATTAAAATAATTATTTAATTATAGTAGAAAATGGACAAAAATCAAATAAATTAGAATCTATTTAATTTTGGAGAGAAGAGGACCTAATTAGTGACGTAATTAAATAAATAAAATTTATTTATTTAATAATCAAGAGGAATAAATGACAGAAGGGGAATTAAATAAACTTAAGAAATTTATTTAATTAAAGGGGGACTTAGGTAATTAATGACGTATTAGATAAATAAATAAAATTTATTTATTTAATAATCATGAGGAATAAATGACATGAATTAATTAAATAATTATGAATTATTTAATCAATAGTCGAATGTGGACCAAGGACACAATTAAACAACTTAATTATGCTAGGATGAAAGTGGTAAAAATGAAGCTTGCAAGCCTAGGTCATTTTTAGGTGTCTACACTAGTAACAACAATTGAGCCTGTAGGGTATTTGATGTTTTCTCCATATATAATTGGGGATTCCAATTTCTTTTTTGCCTCAACATAATGACACAAGTAATAGTCTGTTCCCTTTTTGTTGTCTTCATCTACAATAACTGCATAAACATGCCCTGCATTTATATGTGTGACATATCTCTTGAAATTAGTTAACATTATGAATACAGTACAAAGTAAGATAACAATATGGAATTTTAAATACTAAGCAAGTAGATATATTACCCGGTTGAACTAGATCTAATACATGGTCAAATTCAACCGATGATTCCATCTGTGTTAGTTCCAATGCCATCGGAGGGAGATAAGTGTGAAGTGGGCTAAGATAACTTGTCAACCATTTGTCAACCCACTCCCCTAACTCATAATCATTCCAAGCTTGCATTATACATGAAGAACAAAAGCATGCCATCTTACGTGTATCAATACTCCATGAACCTGCATTTGAGGTAAGGAAAGAGTGCAACTCACTCGATCCTGTTAGTGTACAAGAGTCCTCATATGGTGCAATGTTAGTATCATCCATCAACCAAAAAAATCTATGAACTAAACACGTACCTTCATTACCTAGACCCATTGAAGCATTACACCACTCGATGATTGATCTTGCATCTGTCAACTGTGCACTATCTTTATACTTTAACTCTTCTCATGCTAATGCTCTTTTCACGCATGCTCCTACACCATCATGCTCCCCCTTTCCATGTCCGACATCAAAAAAGTTCCACATATGTTGAACACGTGTAGTGAGATGCATCATGCATAACCAGTAGAACATGTGTGTGTTCTTGAATTGTGCTGCACAGTTATCTAACCATATTATATGTTGACCGTATGATATGCCCTTCTGAGCCAAATGAATGTAGAGCATCTGAAAGCAACCTTGCATGAACTCTGGAGAATACGTGTGATCATCACTAATATAAAAGTGATACTCCCTCAATACCTTCCTTTTGTCCTTTGTACTATCAGCTGCATGAATGAATGCTATGTGCACAAATATCAAAACTTGTGTGGAGTTGTGATACTGTGACTGCACCTCACGTTGTGGCTATAGAGTGTAGTTCTCTGCAAAGTCAACCAATGATATTATGCTGCCAAGTGGAAAGGTGTCCTTGCATAGCTTGAATTGCGTGTCTAGCCATCGGGCTCTATGGGTATGCCTTGCATACTCATACATTAGATTCTCATGAAACATGGACATAAAATGATACACTGGAATCTTCTCAACAACCAAATCACACATTTTTGCTTGAGACCCATCTTTTGTAGCATATGCCACTATTTTATACTTCTTGAAATCTACTAGTTTATGCCCAACCTCATATGTGCTTTCCATATGTTGACATACTCGCATTCGTTGCAAGCCACCACAACGCTCGCATGAACCATCCAAGCATGTTCTCCTGTAGAATATTTGGCCATCCTCTATTTGAAATAAATTTTTTGATAAGAACTCTCTTGAATATTTTGGTGGGGCTTCTATGCCACAATCCTGCAAAACATTATTAGTATGCAAATCTAAACATATATAACGATAAACATCATAATGGTTAGCAAATTCAATATGTAGTCTATAGCAACAAGTAGTGCGTGTGTGATTTATCTTGACATAAAAAGGTTTAAGCATTTCAAAGAATCTTTGAGAAATACTAATTTGAGGATAAGTATTTTGAAATTTATGAAAAAATTGGGTTTGAGTTGTATCCAAAAAATGCTTTGGATGTGGCTCACGGTTTCGACTACCGATTCTCCTTCTTACGACATCCCTTTGATT
>VDFB02056269.1:0-26178 GCA_007258455.2 Sequoia sempervirens | reverse complement strand
TCATTATGACGAAAAGGGTATCCAAAAATGTAAAAACATCTAAAAACTGAGAAACTTGAAATTAACTATTTTTGGGTGATGCAAGATTGCCCTTACACCACTGGATGCTCCTGCATCATCCAATCACACCACCATATAATACCTTACTTTGTTTCACCATACTTGCATAGTGAGGAGCCTAACCTATACCAGATCCACCCAATCCTCCAATTTGTGATTCCCATCCCAAGGGTCCTCCCAAAAGAGAGAAGACTGACCATCAATGATCTCCTAAGTCAAGTGATCCAAAATTAAAATCCTACAACTGAAAATAAAATTCCAAATTCTTGAACCTTTTAGTAGGACCTGTGAAGAGAAGATGTTGATCTCATCTACATCCAAATACTTTTCTTTTAATAATTTGACCCATTTTTGTTCTAACTTAGCATATATTTCCCAAACTAGCTAATTAGCACCAAGAGCTTGGTTCCGCATTAGAAATTTTTTAAGTCTCATGCCATTAGTCACCCTTTTCTCATAAATCTTCTTCCATTTTATGAGTGGGATTTTGTGCTGGTCATAATTTCCTTGCCAAAAGAAGTTTTTCATCTGTTGATTGATGACCTTGCTAGCTCCTGCATACAAAGGTAAGCACAAAAGCATATATATAGGAATTGCAACAATGAATGATTTTAACATTGTTAACCTACCTGCCCAAGACAACCACTTGCACTTCCAGTATGCCAATTTTTTCTTGAAATTTTCCACCAAGGAATCCCAAATCTTTCCAAGCATGACCTCTTTTTCCAGTGGCAAACCCAAATATTTGTAGGGTACCTTGCCTTTATGTAATTTCAAAATGTGTAGGATTTGGTTTTCTTTGCCAATACTAATGTTGAAGAAGAAGACTTCATATTTCACCTAACTAACCTCTTGTCCAAAGGAAATAGAATATTGCTCAAGGGTGATTTTGAAACTTTTAGCCTCTCTCTCTGTGGTAGTGCCAAACAACATGGTGTTGTCCACAAACTCTTGGTGGGTGACTTTTGGGGCACACCTTTAATCTGTATCCCCTCCAAACAACCTTCCCTCCACTCACTTGAGAAGGTCTACTCAAGAGCTTCTACCATGATTATGAGAAAAAATGGGGAAAGTGGGTCCCCTTGCCTAAGCCCCCTAGGTGCATGAAAAAATACCTTAGGGGATCCATTCAAGAGTATCAAATATCTTGGGAAAGAGATCCATTCAAAGATCCAACATAGCCACTGCTTGATGAAGCCAAAATCTTCCATTATTTTGAACATAAAATACCAATTTACCTTGTCATATGCCTTCCTAATATCAAGCTTGACCAACATTGACTACTTTTTTGATTTCTAGATGGAATGTATAGCTTCTTGAGCTATAATTCCACCATCAAAAATTGATTTTCCTGAGATGAAACTGGTTTTTTCTTCCCCTATGATATGAGGTAGTAACCTTTTGACCCTATTTATTATGGCCTTGGCAAGGACCTTATAAATAGTATTGTGTAGAGAGATCGGTCTAAACTCATCTAAAGTTAATGGCTTATCCTTTTTTGGGATCAATGTAATGAAAGTATTATTTATCTCTAAGACTTTTCCCATGCATCTAGAGTCTTCAATGGACTTAGCTAGCTCTAGACCAATGATATCCCAACATCTTTGAAAGAAGCCCGCAAGGAACCCATTAGGCCTTGGGGCCTTATCTGGGTGAAGCTAAAACAAGACCTCTTTGATATCTTTTTCGGTAAATTTGCTTGTTAACATTGCATTCTTCTCTGTAGTGATAAGACATAGGATGCAACTGATGAATTTTTGTTGTGCCTCCAATCTAGAGTCTCCCTAATCATTAAGCAGGTTTTGGAAGTATTTCATTGTTGTAACCTTGATATCCTCAATCTTTTCCAACAATCTTCCATCAACAGACCTTATATAGATAATTCTATTGATTTCCCTTCTCGCTTTGGTCGAGTTGTGAAATAATTTGGTATTCTTGTTGCCACCTTTCAACCACAATTCTCTAGATTTCTGTCTCCAAAATATTTCTTCCTTCACCAACAAATCAGAAAATTTATGGAGCAATGCTTTCTTTTGGGTGTAACTATCATTATCCATCCCTTCCTAATAACAGCCTCATTCCAAGCCTGCAAAGCTTCTTTAGTTTTTTTTTCTCCTCAAAAATATTCTTGAAGCACTCTTTATTCTAGGACTTTAGGCTATGTTTAATTAGCTTTAGCTTTGCCACTAAATTTAACATTTTTAAGCCTCTCGGGTTGATGCCTAACCACCATTGTTTTATCAAGTCTAAGAAATGAGGGTAATTGAACTAGATATTTTCAAATTTGAAAGGGAATCTGATTGAGGCCCCTTCCCCCTCAATGTTCAAAAAAACTTGGTAATGATTAGAACCAGAGCCAAGAAGAATTTTTCCCATCAAATCGATAGAGAATCTACATAAATCACCTTTGAAAAGGAATTGATCAATATTTTTATCTATATTACAAAATCCAAGCCTCCTATTCATCCAAGTGAATTTCCCACCACCCATGTTAACATCCAAAAGTGTGTTGTTCTCCACCAAAAATTCAAAGTCAATTTGAGACAGATCTCCTACCAATACCTCCCTTGTTAGCTGAAGCCCACAAAATTGCATTGAAATCCCCACCCAAAATAATAAATTCAAAGGATGGATCAAAAAATATGTGACTCAAATCTCTCTAGAGGTCCCTTTTTTGAATGCAGGTGATGGGGCCATAGACATTTATTAGAACAAAACTTAAATTTGAGGCAAAAAATCCTTACCTTGTAGGCTAGCCAATGTTTTTCTAAGGAAATTTCCTCCATTAACACTCTCTAAAGGCACAACAAAGTGACGATCCCACATGAAGAACCATCCACATTCACCCCATAACATTTCCATAATCTCAAACTCTTACAAAACCACTCCTTTTCTTGTTTGCTCACTTTGGTTTCTTGAAGCATGCACACATCTTCCTGAAAAGATGCTAATTGATGCCTAATAATGCATCGCTTGTTAGGGGTATTCAAGCCCCTGGCATTCCAAGATATGATCTTCATGGCTATTCAAGAAGGGGTTCACCCTTCTCTACTTTTAACATCTCATTGATCTTCAACTAATTGCTAGCTTCCCCACCATGTTTTAGCTTTTCTTGGTTGGAAATTCAGTCGTGCCTCTTGCTTTCACCACAATCAAGAGACAACCTACATAGATCTTTCTGGAAGATACTCAAACCCCCCACAAGGCTAGGTACAAGTGGCTCCTCATTGGAATGCTTACAATTTTTAAGTGAGCCCAACTTGAACACCTCAATTTGGATTCCTTCCTCTAGATGAGGCACTTCTACCCAATCCACATCCAAGTCATCATTATTCAGATATATTAATCCTTCTTTAGTAGCCTTGGAAAGCTTTGCTAATTTATAAAACACTTCCATTAGTGATTTAAGATCATCTTCCCTAATATTGGCCCCCATAACATCCAAGGCTTCCAAAAATTTTGTGTCTAACACTTTCCTTGAATCCATTTGGTTGGTTTGCACAGGAAAAGGGGGAACCAACTTGAAACCCATGTCTAGGTCAAACTCCCTAGAACCAAAAATATCATTCACAAAATTCTCTACCAAGTTTTCCATCTAATATGCCTCAAAGCTAGCCTATGCATCATTGGGAGCCCATGGATCTAGCACCGAGCCCTGCATTGAGACCTTATCTGAACCCAAATCACAATTAGCCCTTGTGTTCCTACCAATCCTAGAGTCCACCAATCACCATCCTATGGTTTACAAGAGTGCATTCTCTAGGTGTGGATCATAGATTAAAGGTTGACAAAGGGTACCCCAATTAGTAATTACCTCAATTTCACACCAATGCAAGCTATGAGGCTTGTTTTCCATGCATATTCACACACAAGTATTGATGCCATCTTGATCGATTCTTTCTTCTGCGTATACAAATTTTCCTAAGTGATTACCAATAGACTCCAATATAATTGGCTGCTAGAATTCCATAGGTAGATCTGGTAGCTTGTACCAATCCTAGATCTATTCCAATTGGTGATGCATGGGATTGAAACCAATTTCCCATTTTCAGATGTAGAATCCATTGCCTTCCATGAGCCATATTCCATTTTAAAAATGATCTATGATGTCTGAAGAAGGGAATATTACTACAAAAAACTCGCTCGCCAAAGCCTTGAATTTCATTTTTTCCCCCAATGCCCTGGCCACCACCTAATAAAACTGTCCCAATTTAGGTTTTTCCTATACCAACAGACTGCCAGTCCTTGTTGCTCTAAGATCGCAATAGAAGGTCACAAAAGATATGAACTAAGCACCATTTGTCTCAAATTCCCTAGCCTATGATGATCCTCACCTCGCTTGTTCCCCAAAAACCTACTTGGCAATGGTTTAGAAGCCCTTGTCTTCTTCTAATGAGCTATCTTTCTACCTATTGAATGATGCTCAACACCATAAAAATGTGAACAATTGTGTCTTCCTGCATTGTTCTAGTGCCACCCATTCCAACCTTTGGTGCCACAAGCTTTGCCACCAGATTGATTTGAATTTTGGCACCAATCTTCCTTAGCAGCCTTCTCCTTTAATTGTTCCAATGAAACCTCTTGCTCTATATCCTTTTCCCACACTCCTGGACCTCCCATGGCCTTCATGTTGTCTTCCACCACCCTCACAACTCCAACAACATCGTTAGCCTCCCTCGCTCCACCAACATGCCCTTCTGTAAATTTTCAATCTTTGCTACTCCCTGCCATCTTTTTCTATAATAAGTATTATAAAAAAATCATCCATACACCCATTTTATGTTATCTATAAAATTGAATATTTATAAACCTCACAAGATTTGAAAAAATCCCAGTTATTTATGATTAAAGTTGAAGAGCTATATGTGAGAGCTCCCTGATCAAGGCCACATCAAGATTGAAGGAAATGCATGATCCATATCTCAAAATGAACATCAAGATAACTATCTAATTCATGATCAAACTTGTCAAAAACCAAATTAAGGTCATATTTCATTGATCCCATTAATCTGGTCCAAGGAAAAAAAATCATCTCAATCCTCTATTTACCCCATCTAAGAGTCAATATTTCACCCTTTTTACCAAACCACCTTTGTTTGGTTTAGTTTCTTAGAAAACAAATATTTTTAAAATGCTAATATTGCTCAATTATCTAATTATGGATTTACCTATTTCTTCCAAAGTAAAAAATATCCCATCAAAAGTTGAATGTGCCAAATTATGAAATATCAAGAAAAATTATTAGGCCTTCATGGACAAGGAATCCTTGAACCCATCCCTATTTATGCAAACCAATGATTCCAAGGAATCATATAAAATATCATAATAAGTATAATTTAAGGATGTTACTCCCATGAGTGATAGGTTAAATTCTCCCAACATCAAAATGAGACTCTCTCATCATTCTTCTATGGAGTTTGTTACCACCAATCCTTTCATCAAACTCTTCACTAATCTTTTCATTGACCTTGTCATCAATTATTTCATAAACTCCATCATCCCCATACCCATAATAATCCTTTCATTGGCCCCATCACTAAACCTAACTATCTACCTCCTCTATCTATCATCTTGGATCAATGGAACTATTATGCCTTGTACGCATACCACATTTTTCTTTAGCAAACTAAGGAGTCCCATTTTATAACTTTTATTTTGATATTTTCATCATTTTTGAGTTGCACCAAACTCTATTAGTCTTTTATAAATTTTTGAAACCCTTAGAAATATTGATTCTTTCATTATGAATTATGAATTGTACCCATTTTTAATTACTATAGATTTTAAAAATTCTAAAACTTTGTTGATATTTTTGAGAAACTTTAAACTCATCAACACATAATAGCTAATGAATATTTTATATATATATTTGATCGATTTGAAAGATTTATTAGTATTTAAATGATTATATAAACTTGTGAACCTATCAATGTTGAAATTTTTGGAACCTTTAGTTGGATATTGAGATCAAAGTGAACTTTTTTAGTGATTTCAAAGGTTAGTGAACCTTGATAATATCTTTATATTCTTTGTTTGTTAGAATTTTTGAATTTTTTAAACCTTTGGAAGTAGTAACAAGTGTAAGAAATAATACTTATCAAGAAGTTAGAAATTTTAGGAACTAGGGATAATTCCATCAATGTTTTTAAAGGACTTGTCAAGGTTTGTGGGAAGATTTGAACTCATTAACATATTGATAAGGTTTGAGGAAACTAAAATTTACTAACAAAAGAAAAAGAATTATAAAATTTTGTGAATTTTGACATTTTTCTCCTTTTAATTTGATTTAAATTATATTATTGGTTTTTCCTTTGTTTCCAACTTTATTTGAATTTTTTGTGTGGTGATAAACTTTCAAAGTTTGCAGTATTGGAATGATAGTAAAGGAATCTCCAAAACCTTGGTGTTTCTTTTGGTTTGGTGGTTGTTAGGGGCTCATTAAATCACCCTTGTTATAATTTTAGGTTTTCCTCTAATGGACTACCAATTTGACATGTCTTATAGGTATGCATATTCCCCAAAACTTGATGCTTAGCAAAGGTATTTTATCTAACTTTTCTAATCTAACTTTGACTTTAAATTTATAGTTCTTTCCCATGCATGTGCACATTTGTGTCCTTGTAATATTATTTTCATCACTTTAGTTTCATTTCTATTAAATTTTGGAGCTTTGAAGAGATGTTCCTTTCATGTGAAAAAATATGATTTTAGTTGCATTTGTGGTGTAATGAAGTGCTATTGGAGTGTGTAAGTTCTTTTCTAGTGTTTTACAAGTCTACCATGTAATCATCAAGATTTACTTGCCTTATTATTAATCATTAACTAGGTAGGGTTTCATCCCCTTTCTCAGTTCATCAATTGTGTTGTTTTTTTCTTTCTCCTTCGTTTGATTTCTCATTTATCTCATTATGGGCTTTTTTCCTCTATTTTTTTGCCAATTTTATGATTTTAGTCATTTTATTATAGTTTTCACCATTTTTAATTTCTTCAATGTTCATCATTTTCTTCATGTTCCCTAGCCCCCTTTCTTTATTTTCCCCCACTAGATCCAATTTTGGGTCTTGTTGTGGTTCAAGGAATTTTTTACCTTTTAATGGCATGCTCTCATAAGCCCTCAAAGTTAGTGTCAAGCTTGTGGGTTTTCTGTTTCACCTTATTTTAGGCATGTTCCATTTAGGATCATGATCCTCAACTCCCATATTTATAATCTTTTATTCATTTTTGTAGTTACAATGTCAGTCATTCCTTTGTCTAAATGTCTTGTAACATGAGTTA
Organism: Sequoia sempervirens; assembly: GCA_007258455.2. Taxonomy (NCBI): domain Eukaryota; kingdom Viridiplantae; phylum Streptophyta; class Pinopsida; order Cupressales; family Cupressaceae; genus Sequoia; species Sequoia sempervirens. The sequence continues at coordinate 18,843 of VDFB02056269.1, read as the reverse complement.
TATGATATCTCCAATCTTGAACTCTTGAATTTTTCTTTATATATCCTTTTAGAATTGGTGATGCATACACACCCTTATTTATTTTCTTTTGAGAATGAGTTATGTAGTATCCCCAACTCCTAATAATTAACATATTATTATCAATATTTATTTAGGACTTCCGGTTTGACCATACTCCTTATGAATTACAATAGGCATGATTCATTGAGTATCCCTAACTCTCAAACTCTAACATTTACAATTTGTTGCCTTTTTGAGTTCACAAGTTCATAATTTCTCTAATGTAATTGGATTTTGGTATTTTAGAATGGGTATATTTGATCTCCCTTCCTTGACCCTCCTATCTTAGATAATATTACCTAATGGATTACATTAAACTAGTCATAATTTTAGAATCCTTGATGTTATTGGTACAAATCATGTTGAGATTTTGAATCCCAATTCCTTAACTACTTGAACTAAGTAATGTATTTAGGTGGTGGTAGGGACTCCAACATAACCTTGATTCTCCCTTAATATGTTTTTTTCTCATTGTATCATCTTAATAAACTTTTTCTATATTGCATAACTCATACATATGACTTATGGATCAACCATGGTATATATATTGATTTCTTATACTTTTGATGGAGCTAAATAATGATCATTATTGAACTATCTAATGTATCTTATGTTTATCTTTTAGTACATACAAGGAAAACAACCACCTAAAGAGATGAAGTACACATACAAGGGATATCACTTTCCTTTAAATATGTTCTCCCCATTGGATGAGATTGGAGATACACACCTTAGGCACGTGCATGTCCAAGAATTCTTACAAAGGATACACTTATAAGGAGACATAAATTTTAATTCCTAGTGCATGTCTCTTTTATGCTTGGTTCATGCTACTATATTCCTAGTATCACTCTAATCCACTCAACTAGTTTTATCCTATGCATAAAGATATGACCAAAAGAAGAACAAGGTATTTGGGCTAACATACTAGACAATGATAGACATCAATCCTAAGGTGATTGAGAGAGATTTTTTGATCTCCAAATATTCCCAATATGATGAAGTGAACATGAAAGAGTCAAGTGGGCAGTGATGAGTTGGGCACTCAACTACAACCTCTTCCTCTTATTCTTTATTATTTAAAATCTTGTAATAAATCACTTTGTAATTTGAGGGTGTATTTAATTGTAATTCTTCTAGGCTTGTAAAATAAATAAGGGCACAAAATTTAATTTTGGGCCTATGAATTAAATAAATGTGTATCTTTGAATTTCATGCCCATGGATTAATTTAGGATCTAGGACAACTAGTGCTTGGGGTTTTTTTATTGGGCACCTAGGTTGTGTATAAATATATAAATAACTTTTTTTTATAAAGAGAACCTTTGGAATTTTGGAGAATATACAGCTAAGAAAATAGAGATAAAAAATATATATTAGAAGAAGCAAGTAAAGTTAGAAGTTTCATGTTCTAAACTAGGTTATATTGTAACACCCAATTTTGAAATGAAGTGAGAAGGATAGAAGTCCAAGGAATGTTACATGAAAATCCTACTATCAATATTTAATTTTGAGAAGTGATGTGTGTAATTTACATGTGTACTACAATAATTTTATAGATTTCCTTTCATTTTCAAGGTAATCTATAGATTATTGTACTAATTATAGTTAATGATTATGTGTAATACCAACCACGAAAAGTTAGTTTACATTTTCTCTTAGAAAATGAATTAATTGGTGATGCTACAAGAAAAACCATTTTTTAACCTTAACCATATATATATATATATATATATATGTTTTAAACCTTAATTCATTTGTAGAGTGCTAACATTGAGCAACTAAATTCTAACACCTAGTATATAATGAAGTGATTTCATTCTAGATTTTGATGTTAATGTCCAAATTTAATGGGTTTGAGTTCTAATGTTTGTATAAAAATTATATATCTATTTCTTAATTGATAAATGTAGGGTCTAGATATTGCTATGGTATTCAATTAAATTCTCACTAAATTCTAACATTAAATAGGGATAGTTACATAGATTGATTTTTTTTTCTTTCATTTCCATAATTTGGTCACCTAGACCTCAAATTAATTTAATTTATTCTAGAGACCAATTTACTTTTAGGAAAGGTAGGGTGATCTTGTGATCTTACCTTCCTATTGGTGAGGGTTGTCAAATTCTTGATCAATAGAAATCACACACCATTTGACATCTTCCATAGTGATGAATATATCACCACTTTCATGGGGCTTCAAGATCATATCTCCCTCAAGTATTATAAACTTGGTTTTGAAAGACTTGGGTGCCTTATCATATCCCAAGAAAGACTTCCAAATGCCTAAAATGATAACATCAAAATGGTCTCAATAACAATCATTTTAAGGAACAAAGTCCCAAAAATATATTAGATCAAAAAATACCATGCACCTAAGACCACCATTCCAAATCTTAAAAACCCAAATCCCAATAGCAAAAAGTCCCAAAATTCAAGTTCTTATGGGTGCCAAAATATAATATTGAGAATCCATAAACACCAAAGAGAAATCCATGAAATTAAAGCCAACAAATAGTTGTTTGTAATACCAAGAGTCTAAAATTTGTAATGAACTTAGAACCTAAAATTTGGTAATCCTAAAATCAAGCAATACAAATATTCAAAAAAAGATCCAACAAGATAGAATTAAAAAATCATTTGTGTCCCAAAATCTATCAATATGGATACTCACTTAAAAATCCAAAATCTCACCAATCAAGAGTATAGAATATTTGATCCCCTAAGCTAAGTCCCAACATTCTAAAGTACAAAATCCACCATCACATCTAATAAAAGAACCAATCTCTAAACCCAACAAGGTGTGTGAGATTGTTGATCCCATTTCCTGTTAGTCCCATAATGTTAATGCATGCCTTCATATTCCAATCCTTCCATCCTCACATTTTACTTAACCCCATTTATCATACCATATATCTCCATTAGTACATCTTTATAGTATGGGAATAAATTTTTTACATAAATATTCATCCATATAACCTATCGCCCACTCTATTTTCATCAATAGTACTTGGAGAGAAGCCAACCTAACAATCATCAAAGCTCACAATGAAATCTACCAAGAAAAACACTAGTAGCATGATCCTACAAAAAAAATTTAAAAAATGAGATAGCATCAATAAAGAAAACACTTGAATAAAAATATAAAAATTTGAAATTAAAAAATGAAAAAAAAAATAGAGAGACAAAGTGTCCAATGGTGAAATCCACTCCTATGGCACCTTGGGAAAGTGCCATGATATTTATTTTTTTAATTTGTCATATGTAAATCCTTTGCCTATGTGTACCCTATAATTGGGGATTTCTTTTCCACCCATTCATCCACTCTACCTTCACAACCACTAGCCAACCATCCATATCATACTATTACATTATCCCATCCATTGAACTTGGATCCTTATTCCTAATTTTTACTTTGATAAGGAAGTAGAAGAAATATCAGAACATGATTTTGTAACCCTTATATGTCCAAGAATAATCACACATAAGAAACACAACTAAATGAGACATATCATTCCTATACAATATAATCCTTAGAAACCACACCCTATATCCCCTCCTCATTTCCATCTTACATCCCATCCCTCATTTATCTCCATAATTCCACCCTTCCATCCCTCCAATATCCTTCACCCTTGGTACTAGAATGGATTCTTTTCATAAATGATTATAACATTGGACAAATTTGACCCTACCATGTAGCAAATCCAAGCTTGGCATATGATTCATAATCCTATATTGTAAATTCTCAAACCCCCAGGATTGTGACCCTTTACCTAGTATCCAAATAAAATACATAATTCCAAGTCATAAACCCAAAAGGTCCTCATTACCTACACACTATACCAATAATCTCACATATCAATCTTACCAATTCTAGCTAAGTAACCCATTGCCTATCTAAAAGGAATCCATAATATTCTTCCTTAATCTTGCTAAAATTTTTATCTCAAATTTAAATTATTGAACCATTGCCATCAAAATATATCATTCCCAGCCCTTGCTTTATTCTTGTGATACATCATTCTCATATACAATGTTATCATCATCATCAATTTTTAAATTGATCAAAGGAAAAATATTGTATTCTTATCTTTTTATTGTTTGTGCATGCATGCTTTCTTTCTTGTGTATGTTTCTTTTGTTGCTTACATTTGTGAATCAATCCTTGGGGCACATCATGATGGATACCATAATGATCTTCCATATCATGGTGCATTAGGTCATATTCATAATTGGATATCAATACCATATACACTTGGAACATCACCATCTTGTTCCTTATACCCTCATGCAGAATACCAAGAGCTACAACAAACATCAATTAATCACTATAAATGTAGCCTAGATAAATGTATCCAATTTTATCACATCGATTCATCATAAATGTCACCCTTATCATCACTTATTTTATCATCCTACCCATCCTTATCCTCATCCTATTCTTTAGTAACACCATTTATTCCTTTCCTTGAATGCCAATAATCACACATCTAACCATCCACCCTTTTACCTATATCTTCAAACCCCATCCATTTTTCATCCCCTTGGACATAGTTCTTCTTTCAAGAGACCACCTAAGTCCTATAAACCTACCTAATCTCTTGAGGGGAGCATACCTAATCTATTTAATAACTACATTTCCCCTAAATTATTGGGGAATCTTACTATCAATTATATCCCACAAAATGTATATACTTATCTTCTTTGAAATAACATTGCTTTTGCTATTTGCAACACCATCTCAAGGAGGGGTAAAATTTAGACACATAAAATCATCCTAACATCATCCCATACTAACATCGCATCCTCGACTAATTAAATAAATATAATTTAATTAGTCGAGCCCAATATATAATTAAAAAAAATTATTATTTAATTACCTCAGTTTTCATTTCACACCTAATTAAATTATATTATTATTTAATTACCTCAAATTCTACCTCACATGGTTAATTAAATTAAATAGTTTTTCTTATTTAATTTTCCTATGTTCCCTCCACCATTTGAAAGTAAATTAATTTTCCTCCCAACTTTTAATATGACTTTTATGGTTGTAACAAATTACTATTTTTATTAAATACAATCATAGCCTTTTATATTTAAAAAATTGAATCCAAACCCTCAATTTTCTCCTTAATCCTAAGAAAGTTCTCTCATTGAATCTCCATTATAGATCACGTCCTCATCTCCTAGCCTTCCATCCTTTGTGAAAAATCTATATATTAGCATATTATCCTATACAAATCAAGCAAAACATCTTCAATACTTGCATATTGTAGAGATTTTGAGCAACCACATCTACTTGAGTACATCTATCTTATCAATGGATTTCATTTGATAACTTTAATTTTTTTTATTATTTGAATTTTTATTATGAATACCATTTTTTATGTGATCATGAGGTTTACATGTGCTTTAGAATAAAATTTAAATATTTTAATTTCACTGCAAATTATAAAATTTATGCTTACACATACATACACATATACATGTATTTAAATATATATATTTATATATCTATGTATATGTATATATTTGTATGTATGTATGTACACACGTGTGTATTCATGTCATTTGATTAGGTTAGTACCAAAAAATTAAATTCTTAATGCAATAAATTTCTATATATAAAATGGATGATCCATGTAACAATTTTATGCATATAAAAGAAATGGTATTCAAGAATTATATTTACACTTATAATCAATTTATATATAGAATGAGATGAGCTTAACTATTTAAATCATAATTTTATATAGTTAAGGTGGACCACCATCCATATGAGCTTTATAGAATGGTATGAGGTTAATTAAAAAAGTTATATGTTTTAATATATTTGTAAGTTACAACATCTAAGTTATTTTGAAATCTATTTTAGAAGTTATGCTTACAATATATGTTTTTATTATAATTAGAGTTTATTGTAATATTTAAATTGACTCAAATTTAATTCTTTTGAACATTCATAGATGAATATTTAAGTCCAAATGAGAACTAGAAATGGAGATTAAGGATGATACTCCCTCCACATAAAAGAGGTATAAGACTACAAGTAGATGAAGATATCAAAGTTATTCACAATACAAAACTAGCTAATGTTATAATTCAAGTGAATATAAGTAGTACATGAAATAATATTTCATTGTAGTGAGAATAGAAAATAGATGATATAAAAGAAACTATTAAAAATGTTGAGGGAAATTATATTTCAAGTAGAGGCATGAAAACAATGGAGACTTCCTATGTCATGCCCATACTTTTATCTGTGATCATGAACACAACCTACTATTAAAAAACCTGCTAAAACTCTACTCTAACTCCTTTGTGTGAACCTAATCTTAAAAAGGCTTAAGTGAATATAATGTTTGAATAATTCATTTATCATTTAGCATAGTTTAAAATGGGTCATCTAGATAACTAAATAAATCAATAGTTAATATACCATATCTTTCCTTATTACGATAGCCAAGGAAAAACATTGAAACATGTCCAACCCCTAGCTCAAGTTTTAAATTTCACATCTTGCAAAATAAATGAATATTGCCCTATCCAATACTTGAATTAAATATTGAATAAATTTTCACTTCTCCTTGAGTCTAATAATTTAATGGATCTTATAACACAATAATTAAGCTTGTAGTGCACCTCATGTTTATATCTTGCTAATGTGAGATCAATGTTTCAGGTTCACCATTTCCTCATGATTTCTATGGTGATTATTTTATGGCTCTGAATGGTGTCTATGAACCACCACATGTTTGAGATGAGTTCCTCAACATGTCGATTGTTGGTAATTTTTATATTTGCATGCTTGGTTTATCATTTTGCTTCAATTTAATAATGTGGATTATATATGTTGTGATCAAATATGGATGTGATTATTAATGTTTAAGAAATGATTTATATGACAAATGTATAAATGTTATTTATGATTTATGCTATTAGAGTTCATTGGGAAAAATTATGTTGTGCTTTGATGATATATATACATTGATCAAGTACCCTTGACATGGATTGAATGTTTATAGGTACAGGGCTATTTCTCCACCTAGCTACATAGGCCCAAGTTATTTCCCAATGATTTTTAATTCAGAGATGTCACATTGGGCCTCCCTATCCATTTCTCAATCATACTCAAATCAAGTATGATATGTGTCATAATTGACCCTATGTGAAGCCAAATCTGAATTAGGGATTTTTTTGGAATCCCTTTATGTTGTGAAATACAAATGTGTCCTTGATTTAAATGATTTCCTGATTTCATGCTTTTTTTTATAAAACATTTAATAAGTTGCAAATTGTATGATTTAATCATATTTTATTCATGGAATGAAATTAAAGTAAATATTTAAATGATAGTTTAAATTAATTTTTGATCTTAAATGAAATATTAGGAATTTAAATTATTTCTATAGTGATTATTGATATTTTTTTTTTGTTTTGGGAAAAATGCATGAAAATGAAAATATAGTTAAGTTAATTAATTTTGGAAAAACCTTGGGCTGGGAATGTGTATTTGTATTCAATTTAATTGTTTAGTAAAAGGATTGAAAAATGAATTTTGTTTGAATGTTTGATTGTGTTCAATTGTAATTTTTGAGAAATTGAAAATAAATAAAATAGAAAATATAAAAAAGGAAAAAGGAATAAAGAGAAAAAATACTTGGCATTTTAATGGAATTGTTCAATTTGGAGAATTTTTGCTCTCAAAATCCTCTCTTGCCAAGTTTTTGATAATGTGATTGGGAATGCAATTGTGAATGGAATTGAATGGGATTTGAAGCAACATGATAGGAACAGGAGTATGATTGTACGTGGGATTTGAATTTCTCTCTCTCATAGTGTGTGTGAAGCTTGATACAAATTTTTTATTTACAAAAACTTGAGGTAAGTTTTCATTATACCTCCATTGTGCTTTTTTTATTTCAATTTTTTTATATGATTGGTGGAGCATTATCACACCTAATCTAGTCTCAATTTCAAAAAAAAATGTAGGAATTAAATTTATTTTGTAAATTTTGAAAAAATTCCAAAATGTGCCCTCATAATGCACTTTTTTTTCCAAAATGCCTTGAAGTTGAATTTTATGTCATAAAATAGTTTTTGTGCATGTTATCAGCAAAAAGGTATTTCTATTTTTTTGAAATTTTGAAAAAAAAAATTAAAAAAGGAAAATTTGAAGCTCCATTAATAGAGTTTGCACATAGTTTCTATTTTTGGCATTTAGAATTAAACTAAAAATTTGAATTTAAAAAGTGAAATTGAATGATTTATCTTGAGGGAAATTGAGTCTCCTTAATGAATTTTCACAAGGAATATTTTAAGATTATGTTTTCAAATTTTTGGGAAAATAAATTTATGTTGTGTGATTGTTGCATTATTTTCTGTGCCACATTCATTGAAGGATGTGATGAGCTTAGGGTGTAGGTATCAAAGAGTTATGGGAATGGCTCCCAATATGAACCCAAACCAAATTGGCATGTAGTAAATCATGGTGTGGGGGATTTTGGATTAATAAGTGAAAACTAATGAAATATGGGCAATTAATTAACAAAGGTAATGGATATCCCTCTCATGCCTTGAGTGCTCATATAGGCTAAGGATGATGGAGGAAGACAAGCTGCTTAGGGAGTGTAAGACTTGTAAGATCAAGTACCCTCATCTATATGATAGGATTACTCAATTCCTCATTATGCCCCACGTGAGTGTCCATGATGACATTCCCTCTCTTGCTTTATATCTAACCCTAGTGTAGTTGAGTAGTACCTGAAGGATGATGTATTCCCTTCCATGTGTTTGTGCCATTTACTATTGGTGATTTTTCCCAATGAGGATCCCATGTGTTATGCCCTTGGTGATTTTTCCCAAAAAATATTTCTTGTATGGTATTGATTAGTTGGCCCAATGTAGATTATGATGTGACATTGGTGAGTTTTGTTGGAAGTAATGGGAAGATTGTTGGAAGTTTGTCATTGTTGATGTTGTTTGGAAACATGAGCATGAGGTGCATATACTGTATGATCTAGTGTTGTAATTGATGTCAACATTGTTATGATCATTCTAGCATGGATTGGAAGAATTCCTGAAGAAATTAGGAAAAAGCAAGTTGATCCAAAAAATATTGTTATATAGGAATTTGGCTAAGTATTCCTCATAATAGTATTATGGTTAAGTGTGTCAGTTTTTGGGTCCACACTTCATTGCAAGTTGATATATCACTTTGTGACTCTAACTATAGGTTTGAGATCATCATTTGCATCTAGATTCAAGATTTTGTGACATTTTGTGAAGTATTCTGAAAGATATGAATGATAGAGTTTAGCTCTATATATTGCAGTCATTCCTTGTACAGTGTATTAGTGTGGGAGATTTTGCATTTCTTCATAGATAATTATTTTGTTTTGCAATGATGAGGATAAGCTATTAGTTGTTGGTTGAGTGGGAATTCAAGGGAATATTGAGTTTTGAAGTCACACATATGGCGAATTGTATGTACATATGAAGGTTTTGTGTTTAGGTCTTATTTTGGGCCGACCTAACATATTTGATGTTTTGTGGAGGAAAAGCAAGTAATTTTATGTTATGTGGGATCTATATTAGGTCCATCCTGACCTATCTTAAGGTTAATTTAATTTTAAATTATGGAGTGAGATGTGGATATAATTTTTTTAAGGATGACATGCTTAATTTTGTGTGTTACTTCTAACTAGATTGATCCAATTGAAGTTGCAATTGATATGTATATATATAGGAGATTAACTTTGGAGTTTAACATGTGGAAGTGACATGTGGAAATGAAAATGATGATGAGGGAGTGGGTGTGAAAGAAAATTGTATGCGAATAATAAGATACATAAGACATGTATGGTATTTTACCTACATGTGTGTGATGCGAATATAATTAGAGTTGAGGAAATTATGAGCAACTCATAGAGTATTGTTTCAGATCTGTGTGAAGATTATTTTTTGCTTCGTTGGAACTGTAATCGAACATATGATAGATGTTATTGTATCAGTTCAAATAGGCTTTGTAGCCACCCCTTTTTTCTATAGTTATTACTTTCTTTGGGTAGTGAGTTCACTTGGATAGTGAATCCACCTAGTAGTGAGCCTTTATGTAATATACTATATCCAGATATAATATATTGTGAGCTAACCCTGATCATGATTTTTCCCATTTTAGGTTTTCTACGTGAAAATACTAGCATTCATGTGTCATGTGATTTTCTAGATGTCTTCATGTTTTCATTCATCAATGAAGTCATATTTATTATGAAAATTGGATGCCTTATGTTTAATTGGTTTAAAGGAATATTGATTCACCCCCCTCTTAGTATTTTGGGTGTTCAACAAGTTTGTCCAATCAAGTCTTGTACTTGATCCACCTTATGTTTGGTTGAGTGTTTTATATGATGTGTATGTGGAGTGTTTTCATTGTGTATGAAATGTGTGTAATCCCTCTCCACATGTGTTTGGAATGAGTGATGTGCTTGTGGCCCATGCAGTGACTATCTCCTAGCATGCTGAGAGTGGATCATTTGATTCCACAAGGTCAGATGGTGTAGTAACCACCACTAGGGATCAGAGGTTCATGGATTGAGGAAAATTGTGGTACCATGTTCTACCAAGTTTATTTCATGTATTTAGATGTTTTTATTTCATTCAAATTGTTATATTGATATTAATGAACCTCTTATTGAGAAGGATTGTAAGATTTGTAAATGTTAGTGTTTTAGCCCTAATTATGTGTCTCAATGTTATTTCTAGGAATGTTCCTACTTATATTATGTTGTATTTATGTCTTAGAAAGTTAAAATGAACTTAGGAACATTTATTTTAGGTTTAAAATGAATTTAGCGGTCACATTTCCTAGTTGGGCTACTTGGTACTATACCTAGATGGTCTTTTCTTGCATTAAATTGACCTAGACTGACCAAAAAAGTTCCTAATTCTAGTTGGATGGCCTAGTAAGTTTGGGAGGCCTAGTTTCATGTTTGGGAAACTTGGTAATTAGTGGGACGGTCTAGTTTGGCAGGCTAAAAACTCCAAAAAAAATTTATCTCTATTTTTCCAGCCTTGTTCCCATACAAAAAATAGAATGTTAACCCTCTTAACATGAGTTAGCAAGTGATTTTATGAGAATATTACACTGGTCAAGTTTCTCTATTTTAGGACTTGATCTTTCTTCCTTGTTTCAAGGCCTTGTATGGGAAAATCATGTTAACAAAAGTTATTCCTCATGGTCCCAAGGTTCTAATGGTTTTGTGTGTATGTTCTTATATTTTTCCCTTGAGAACTTGTAGTTTCTCTTACCTTGTTTTGTGTGCCTTATTTTGAAGTTGCTTGGTTGTCAAACCTAGGGTTAGGCAGATAGTGCACCTAGTATTGTGAGGTCTTGGGAAGGTTTTAATCCTTCATGTTCAGCCTTATTAGTGTCCTAAATATTCCTCATAGGTCATGGGGTGTTGTGGAGTAGTATTCTTCCTCTTGTGTGTATTCGCATTTGATGAGGTGTCTTGGGCGGTGTGTGGTTGTCTGCAAGTGACTCACCATCATTCTAGTTTGTGGTGAGTTTGTGCTTCTTGGTTAGGAAACCTCTTGTGGAGTTTACTCTATGTTTATTTATTTTTAGTGTGTCTAGGTATGGATGGGATGTTTATAATTCCCTCATCCTATCTTGGTTCAGTATTGTGAGAGGATGTGATCATGGTTTAATAATCAGTTGTCGTGTAGGTGTTTCCCTCTCTCCCTCTCTCTCTCTCTCTCTCTTGTTTTCTTGTCATGGTGTATTTATCCCATGAGCAACTAGTATTCCACTATTTCCACCTTTCTTATACAATGGTGAAGTTATATTTTTGTTCTTGTTGTGTTATTGCAACACTTGTGTGCATATTGTTGTGCAAGTGTAACATGTCATTGTTGCATTATCAATGTTGTGGTATTTGTTTAAAAAAAAAAATTGTTTCATCAAGTTTTGTTTTGAGCATGTTGGATTGGGGCAATTACAAAACCCCTTACAATAAATGATTGTTAAACAAACAACTTACATAATCCATTAAACAATCTACCTAGGTAAATAATTTGTTGAATCATAATTAAACTATATTAAATGCACCATTATATAACTTCCTATGGTTGTGGATTCAACCTAGAGTTAATCATTTCATTTGAGTTTCCATATTTGTAGTAATCTAGGTAAAGTAATGTGAAGTCACTTAGGGAGGTTTTCCTTGTTGTTTGTTTAATTAAAGGGGCAATTTTATTTCAAATGGTCCCATATTTATTATCTAATAGAATATTATGTTTATTTATCTACTAAAATGACCTTAAATTTTGATTTTAAGGATTAATGTAACTTATCCTAAGCACCCCACACTATAATTGAATTATAATAATTTAAAATACCTTATCACTACAACAAAAGTGCTTCAAGTTACCAATTAATTATATCACTACTTTATATTACATAAAAATATTAAGCTTTTTAAAATGTGAGAACAAAACCTCATCCATTGAAAGAGTTATTTATTTACCTTTTCATCTAGGGAAACTCCTAATGTTTCCCTAAAATCCTTATGATGTTTTTTAAAGAGGTTTTCACTAATCTATTATATCCTTCTCATAGTCAAATCAAAATCTTATATATATATATATGTGTGTGTGTGTGTGTGTGTGTGTGTGTGTGTCTATGTCCGTGTCTCTGTTAATGTACATGTGTCATCATCACTACAACAAAATGTGATGCTTGCATATGTGCATATGACTATAAACATACAAAAAAATGATATACATCATGAATATCTACATCAAAAATGTCTAATACAATGTATATATCTCTCTCTATGTACCTGGAGTATGGGTCCCTGAGCCCTCTAGTGCTGGTGGATTTGGATTTGCATGTGGTGGTTTGTGGACAAATATGTGAGATTGATCTCGAGATTGATGTACATAGTCCCTTCAGCTCCCCTGTAAGTTCTATTATATACTCTCTATGGGAAGTGATGTACTCTCATAGAGTGTCATCCCTCTACCACACTATCACTACATCATCCATGAGCTATCACACTCTAGGATGATCAAGATCTATAGGGGCACTAGTTCGCGTAGCCTTGACCTCCCTCCCGAGCCTCTCAATCTTTCTCTAAAGGGTGCCACATGCCTAATCAGATCTCTTTTCCCTCATCATGGTGAGGTATTGCTCAAAGAGGATGGTATGAGGCTTCTTTTTCCTTTGATCTTAGTTTCCTATCATCATGCTCAACTCAATGTCCCTCTACACTAGGTCAACTTGAGTCTCCTCTTAAGCTATCTTGAGTTGTGTCACTAGCTTAAATAGTTGGATGTGCCTACTAGTCATCTATTGTGGCCAATAGCCATCTAAGATAGGACTCTGAGTCTGAAATGCTACAACCAACACTTCTAGTGCTCGACCGAAGAAGTTGAGCCACTTTAATGTTAAAACTACAAACATAAAGGAGGAGATGGGTGTCAATAATACATCACAATAATAATCTTATATAATCACATATTTGAAAACATATATCAAAATCATAAATCATAGCATACCTGGGACCCATCCTACCAGTCAAGATCCATGGGTGTGGCCCCTATCCCCGAGGCCCTTGGTGACCCTGTCTGTGTAATCAGTAGGGATAGGCTCCTGGATTGAGTGCTCACTAGAAGGATCATTGAGATAACTAGGACTATTATTAGAGAATATACCCTCCACCACCTCTTAGTTCTCCCCTTGAACTCCTCTTTTGAGTCCTCTTCCTCTAATCCTTAGGGACTTGGGTCCCCTCTAGTGGCTACATACATGGTAGCTATGTCCTATCAGTGGGACAATAGTCCATGCCCTAGTAAGGTTGCTACACAACTTCCCCAATCCCCAACCAGTCCATGATCTCTCTCTAAAAAATGTCTCCAAATCTCCATTGTTGCACCAAAGGGTATGTGTACACTAACGATAGGTCATCTATGATGCACTAGTGGAACTTGACTAGTCATGTACCGGTGATATTCTCAAAGGCCTATACCTAGAGGAGTGTGTAGGTGGTCAGACTATGGAACTCATAATGGATGTATTGCTCAAGATTGTGATATAAGTGTGCCAACATGTTACAACCCTAGGTGAATACAGTCTGTCTCTCTTGCATCTCTCTAATATACCAAATGAGGCCCATGTACAAGAGGGAGCCTCATCCATCTGTGGTTAATCAAAGTGCTACCATCACAATCATGATCCTCCGAATGAGCGACACTTCCACTTATCCTTTCTCCCACCATCATAGGTAGTTGGCCATCTCGCATACCATGTGTGCTCTACAGCTCATCTAGTGTGATCCTCTCCCCTTAGATGGGGATGTCTAAAATGTGGTAAAAATTGACCAATTTGATGCTCATCTTCCCTATAGAGAGATGAAATGACATGGTATCTATGTCCCACCTCTCCATTAGAGCCACCAACATATCTGAGTGGAACCTCATCTCTAGCATCTCATATCCATCAAAGACCAACTGAATCTAGTAGGTTGTGGTCTTGAGTTGTGATGTCTCCTATATGGCTGCGTAGGAGAGACAACATAAGACCATTGGTATACTCCTTCAACTTTGGTAAATATTGCATAAAAACACAAATCTCTCATGTGCACACATTCTACATCTATTTTACCTACATCTACTCTAAACATGTTAAATATTCAATTTCCAACAAAAAAATCAATTCTAAATTTTATGATACTAGCATACTCTCCTAGACACCAGTGCACTAGGAGGACGCTAGCATAAAACCATCCCTTGGATGACTATGTAGGTCCTTGGACACTAGTACATGACCTAGGACACCAACACATACCTAGGACACTTATGCTACCCTAAATTTTTCCAATCAAATTAAATGCATGAAATAAATACAAAAATGAAAAAATTGGCCTACCTCATTCAAGTGCTCCCCCCTCTCCACATCAGAATGCGCGATGGTATCAGCTCCCATAAATGTGGAACTTTAGCTTAAGCTCTATAAAACTTTGAGAAAAAAAATCCTCGAGAATCATGGAAATGACCCTTCTAGTGCCCACTTAGTTAGTATATAGTCGAATTTTTGCCAATTTTAGAACATTTTTGTGGTGACTTAGATTCAAATACCTTCTTGTTTTTACCCTCCTAGTTGGAGCCAAAATTTCATGAGGGGGCATATGTTCACCTCTTTATCAACTTTTTTCTCTTTTGACTCACTAACATATTCTTAAGCATTCTTTTCACTGAAGTAGCTTCTTCCATTTTTTAAATTAACAATTTTTTAAATTTTTCTAGCTATATTTTGACATCGGATGTTGTAGACTCATGTCAAGCATTGGGGGAATCATTTGTGTCAACCTTTGCAGCCTCTACAGTATCCCTTTATAGGGAAATTAATGCACTTTTTTAGTTAATGTTTTACATCTTTCTAGCTACTTTAGTGAAGCTAATCCCTTTGAGCGATCAACCCACTAAAGTGGGAAAAAAATGTAGTGTTGAAGATTTCACCCTAAGTCAATTTCACACTTATGCATGGAACCCAATGCATTATGACAAAATAAATAATCAATATTTCATGATTTTGAATTCATGGATGGCAAGGATGAAGAATTCATAGCTTATGGTTTGAATGCCAAAGTAAATTGGTCGTACTACAACACGACACATAGATGTCTACACGACATGCAAACATCCTACAAAAATCCAAGATTCAGACAGAAATATATATTCCATGCAAACCATTTGTGGCATGTGTCCCAATTCTCAAATGCGACTCAAATAGCTATTCTTGCTCAATGTATGAAAAAAAAATCTCTTCTCTCTACATCTCAAATATTTGGACTTGGGGCTCTCTACATCTCACTTCTACCAAAACTATGTCGAAATCTTCTAACAACAACAAGTAATTTTATTATACACAATATTGTCCCATCTATCATCTCAAGAGAAGGGCCACAGTTTTTGATAATTCTCTCTTGCTTGTGTCTTATCAATCTCATCTCTTAACATACTTAATTTGATCTCATCTAGTGTCTTTTATATATCATGATAGGGGTTCTCCTCCACAATGGGGTTTGTTTCTATCAAATTTCTACTTTATTTTTATTCTCTCCAATCTTGTCTCAATATTCATGTAGTTGGAAAAACCAAAGTGGAGGATTGACTGAGGAAAAACCCTATACAACCCTAAAATGTTTCCCCGTCTCCATGTGTATAGGTATTGAATAGGTTGGAGTTATAACATACCTCATTCTAGAAGTTTCTGGACTTAATCCACATAGATAGAACCATAGATGTGCATATTTCCCCATGGTGTTTTGGCATCCAAGGTCAAGGATTTATTTGTCTAGTATCGCACTTTGTGTATTCTATGTTTCCTGTAATGCCCCATTGCGCAAACCCCAAAGGACAACTAAAAATGCAACAATTTTTTTTAAAAAAACATAGAGAATAAACACTAAATTTACTAATGCAATTAACATAGCTAATGATTACAAGTTAAACACCTAAGCCCCTTGGGGTACACAAGGTGACATTACACAATCCATCCCATAACAAAGTTGATAAAAGTAATTACCAATTCTACTAATGAACCCATTCATTCACATATCTTCATTTAAACATTTATTAAGGATAAACAATGTGACAAGAATAAACCATATAGAAACCATACATGTATTCATAATAAATTTTACTTGGAAATATAAAGAACATATTTCCTCATATATAACACAACATTAACGATATTTATAATTATAGTTCAAGAATGAATTACATTCTGTGATTATACATTACATCAATCTTCTAGTACATCTCATCGAATATATATAAAAAAATTACATCATAAGTCTTCCCAACACATGGGGAAGTAATACACCAATACACAAAGTATAACTAAATTACAAGTATACATCTAGAAACATATAAACTTTGGATCAAGTTGTCACTACAAAACTCTACACTAAAAGGTACAACTGCATGATAGGGAACCCAACAAGGTGCGTAGCATGTTCCACCCAACCACCCCCATGCTAGGAGTAACTAAGGAAGGATCCCTGACTAAGAACATCCAAACAAATACACAAGACTAAACACCAAAACATGAAAAGCAAGAGCACACATAAAGGGAACATAATATCAAAAGTCCACTTCTAGAGGTTAGCAACAATAACAACTCAAGGGAATGCTAGACGAGAGTTTCATCACATAGTCCTACATGGGTTATCCTAACTGCCTTTCTCTAGGTGTCGACCCCCATCTATGGTTATCCTGACAACCTCTCTTAGCATCAGCCCCATAGGGTAACTCATGCAGAACCATTAACCTCTCGTGGAGACGAGGCAATGATCTTTCCAACCATGGCCTTCTCAGCCCACCTTTAGTCTGCTAGAGCCCTAACAGGTGGATGATGCATCCACAATTATCTTGTTAATGTTTTACTACCAACACCCTAATTAATTAATTAGATTATCACTTATTACTCTAACTCTAATATGGGTTATCCTGACAACCCCTTTGTGTGTCAGTGCCCACGTAGATCCACTCTCCCTAGAAAATCCAAAACATAAAATCCAATACCAAAGGGTTGTACCAACAAGAACACTAAACCACAAAATAGAACAACTGCGAGGAAAAACCATCTCGCCAAAAGTCATATGAATCAACTCCCATAAAAAAAAGGTACAACCCAAATGCAAACTCAATATCACAATTGTAGTCAAATAAGGACAAGTATCAAATTAAAAGATTATAATTACATCATTTCCCCATGCCTCTGGAAGTCCCTAACAAGCAACTTAAGATCCTATAGAAGGATAACTAACTTAAGGGTTTTTCCACATGACCACAACCCAATTAAATAAAACAATAGTTGATACAATAATTCAAGAATGAAACAATCACATATTCAAGTATTCCACAGTTTAACATATCTCATTACAAGATTTCACGAAGGAATATAAATGATTAATTCACCTGAAACCATTCAATTTAATTTAATAAAAAATACTTTTTTCAAATTTAATCAACCAACTCATAGAACCAACTTGCAATATAACATCATCCTGCTTTTCTATAACTTCAACATACATAACAAATATATATATATACTCTATTAAGCGTACATATATATATATATATTTATATAATATATATTTATATTATATATATTTATATTATATATATTTATATTATATATAAATATATATAATCATTTATTTGAATTTTGAATTAATAATATAACCAAAATATTATAGCATATATATATATACATATATATTTTAAATATATATATATGCATATAATATATATATATATTTTAAATATATATATGCATATAATATATATATATATATTAAATGGGATACAAAATAAACATAATTTAATTTAAATGAATTTAAATTTAATAAAGTAAATTTATCTTTAAACAAAATCGCACACAAGTTCATATGCCTCTGTGGGTGTTTCCCACAGCCGACCCCCATGTGGGGGGGTCACTATTGTGGAAAGCAGCACTGGGTGTTGCCTCCACAACAGTGCCTCCCCTATGGGGAGCAGTGGTGGTGGTGGTAGCCCCACCAAATTTAATATTTTTTTATTTTTTACAAATTCATAGTACGGAAAAACATACAAACCATTTTAAAATAAACAGTATTTCCTCAGAAGAATATTTTCCAGAGGACATATTCCTAAATCACAAATATATATATATAAATTTGTATGGTATATATATATATATATATATATATATATATATATATATATA
>VDFB02056268.1:0-42321 GCA_007258455.2 Sequoia sempervirens | reverse complement strand
ACATCCTTTGTTTTTACTATTTTGTGATTGAAAAGTGCCACAAGGTGGTTTTCACTTAAAGATTGAGACATTACTCTTAGATTTTCAATTTTATGACTAAGAGATTCAATCGTTTCCTCATAGTACACATGCGTGTCCAACTCAATATCAAACCCTGCTTTGTGGTCTCCATATGGTAGAGTATCCCTTAGTCCCATGAATTCTAAGAGAGCCGCATCATTTTTGAATGTGTCTAAGATCGGTGGTCCTTGTTGGTCACAATCTATCAGTTGGGGGTAAACAAGCTTTAGTTCAGTGGTTTCGTTACTCAACTCAAAAGACATGGTAGTGATCATAAAAAGTGAGGAATCCTCAAATAAAATGGGTAAATCAGAGATGGGATCCTCGTCATACATGTTGGCTATATCAAACATATAGTTATCTAGGGGTAGACTAGTGGATACCGGTAATTGAGGAGTTTTGAATTTTTTAATAGAGGTACCCTTGCCAAGAATGGTTATCTTCATAGGGGTACATCCAAGGCCAAGATTCTTTAGGAACTTCTCAGGAATGATAGGTTCTAATAGGCCATTGTCATTTTGCATGAGCTTCTCATTTTTGTTGTAGCCCCAGTTAAACATTAGTTGTAGTCCTTTGTTATCATCTTCCATGGGAAGATCAGGTATGAGTCTTTCATCTTGATATAATAGGCTTGATACATCTTTCTCGTCGACCACCTCTTTGCTTAGGTCTCCCCACTTTTTGAAGGTGGTAGATTCTGCTTTGAAGGTTCAAGATGTTGTGTTGATTGGCTATGGTTTCCCATGAGATCTAGGAGATTGAGGTAACTCTCCTATCACAAAGGCACTCTTTTTCATTTTATAGTCTCCACACCCATTATCTTGGATTATAACCTTAACATTCAGGATGTCCTTAATGGAAGGTGTCTTTGTCTCAGAAGTGGAGGCTAGGGTGGATGGGTCTATATAAGGAGATGTGGGTCCCTCATCATTCTTCGAGACTTGGGGGATCTTATAATACTTGGCCTTCATATTTTTGCAATAATAGAATGGTTTGGGATCACCATGGATTGTGAATTCTTGATTTTGGTAAGGGAATTTAACACATTGGTGGAACAAGGATGCGATAGCTTGCATCCCGTGGATCCATGGGCATCCTAGGAGGATATTGTACGGGAGTTCAAGGTCAAGGAATTGGCAAGTAGTCTCCATGATTTTTGGCCCTACTTGGATAGGGAGTTGAATGGTGCCTTGAGACACCCATTCTAGATCATCATAAGCCTTGATAGTGATACCTTTTCCTTTCTCAATAACATCTTCAGAGAATCCCAAATTCTTTATTAGCTATAAAGTACAAATATTCAAACCCGTACCTCCATCCACCAAGGCTTGTTTGACTTTGTTCTTGTGGACTAGGACTTGAAGATGAAGTGCACAGTTGTGAGATGGTTGGGTTGGGAGATCATGCTCAGAGAATGTGAGGAGATGCGGTGTAGTGATATGTCTAACCATAGCTTGAAATTGGTCAGCATTAAGGTTGGTGGGAATAGAGGATGCAACCAATGCCTTCTCTAGGATGTCCCTATGTGTGGGCAATATTTTTAGCAATTCCATGATGGAGATCTAGGCAGGGGTCTTTTTCAGAAGATCTAGGACACTATAACCATTGAGGATTTATTTTGGATTGGCAACGGGGGATTTGGGTGGTGGTGAAGGTGTTGGAATGGAAATTCTACCGCTATGTGTAGTGACTCCAGACTCAGCTCTAGATCCTTTGATATTGACAACTGTGACCCATTCATCCATGGATGCAACAACATGGTCATAAGTATGGTTTATATTGTGGTAGCTCTTTCCTTTATCATTGTTGTTTCCTTTATTGTGATCTGACATCGGATTCGTGTAGATTTTGAGGTCCTGATTCCCAACTGGTTGTTCAATGGTTATGGGTTTGTCATCAATGAGATCTTGGATAATGTTTTTAAGTCGCATACAACTAGCTGTCATGTGTCCCTTTATTTTGTGAAAATCGCAAAGATGTTTCTTGTTAGACCATAGTGGTTTAACCTGAGGCTCTTGATAGTTTTCATAGACTGGGATTTTGATGAGATTTGCTTGTACTAGTTGTTGCATGACAGATTCAATTGGTTCCCCAAGTGGTGTGTATTTTCATTTAGGGGGATATTTGTTCCTTGGGGGTGGTCCCCCTTGAGTATTTAGGTTGTTGATAGTTTGATTGTTGGGTTGTTGTTGTGATGATGGGTTGATTTGTGGGTTGTTTTGGGTATTGATTTGTGGTTTTTGGTACATTTTTTGTTGTGTATTTTGTATTGGGGTGCTGATAATAAATTTGGCGTTAATGACACCATCGTTGGTGACTTTTTTGTTCTTTGCCCACGTGTGAGGTTTGTCATTGTAACTTCTTGATGGTCAATTATCTTGGTATGTGGGTGTGCCCCCTTGTGCTATAAGGGCTCTTTCGATGTTGAGCGCTTTGAGAATCAATTGGTCATAGGTTGTTATGCATTGCATTTTCAAGTGAAAGGACAAGGTCCCTTCAAGGTTGGAGATGATAGTTCCAATTTGTTATTCTTCAGGCATAACCCATTTTCTCTTATTGGCCTTGGCTTGCCATCATTGCAAGAAGGTTGCGAAAGTTTCTCCCTTGTTTTGTTTTAGATTGGATAATTCTTCCAAGCTCACTTCCATGCCTATGTTAAATGAATAATTCTGTATGAATAAGTCCACAATTTCTTGAACCTTTTTAATTCTGGGGGAAGGAGGGAGAACCATTCCATTACTAGACCTTCCAAACTTCGAGGGAAGAGTCGCATCAGATAGGAATCATCATATGCAATTTCCATACAGTGTACGTGGAATTCCCTGATGTGATCTTCAGGATTTCCAGTCCCACAGTATTTGTCAAATTTTGGTATCTCGAATCCTTGTGGGAATGGAACCATCACAATGTTTCTGTCAAACAAATAGGGGCACAAATTCCCTTGTGATTTTGTTGTCTTTCCTTATCGTATGTCTAGCACTTGTTGCGAGAGAAGTTTAATTTGTAAGGAAAAATCATTTTGTGGATCAGGTGGTGGGATGTATGTGTTTTGGGGTGGTATGGTTGCTTGGACGACATGTGGGATGACTTACGTATTTGTCTACATGTTCGTGAGAGGTTGTTGTAAGATTTTTTGTGCAAGCAACGCTTTTGGTATGCCTGTAGTTGTTGTTGTGCCAACAACTCTTATTGTTGGTCTTGTTTCTATTGAGCTATCAATGCTTGTTGTTGTGCGTGCTATTGCAAGGCTTGTTGATAGGCTTGTTGTTGTAACAAGGCTTGTGCTTGGGCTTGCTGCGCTTGGTATTGTGCTTGTACTTGAGCTTGAGCTTGTTGAGTGGCTTGTGCAGCTTGTGCGACTTGTTCGGATTGTGCAACCTGTGCGGCTTGTGCAGCTTGTGTGGCTTGTTGCTGTTACAGTAAAGCTTGCGCTTGTGCTTGTGCTTGGGCAACCTGTTATGCTTGTTGTGCCTATGCTTGTTGTGTGGCTTGTTGCACAACTTGTGCAACTTATTGAGATTGGAATTGTTGAAGTTCCTTTTTATATGCTTGTTGGGTTGCTTGCAATGTGATGTTGTATTGATTTGATATGTTTGGATTTGATGGTGGAGGTGGATGATTTAGTGGAATGGTGTGAGATGGTGTGATGAGAGCTTTTTTGGGTGGTTATGGAGGTGCTCGTTGAGTGATGACAAGGGGTTGTGTGGTAGATGGTATGGTTTATATTCTTCGCCCTTGGGAGACCATGTTTTGAGATATTTGGGGTGTTGTAGATGGTGTAATGATTGGTTGAGATGTTTGGATTGGTGCCACTTGGTGTTGTGATATAAGTGGCATGCTTGGAGGATTTCGTATGATTGACATGATGATTTGATTTGTGACTGGAGGATTGATTTGAATTGATTGGTTTTGGATTGGTATGTTGGGTAAAGGGGGTTTCCCTAAACCTTGGATTGGTGTGGATGTTGATGTTAAAAGAGGGAATAATGGGAAGATTGGTGGTGTGTTCCCTTGAAAAAGTGAGGATGATGCGTTAAAAGTTCCCACTTGTCCAAATGAATCCATTTGTCCTTGTGATATCATGGGGAGAGAGACTTGTGTATCAAGAGGGTATGTCAGTATTGCGGAAAACGTGGAGGGATTGTTGGTATCATGGAAGATGAGTGGTACATATGGATGTTTTGGATCTTGTGGGACAGTGTTAGGTATACCCAAGATTTTGTTAGCCTCTACATTTTGAGTGTTGAAAAGTGGATGCCCTTGAAGGGCTTGGAGTAATGAACTTCCTCTGGTGATCATGGGTTGACTTGGAGCATGAGAAGATGTTGGTTGTATGATGGGTTGGATGATGATTGGAAATGATATCAGTGGCATGTTCCCAAGAGGTTGTTCCACAATAGTTCTCACATCAAAATCAGAAGGGAGTTTAGCCCCTTATTTTGCTAATGTTAACATGTATTGTGTGGGATTGAGTCTCATGACTATGTTGACAATCTTGTGTGTTTCAGGATTTTGGACAAGCTCAATTATTTCATCTTGGGACATTCCTTGGAAGTTGTTGGTGACATCCTCCACTTGGAAACCTCCCTCTTGAAGATATTTTGGTAGTTGAGGGGGGTTAAGTGGAGGGTTGATAGATTCCCTAGGGTTAGAATTCTGATGCAGTTTGGCTCAAATCATTGGAAGTGGATGTTTCTTTGTTTTGCTCCATGATATTCTTGTGTTGTGATCTTGTTTGGACCATAAAATTGGGATCAACTTTGGGAATATAGGAGGTAAACCTCTAACTCCTTGGGTTGGTCTAAAATTTATTTACAAAAAGAAAATCTAGGATGCTAAGGATCAAATGATGGTGGTGTGATAAATGAAGGATGAATGATATGGATGTTTGAACTTTTGAGACCCTTGAAGGAATACTAGACTTTAGGATTTAGGATTTTGATTTTGATTTGGTTTGATTTAATTTGGATAATGGACTTGTAGATCCCAAGATATTAGATATTATCTTTGTCCAAAGGGGGTGATAATTTAAATAAATGTGTGAAGAAGGATTCATCAATACACACCTAGCGAAACAAAGTGATTTTGATTGAAGGATTTACCATAGTTCTAGCATGAATGATTTTTCCAAGGTTTGAAAAGTTGTTTGTGAGATGGGATTTGATTGGTGATGGTGACAAATGAAAGGGGTGATTTTGATCCTAGATGAACCTCGAGAGACCTTGTTTACAAGACCAAGGTATTGAAGAACACACTATACCTCTAAAATTTTCAACTCTATGTGATAAATTCAAAACGTTGGAAAAGCCCCAGATTTTGACAATAATAGAAGGAATACAAGTGTGGATTGTTTCTTGAAGCACTTTGTAAAAGTTGTATACCAATCTATCTTTGGTTTCGTAAAGTGCTAAAAGATGTTTCTTGAGAGCCTTTGGACTAAGACGCTTATGATGATTAATGGACCTTGGTTTCAAGATTTTGACTTTGTGGGAAATCATGAGATCAAACACATATGTGGGGTCCAATTGTCTTCTATCTTGATTAAATGGATTATTTTTACCACATCAACACTTCTTGCTTAACTTTCAAACTGAATGTTTATGTCTCAACTCCTTTTCATTCCACAAGGTCCATTACGTGAAAATAAAAGAATCAAAGGCATAGTTTTCCTAGGTTGACTTTGGAGAGAACAAATTGAGATATGGGCCCAAATATTTAGAAGCTTCTAAGGATAAAATCCCTAGGGACAAGCAATAATATTTGGACTCTTCAAGGATATTTTTTCTTTCAAAAGGGTTTGAAATTTTGATGAATTTTTGAATGTTTGTTTCAAAGTTTGAGATCCAAGCAATGTATTTAATTGAATCACAAATTGTACAATCCTAGGATTTATCCAAACACTGAGACAAAGCGAACAATTAGAGATTTGGTTACATTGGCTCCTCTCCACGACACACACTTCTCGAGACCACCAAATCTCAAAATCCTAAAGATCCAGAGACCTTAAGGATTTTTCTGTTTCTACTTTGAATAGTACAAATGTGGGGTGGCTTTAGAACGACCGTTCTTACACCAACACACATTAAGGATTTTTGGATTCTAAACAAAGGGTTGTAGTAAGGACATCCAGTTCAGGGGGTACAATGATAAACTCCGTCAAGAGGTCTACCAACCCTTAGAACAAGGGCTTTACGCATCATAAAGATACTGGGGGAGAGCTATCATGTATCACTTCTCGTTGATTGCAAACTTTCCTTGCAATCACAAATTTATATAGCGGTTCAAAAGAGCTTGGCATTAGCTCATTACCACTTGGGTCATTCCCTCCTTTTGAAGCAAGGAGGCAAGCCCTCTAAAGATAAACAAAAGCGAAAAAGTACATTTGTAGTTCGACTGCCTAGATTTCCTAAAGCATTAGGAGGGAGCACACACAATACCTTTCCTTCACACTCGCATGATTGTTCATTTTTAGCTCCAAATTGAAATGTGTGGGTGATTTTAGACAACCAATTTCAATGGAATGCTTTTGATTCTCAAGATTGCCAAGTGGCACGAGAGAAGTGCATACACACTTAAGTGACACAAATTGCAAAAAATCACAAAACAATGAAGGCACAAGTTCTTTTTAAACCCCAAAGCAATGGTGAATTCATTTTAAGCACCAAAAATCAAGTGTGAAGTTGCTTGTTCAATTTTAACCCATTTGCAAAGTCCAGTAAGTTCCTAATGTTCAATTTTAATCCAATTTTGACAAAGCTTGAGTTGAGGGTTAATTTTTTTTAAGCCCAAAGATGAAGTGAGTTGTCTTAAAACAAAAAATGAAATCAAGAATGAAATCCCTAGGCTATTACAATAAGCATTTAAAAATGATTTTTCAAGTTCAAGTTCAATTCCCTCTTTCTTCAACTCAAATCTTCTTGTGATTTTTCAATTCCAATGCCCAATTTCAACGCCACTAATCTTTTATGCAAACCTGCAAACATTACAAAGTAAAATCTTAGAAATGAGATTTATGTCAAGGAATCAATGAAGCATATAACATTTTCAGAAAAAAAATTACACTCGTCATGCAAAGTTTCTGTAAAAAAAAGGGTCACAATGTTAAAAATCAGATTCTATGCAACCCCAAGTTGGCAAACCAAATAATTGGCTATGTAGAAAAAACTTTAAAGGCTGCTCCACCAAATCATAGTCTGAAAATACTATTCCACCAAATCAGGTTATGTCTATCCCATTATCATAACATTATAAAGAGGTCTTCGATAGTCAATAAAAGTAGTTCAAATTCACCCAATAGTTAGAAATTGAACTTAAATGCAATATTAGTGAGCAAATATAGCACCCACTCCAAGTTGAGTGATTTTAATTCTACCTGCCAGATACAACACTGCTTGACAAAGATCTGGGGAAATCAATAGGAATGATGCAAATAGATATCCTGTGTGTGCATTCAATTCTATCAATAAAGATGTTGCGCCAACAAAGATTCAATACAGGCAGACTTGACCATAATGGACTCTATATGTTTATTGACCTCTCACTTCTCCAATTTGACAAGCTACAACTTGAAAGCAAATATTTTGATGAGGGTGTAAGAGAGAAAAAAGAAAAGGCCAAGCAATAATACCACTATCAAATGCAATCACACCACTATCAAATACAATAATGCGACCATCCAATGTAATGATATCAATGTTAACTAAATGCAAAGCGGAGAGGACATAGTCAACTAAATGTAGTAAAGACAACAAACATAATAATGTATCCTTTATTCCTGTCGAGATTGGAAAGGCTTTAGCTGAGACCACAAGAAACATCTGCAAGCTTACACAAGCAATGTACGCGTGTGAGATACATCTGCAGGCTTACACAAGCAATGTATGCATGTGAGATACATCCGCAGGCTTACACAAGCAATGTACACCTCAACCTTTAGCCTTCAACCATTCTCGAATAAAAGAAAAATAGAAACTCATCATCCCTTTTACATCTTGACACAAGAAAAATTAAAAACTTTTATTTAATCACACTCGAAAAGGAAAAAACTTGAACTTCTGTGGTCGAGAGGTTGAGGACTAAGTGACCTTTGGAACTCGATAAGAAAAAGAAAAACACACTCCAATACGTAGGGTAATGAAATATGCTATTTAGAGGATTTACCTCTGCTAACAAGCATGAGAAATAAAAATTTTCACCGTATGATGTTGTTAAACAGACTCACCAGAAGGTGAGGAATAGAAAACACTATAGCCTGAACTCAACCAACTGGATTGATTCAAAAAAATTTCAATGATACTCTCCAAGAATACAACTGAACAATCTGACTACGTGTTATTATTCGCATTTTTTTGGCCCTTCTTGATCATTTCACCATATTTAGAGAAATTTGAGAACAAAGATTAATGAAATGCATGCTCAGTGGGTGACTAATTTATATAAACAAAAAAGATTCTTGTCTTTTCTACCACAACCGTGATTATCAAACAGTGACCTACGTTTCAAATGTGAATAGCAATAGAGAAAACAAAGTTTGAAGTCTACATGATCGGTAATAGAGAAAACAAAGCTTTAAGTTTTATATGGACAACGAAGAAAGAATTTATGTTTCCTATCTAATGCTTGAAATAAACGAAGATGAACAGAAACAAAGATTATATTTCTGCCCCATGGTGGGCGCCAAAATGTGGATGCTTTTTCTGTACTTACTAAAAAACAAACAACCATTAGCATTGTTAGTAAACTTAAGCAAACCAAAACAAGCATCCCTATGAGATACTTGATCATTCTACATATGCAAAAAAGGAAAAAAGAAATCAAAGAAACTAAGTGAAAGCATAAAAAAGCAAGATCAAACTCTATCCCATATTGGGAGTGGTGCTCCTTTGATGTGGAAAGGATGCCCTTTCCCACCCCCTTGATAAGCTTCCAATGAACCAAATGTGATACAATGCAAGATGAAATGTGCCTATAGTGCAAATGCATAAGATTGTAGATGGATTTCAAGTAGAAGTGGCTTCTATTTATAGGTTGGAGGATTGAAGAATGGAGAGATGGGAGGAATGTGGGACTAAAAGAGAGCCAATGAGATTGAGACACTTGTCTCAATGCTAATGGCTGAGGATTGAGTACATTTTGCATGTGGTTGAGGTGTTTTGGAGGGAAATTGCTTGGGTAAGAAAGTCAAATAAAGGGAGTTAATGAAGGAATATTCCCTAGACTATGCTTTTGAGAGGATAAATGAGGTAATTAGTTAATTAAAAGAAACTATTTTCTTATGCAAGTGGGTTAATTAATCAGGGGTTGATTTAACTCCTGGGGAGTTAAAAGCTAGAGAATTTATTAATGATGATTAGAAGGTGATTAAAGTTAATTAATTCAGAATTTAATTAACTTTAAGTGGGTTAGTGAATTTATGATATTTGATTTATTTAATCAAATAAGAGGACTTTGGGGATTTAATTAAACAAATTGATTTATTTAATTAAACGTGATGGACATTAGTGAATTAATCTAATAAACCGCTTTATTTGATTAATAATTTTTTTTTATGACAATTGATTGGAATTAGATGCACTATGTTAGTTAGGATTATTTGCATGTCTACAAATCATACAAGTAATTCCCACAAGATTTAGATAAATGGCGAGTCATGAGAGGATGAGCAGGATCATAGAAAATCCTAAATGTTATAAAAAAATTGATTAAAGTTGATATTCAGAATGTTGTAACATGTGTTTGTATCATAGGTCTTTTCTGAACTTACTATTTTTAGTAAGCTACGACGGTTGCCCGGATTGTGGTTAAAATAATTTTGGAACCACTTACTATTTTTAGCAGTATGCTATTTTTAGTAAGTGCTATTTCTATTAGTATTATGTTTGGCAGCAGTTCAACAATTCAGTGTAGTTTCTATTTTGGGCGTAGCAGAATTGGTATTTTTGGCCTTAGGCACTTTTGGGCTCATTTTGGCAAAGTGAATTATTTAAGTCATTTTAATATTTTAATATTATTTTGGGCCCCATTGCCTAGATGATTGAATTAATGTTGTTTTTAAATGTAGGCCTTGGAGTTGGACATCACTATGGAGATATTTAAATATTTTAAAAGTTAATTATTTGCTTATGTGCCTTGGACGCCTAAGGAGTTGGAGGAAAAGTTATATTTTTAATTTAATATTTCAAATATGCTTGGGGCGTCCACTTTTGGAGGGAAAAGGAGGAATTTGAAAGGTCATCAAGAAGTTCTATTTAAGCTAGGCTTTGCTCCCTCTTTTGATTTCCATTTCCTATTATGACGAAGTGCTGTTGAAATGATTTCAGACCCTTTGCTTCGAGGAATGCATACCTCCTAGCTAATATCAGTTTCGTGTTTGGAAGATAACACCTAGTTGATTGAGACTTCTTCATCCAGAGGTTGCAGATTGAGCTTCATAGTTGAATGTTTTGATGTTATTTTTTGTTTTCAGGCTGCTAGTTTGTGCTTGGATGAAGCACATTTTTGGTCATTGCTCCATGTGTGATTTTTGTGTGGTTCTAGTTGTTGGCTCATTGAATTCCTTGGCCCAAGGTGCCTCATTTCCCATAGTTTCAGATTTTATTATAAAGTCTTGAATTTCCTAGACAAGGTCGACCTCCTCAAGAGGCTGCCCCATCTTGTGGCTTTATCTTGGGATTTGTGCTTCTCATTTGGGTGATTTCTATGGTGTCTTTCTCAAGCATTTTGGATGCCTAAGCTATATTATTCATTTTCTTTCAGTTGGGAAAAGTTTGGAGCTATTTTGGAGAAGTTGTGAGCATTTGTGTGTTTTCTATGTTTGTTGGTTTGATTTTTAGTTTGTTGTATGTTTATATCAGACCTGGTTATTGTAGCTATTTTCTCTAATTCCTTAGTGTTTACACTCATAACTTGTAACAAGGATATTGCAACTCATTTGGTTTGCTTAGAGATATTTTCATCATAATATCATTGTATGAGAGAGCATATTGTAACACTGATTTTAGTAGTACTGATCAACCTTTTACTTTCAACATTTTACATTTTGTATATCTCACTCCTGCTAAATAAGTGGTTGAGTTGTTTAATTTCTTAGTTGTAATTCCACTCCCGTTGAATAAGCAATCGAGCTTATGGTTGGTTATCTGCCTACTTTACTTTTCTGCATTTACTTTCAGAATGGTTAGCTAGCCACCTACAACATTGTACTCTCATTTTCAGATTTCATCTAACGATCCCCTTGCATGGTATTCTCTCACCTCGCTCACATCAGGATCTTGGTGATCAAAAAGTGAAGGGTTCCCTTTCAGGTGGTTATGTTTATTGAGCTAACCTTAACAAGTGCATTATTGTATGTAAAAATTCAAAAAAAATCTAAGGGGATATTTCAGTGGTATCAGAGCTGGTTTTCCTGCTAGCCTGCATGTCACAATGATCAGTTGTCAAATGAGTGATAGAGAAATTAGATACTACACCAGAGAGTAGAAGAGAGTTTAGTATTAGAATCCACTAATTCTTGACACAAAAACATTTTTAGAGGTTTTGAGAAATAGTGGGAAAGCAGTTGATACCATGGAAGATAGAGATAAGGGTCCAACCCATGAGGAAGATAGAGAAGCTAGAGTTGAAAGGAAGTTCAACACTATGTTGGACATGATTTCATGGCTACTAGCTAAGACGGATCAGCATGTGACTCAACCTCAACCAAATCATGTTGGAAAAAATAGCTCTTCAGAGACAAATGGAAGAGAGAGAACTATTGGCCAACATGTTGCAATTACAAGAGGATCAACCTCTAGACCTCTCATTCCTTCCTTTGTTCCAAGGGAAGAACTGTCGGTTGAAGTTGAAATGTCATTGGCGGATGAAGTGAGAAATAGCTACATGGACTATGCCTCGCTACCAGCTGAGATTTGTGACATTTGGTCGTTGGATCAGTACATGAATGAAAAGAAGAGAAGAGGAGGCACAAGAAATGACAATCGTGCTCCAGTGGCCTCTAGATTAGATTACTAACAAGCCCTTGGTAAAGTTACCTTGGCTCATTTCGATCTGGAAGTGATAAGTGTTCCACAAGGTTGTGGGTACAAAAGTTGGATAACTACCTCTCGCTTAGATTAATGCCTAAAGAAGATGCTATAAAGTTTGCCACCTTGCATTTGGATGGAGCTGCACACAAATGGTGGTATTATGGTTTGGTCACCCTTTTCCATAACCTCATTCACACCTATGAGGAGTTTACCAACAAGTTGATAGAAAGGTTTGACACTAAGGACCCTGAAGTCAAATTCTGTGAGTTGGCGTAGCTAAAGTAACATGGCTCGCTTGACTCAAATGTTGTTGATTTTCTGAGGCTTTCCATGATGGTGCCCAACA
This sequence comes from Sequoia sempervirens, assembly GCA_007258455.2. Classification (NCBI taxonomy): domain Eukaryota; kingdom Viridiplantae; phylum Streptophyta; class Pinopsida; order Cupressales; family Cupressaceae; genus Sequoia; species Sequoia sempervirens. Next base: position 29,892 of record VDFB02056268.1, on the reverse strand, counting down.
TCATAGAAAGGAGACTTGTGGTTTTGTTTACTAAAGGTTTGATGGAGCTCCTAAAGGGTTGGGTCAAAGCCTTTTATCCACCAACTCTAGATGAAGCCATGAAGAAGTCAAGAAGCATGGAGTTGGCTGCCCCATGGTTGAAATTTTAGTCCAAACCCTTTGGTCACAAAAAAGATAAGAAGCAATCTTTGCATCAGCCTAAGAAGTTTCCTTTAAAGATGCATGAAGAACTCCGTGAGAAGTTGAGAAAAGATGGTCTTTGTTACACGTGCAAAGAACCTTGGGTAAAAGGACACAAATGCTATGGAAAGGGTCATTCACATCATATGGAGGCCTATTCTAATTATGGATCAAAATATGATATATTTGATCAACAGTATGAATCAACAGGTAGTGATGATGAAAATGGCCCAAAAGAGGAAGCAAAGGACCAAGGAGGAGGGAGTGCATTGGAACAACTCTCAAGCTTTCAAAAGAATGAATCTTTTTGAGTCTGAGGAGTGATTGGATCACAATGAATTGTTGCTCTAATCGACACTGAAGCAACCCATAACTTCATTGATGAAGGATTGGTAGCAAAGAGAGGCCTCAAGACAATGGAGTTTGAAGGCTTCAAAGTGATGGTGGTTGATGGTTTTACACTACCATGCAATAGGAGGATTCCCAACTTATCTATGCAGTTGGGAAATTATGAGGTGAAAGATGATTTTTATGTGGTAGGCATTGGAGACACAGATGTAGTGCTTGGCATCCAGTGACTGCGATCTCTTGGAGAGATCACTTTAAATATGCAAACTATGGAGTTGAAGTTTCAGTCAGCTGGGAAGAAGGTGGTGTTAAGAGGGATGTCAAATGGAGGCCCTTGCATTGTGTCATTTAAGAGGATGGAAAGGTTGATTCATCATGACCAAGTAGAATGGGTAGTAGAGTGCATGATCTTACTGACCGATCCAGTGGAAGATAAAATACACTACCATCCTGACATTTAGTATTTGATCACCAAGAAGAGTAATGTGTTTGGTATTATACCTCTTGGGAGACCTCCTAAAAGAGGTTGTGAGCATGTTATAGAACTTGAAGAAGGAGATAAGCTGGTCATCACAACTCCTTACCACTACCCAAAGAAGCAGAAAGATGAAATTGAGAAGGCTATAAAAGAACTCTTGGATATGGGCCACATTCGCCCTCACAAGAGTCCCTTTGCTTCAATAGTGGTGTTAGTCAAAAAGAAGGATGGCACCATGCACATGTGTGTTGATTACCGTGCATTGAATCAAAAGACTATTAAGAACTGGTATCCCATTCCCAGGATAGATGAGTTCATTGATGAGCTACATGGAGCCATGTATTTTTTCTAAGATTGATCTTAGATCAAGTTACCATTAGATAAGGATGAGGGAATCAAACATTGAGAAAACTGCCTTCAGGTGTCATTTCAGGCATTATGAATTCTTCGTTATGCCATTTGGATTGATGAATGCACCTACCACTTTCCAGTCTTGCATGAACAATATCTTTTGGCAGCAGTTGAGGAAGTTCGTGTTCATCTTCTTTGATGATATTCTCATTTTCAACAAATCTTGGGAAGAGCACGTTAAGCACTTGGAGGAAGTGCTCAATATTTTGGAAGCTGAATGCTTATTTGCAAAAGAATCCAAATGTGAATTTGGAATGATGGAGCTTCTCTACCTTGACCACATCATCAGTTCTAAGGATGTCAGAGTTGATATAGAAAAGATCAAAGCCATTCTAGATTGGCCACCTCCAAAGAATGTGTCACATTTAAAGGGGTTTTTGGGTTTGTGTGGCTTCTACAAAAGGTTCATGAAGGGGTATTCTCAGATGGCTGTCCCCCTCATTGATCTTACCAAGAAGGGAGCATTCTTATGGTTAGACAAGGTACAAGTTATTTTTGACAAGTTCAAGCATCTCATGAGTTCTTGTCCAGTAATGGCTTTACCCGACTTCACCAAGCCATTTTAGTTGCAGTGTGATGCATCAGGAGAAGGAGTTGGGGTTGTTATTATGAAAAACAAACATCCCATTATCTTTGAGAGCAAAAAACTAAGAGGAGCTGAAAAAACATATTCAATTTATGATAAGGAGATGCTTGCAATCCTGCACACATTGGCCAAGTTCAAACAATACTTGGTTGGGAGCAAGTTTGTGGTGAAGACATATCATAATAGTATTAAGCATTTCATGCATCAAAAGGATTTGAATGAAAGACAACAAAAGTGGGTGAGTAAGCTTCAAGCTTACAAATTTGACGTTGAGTATGTCAAAGGAAAAAATAACATAGTTGCAGATGCTCTTTCTAGGAGACCACATTTGAACTCTCTCATTGAGCTTACTGCTGATTGGAAGGAGTAGATTGTTGCTGATTATGCTAAAAATCAGTTTGCAACCAACATTGTTGAAGGTACTTTTCATGATGAAAGGTACCAGTTGGTTGATGGTTTAATATAGTATAAAGGTAGAATATTCTTGGTGCTAGAATCTAAGCTTAAGAAGAAGATTTTGCAATCATTTCATGACATTCCACTTGCTGGTCATCAAGGTTACTTCAAGACTTACAAGAAGATCCATGAAATATTTTCATGGAAAGGGTTGAAAGATGAAGTCTTACACTACATCAAGGAATGTTAAACTTTCCAAATGAACAAAAATGAACACTCTTTTCTAGCTGGACTGTTGCAGCCCCTACCTATTCCCAATCAGAAATGGGAAAGTATCACGATGGATTTCATCATGGGGTTGCCTAAGGTGCAAGGGAGAGATTGTATCTATGTTGTGGTGGGAAAATTGACTAAGTTTTCTCATTTCTTTTCCATCACTAGCTCATTTACAACAACTCAATTCATTGAATTTTTCTTCAGAGAAGTGTTTCAGTTGCATGGGTTGCCAAGAAACATTGTCAGTGATAGGGACGACAAGTTCCTAAGTGCGTTTTGGAAAGAAAATTTCAGATTGAGTGGTACAATGCTCACTCCAAGCACTAGTTATCACCCGCAAACTAGTGGCCAAATGAAGATAGTGAATAAATGGTTGGAAGGCTACCTCAGAAATTATGTGCTGGGGCAACAAAAAGCATGGGTGAAATGGCTTCATTTAGGAGAGTATTGCTACAACTCTTCCTACCACATGTCAATTAAGATGTCTCCATTCGTGGCTTTGTATGGTTATGAAGCTCCTAGCTTCGTGGACTTGGTGTTTGGTGATAGTAGTGCCCCTCAAGTGAGGGATATGTTGCAACAAAGTCAAGACATCTTGAGATCATTGAAGGATAATCTACACCATGCTTAGAATCAACAGAAGTTGTATGTTGATCAACAACATGTTGAGCACACATTTGAGGTTGGAGACATGATCTACTTGAGGCTCCAACCCTACAGACAGTCTACTCTCAAGAAGAATGGAGCGTAAAATCTTAAGCCACGTTTCTATGGCTCTTTCAGAGTCATCAGGTGGATTGGGGAAGTGGCTTATGAGTTAGAGCTACTAGCTAGTAGCATGGTGCATAATGTTTTTCATGTGTGATGCCTCAAGAAGGCGCTTGGGCACAATGTTGTTGCTACTTCAGAGTTACCTCCATTGGATGAAGAAGGATAGTTGGTGTTGATTCCAGAGGAGATCATTGATGTTCGAGAGCGCTCCTTGAGGAAGAGGTCAATCAAAGAGTATTTGGTGAAATGGAGGAACTTGCCGATTGAGGATGCTACATGGGAAGGTGAGCATATTTTGTAGCATCCAGACTTGTAGTTGCTTGGGGACAAGCAATCTCGAGGAGGGCAAACTATAATGTCCCCTTCTTAGCAGTAGTCAATTTTGATGCTCGTCAGCCTTTTCTGGATGCCCGTAGGCTTGTTGGAAGTGAAATTAGGGTTTCCAGTTGCTTGGAGGTTTTTTTTGTGTTTTCAAAGGTTTGCATGCAGTTGTTTTGCATAATGGTTTTTGAGTCTTCTGTGTTTTCAAAGAGCTTGAAAATGTTGTAACATGCATTTGCATCAAAGGTTTTTTTCGGACTTACTATTTTTAGTAAGTTACGACGGTTGCCCAGATTATGGTTAAAATGAGTTTGGAACCCCTTACTATTTTTAGTAAGTGCTATTTCTGGCAGTGTTATGTTTGGTAGTAGTTTAGTAGTTCAGTGTAGTTTCTATTTTAAGTGGAGCAGAATTAGTATTTTTGGCCTTAGACACTTTTGGGCTCATTTTGGCAGAGTGAATTATTTCATTTTAATATTTTAATATCATTTTGGGTCACATGGCCTAGATGAATGACTTAATGTTGTTTTTAAATGGGGGCCTTGGAGTTGGATGTCACTATGGAGATATTTAAATATTTTAAAATTTAAAAATTTGCCTATGTGCCTTGGACGCCTAGGGAGTTGGAGGAAAAGTTATATTTTTAATTTAATATTTCAAATATGCTTGGGGCGTCCACTTTTGGAGAGAAAAGGAGGAATTCAAAAGGTCATAAGAAGTTCTATTTAAGAAAGGCTTTGCTCCCTCTTTTGACGTCCATTGCTTATTACAACGAAGTGCTGCTGAAATGGTTTCAGACCCTTTGCTTCGAGGAATGCATACCTCCTAGCTAATATCAGTTTCGTGTTTGAAAGATAACACCTAGCTGATTGAGACTGCTTTTTCATCTAGAGGTTATAGATTGAGCTTCATAGTTGAATGTTTTGATGTTATTTTTTGTTTTCAGGTTGTTGGTTTGTGCTTGGCTAAAGCACATTTTTGGTCATTGCTCTATGTGTGATTTTTGTGTGGTTCTAGGTGTTGGCTCATTGAATTCCTTGGCCCAAGGCGCCTCATTTTCCATAGTTTCAGATTTTATTATGAAGTCTTGAATTTCCTAGACAAGGTCGACTTCCTCAAGAGGCCGCCCAATCTTGTGGCTTTGTCTTGGGATTTGTGCTTCTCATTTGGGTGATTTATGTGGTGTCTTTCTCAAGCATTATGTACGCCTAAGCTATATTTTCATTTGCTTTTAGTTGGGTGAAATTTGGAGCTGTTTTGGAGAAGTTGTGAGAATTTGTGTGTTTTCTATGTTTGTTGGTTTGATTTTTAGTTTGTTGTATGTTTATATCAGACCTGGTTATTGCAACTATTTTCTCTAATTCCTTAGTGTTTACACATAAATTGTAACAAGGAATATTGCAATTCATTTGATTTGATTAGAGATGCTTTCATCATAATATCATTGTATGAGAGAGCATATTGTAACATTGATTTTAGTAGTATTGATCAACCTTTGGGTGTGTGCAAGAAGTTGAGTCCACCTTTTAGCCAAAAAGTGGAAGTGTTTTCCATGATTTTCAAAATTTGTCACATTTGACCTAAAAATTTGAAGCACTTAGAGATGAAATCTTGAAAAAAGTCGCTAATCATAAAATGTAGTACTTAGAGTCTAGTTTCCAAATATGTAATTTATTTGAATACCCAGATGATAGAAAATGATTTTCAATAGGCGTTTCTAAAAACCACTGTTTAAAAGTCACTTTTTTTTACTATACCATGCACATGTACATCATCCATATTTTGACCTAAACAATCATATTTTTCTAAATCCTTTTGGGAAAAGATTCACAACTCATTGAAACACGTTTTTCGATATTTTTTTATAATTTTTTATTGAATATATTTTTTTTTGTTAAATTTTTATTGGCCATATTTGTTGTTTTGAAAAATTGTCATGTACATCACACATAAAATGACCTAAACTTATCTTTTTTTGATTTTTTGTTCAAATTGAAAAGAATTGTCTGAAGTACGTTTTGGTGCAATTCGTTTTACAAAAAATATTTTAATAAAAAGTTATTAAAATACTAAAAAACCCTGATAATTCAAGTTTATCAACCAATTTTATTAGAAATTAATTGAAAAATAGAAAAAATAATCAAATTGTAAATTTTTTTACATATTTGGAATCTACACTGTCTCATCTATAATGGGTTTTAATTTCATCAGAAAATTCTGCAAAATAGGTCTTTAGACATATGTCTAAAGTCACTATTTTCCTGTGACATTAACATGACCTTCAAGTTGCAGGTCAAACCAGGTTCAAAGCTTAGGTTTGGGTCCTCAAGCCATTTCCCGAAAAACAAGCCAAAAACCTGACCAAAAATTCATATTTAAAAAAATGGGATCTCGTTTTATAATAAAACAATTTTTTTATGGTTCTACGAACTAGATCTCACGAGATCCCGTTTTTAAAATTTCCAAAAATGGAAAGTTTTTAAAACGAGATCTCGTTTTGAAAACTTTCTGAAAATGATTTTTTTTCAAAAATTGAAAGTTTCCAAAAATAAAACATTTTCAAATTTCAAAACGGGATCCTTGTATGTCCCCATTTTAGCCCTACGCTCTTCTTTTGGATTTAGCCTATTTCCAGAAATTCGTAGGCTAAGCTGAAGTAGAAAATTAGGGTTTCCTCTTTCGGATATTGCTCAGTTGGCGTTTAGAGGATGTTGTGTAGACTTACTATTTATAACAGTTCGCTATTTTTAGCAAGTCTATATTTTAGCAGTATCTATTTAGCAACAGTTCAATCCTTTGCAGTTCAGTTGTTCAGTTTGGCTTTTTGATTGTTTTGAAGCGAACTTACTATTTTTGGCATTGGCTATTTTAGTAAGTCTAATTTTGGCAGTGTCATCATTTGCAGCATCAGCTCAGGTCATCATTCTATTTTTGGTAGAATCAATTTGGGTGTTGGTTTTGTTGGTGTAATTAATTATTAATTACACTTAGCATAAGTTTACTTAGGATTTATTTAATTCCTAAATTATAGGATCTTATCTTTATCTTATTGAGCTAACTTGTTGCTCAAGATAAGATTAGGTTTAGGCATCTTTGCTTTTATAAAGAAAATTATCTCTTGTAATTATTGGTCTTTTCGAATTTATCAATTTGCATGTTTTTATGCAAAGCTTCTGCTTTTTCGTTTTCCTCTTCTGTGGAAGGTCTATTCAGGTTTGCAATCAGATCTTGGTTTCTAACATGGTATCAGAGCCTCGATTTGCAGCCCCTTCTCAGCTTTGTTGGAGGAACACAGTGCAGAGCTCGTTCGAAGTCCCTCGAGGGTTTCAATCCTTGAGCATATTTCTGGAGCGTCTTGGATTAGATCGGGGTTTTCTGTTGGATTCAGAGTGCTGGAAAAAGTCAGAAATGGCTTTCATTTTATTGATTTTCATCACCGTTTGCCAGATCTGCAAGGGTTGTAAGATCGGTGATTTATCTGATAGATTTTGGGGTCACCTGATTTTCAGAGCACCTTGGGGCCCAAACGGACCTCGCCGTTGGATTCATAGCGCCCAAAAACCCCCCATTTTCATATATAAAGTTTGTCTGATTTGGACATAGTCATCCAAGGAGGCAAATTTTTTTACCCGAAGGCCATATCGCCCAGGCACGCATTCCTGGGCATCATTTTCGAGAAAAATTCAAAAAAATATTAAAAAAAATCAAAATTATGAAGGTTTGTTGCACGGCCAGTTTGAAAGACCAGCGCCACCGGGCCGCCACTCGGTGGCCACTGGTCAACTGCCCGAACGCCGCTCCTCCGGCGGCGCCCTCATCCACCGCCACCAGCGTTTGCCCCTTCCGCTAAGCCTAGGGTCCTGTGGGGAACTGGGTGCGAAGTCCAACCCCCCCGGGCCCTCTTTAGCCTTATAGTCGGTCACATTAGTGACCAGGAGCTCGTGCGAACAGTACCGGCGGATTTTCTTAAGCCCCTGCAGCGGTCGGTTTTATGGAGGACCGAAGGCCGAACCAGAAGTACCTTATATTTTGCTCCTTGTTAGTGCTGGAAGTGCCCTTTTACAGGGCTTTTTTTCATTTTGGCGTAACTTTTGCAAACGGAGGTGTTTTTTTGCAAACAAGATATCGCCAGAAAGCTATTTCCGAGCTCTACGCATTGGTGCTGGTGAGATGTTCTGGTTTTTCCTTTTTGATGTTGTTTTCTACCTCGCAAGTTAAATGTTGCCTTTTTCACTCCGGGACGCATATCTTTTCACTCGCTTATCCGTTTTTCACAATTTTTGTGGCGTTGGAAAGCTGGTTTCAGCCTCTATGCAGATCTGAGGTCATTTACAGAAAATGTATAACTTATTTTATGCATGCATTCATTTTTGTTTCGTGCTTTAGGTTTGCATTTTCACTCATGTTTTTGTAGTTTTGCATTATCTCCTTATGCAATCATTGGGTATTGTAATAACGAACTGATATAAAGTTCCATTAAGGGGGGTTCTTGCATCCATCTTTCATGTTGGTGATAACTCGCATGAGTTTGTCTGGTTTCCCGTTGTCTCCTTCTAGCTTCTTTCTTGCTTCGCTGGACACATTGTTGGTTTGCTTTGGTTCACACTTCATATTGGGATTTTATGGTTCTTGATCCTCGTTGATTCAGATCTTTCCCATTTGAAGGCCATGTTTTTATGGTGAATGTTCCAGAATCTTGATGGTACTCGTCCTATGGGCAGTTTTAGTTTCAGTTTGGCATTGGCTTCGAAACACAACTTCCAGATTTGTCATCATTATGGGTCCATTCATCCTTTCATCTTCTGTTGCTTACAGATTCCAGAGTTGATCTAGTATGTGAGTTTCCAGTGTTCCTTGGCATCGGGTTTGCTGTTGCATTTGTGATTCCGATTGGTATTTTGCAAATAGAACTATCTTTCCTTGCTTGTCAGATTTGGGGTTCTAGTGTTGCTTCATCAGAGTTCTTCTAGTGTTTCTTCGCAGCAGTTCATCTCACTGAGGGGGGTTTCTCTCTCTTTAAATTTGTACATGAGTACCTGATCAGGCCTTGTTGCCGGGACTCATATTTGCACAATAATCTGCTTCTCCCTAAGTTGCACTTATGGGGGGGTGTTGGTGTAATTAATTATTAATTACACTTAGCATAAGTTTACTTAGGATTTATTTAATTCCTAAATTATAGGATCTTATCTTTATCTTATCGAGCTATCTTGTTGCTCAAGATAAGATTAGGTTTAGGCATCTTTGCTTTTATAAAGCAAATTATCTCTTGTAATTATTGGTCTTTTCGAATATATCAATTTGCATGTTTTTATGCAAAGCTTCTGCTTTTTCGTTTTCCTCTTCTGTGGAAGGTCTATTCAGGTTTGCAATCAGATCTTGGTTTCTAACAGGTTTTTGGTATTGGCTTCTATCTCTCCTTTGGACTGAGTTTCAACACTTAGTCAGTTTTTTATAATTTGTGTTTGTACCTTGTGCCTAGGCAACAACTTCAAGTTGTTTTTAAAAAGGGGTCATAAGGGGTTGATTTGAGCATTTAATATTTATATTAAATGTTTTATTGTTGCAACTTGAAAATGGACGCCTAAAGGAAGATGATAAATATTTTATTAATTCAAAAATAAAGTGAATATGTGAGAGGTGGCGTCTCTTGGGGAATTTAAACAGTTTCTTGTTGGAGTTACAAGTTGCTTCATTTTCCCAACTGAAGCTTATTTATTGATGCTTTGAGCCTTCATTCTTATTTTTGGAAAATATTGCAAAGTTATGTTGCTGGTTTGAAATCCATAATCCGGCTAAGGGAAAGCTTAAAAAATTTACTCCATTCTTCGGGCCTAAAACTATGGTTCCCTAGATGGTTGATTGAGAGTGTGCTTCATTCAAAAGTACATATGGAGCTTCATTGTTGAAGATATTGATGATTTTATCAGATTTTATGTTTGCTGGTTCATACATGGCTGAAGGACGTTTTTGATTGTAACTCATTGAGTGATTTAATTTCAGTTGTGGGTATTTACCCATTCCATTTCAATGCTATTGGCGCCCCCTCTTAAGCAATTTCAAATTTTATCTTGGAGAAATGAATTTTCTAGAGAAGGTCGTACCTCTTGCTAGGGCCATACCTTCTTCTTCTCCTACATTGGAATTCGAGCTAGATTATGGTATGTGTTTAGCATTGGAATATTCTTGATTTCTAGTCGCCTAGCCTTAGTGAGAGTTGTTCATGTTTGAGGAGTATATAGGCATGGTATTGAGGAAGATTTAATCATTTTAGTTTGTGCATTGCTTGCTAGTCTGGTTAATTACAACTTGTTGGTTTTAATATTAGATCTGAATATTTCTTTCATGCTTATTTCTTGGTCTTCCATTCACATTTTTGTAAAGAGAGATACAGTTCTAGACATAGCCGAAGTTTGGAGCAGATTACTATTGCATATTCATTGTAATAAACATTTGATATTTGCAGATTTTATCATTGTAAAGACTATAAACAGTAGTACTGTTCCAATCATTGTTATTATTGCATTTACCTGTGTTTAATTCGAACATTGTAACCCCTAGATGGTTTACCGCCAGTGTGGAAGAATTAATCATTGTATCTTTCATATTTTACCCACTGTTGAGTGGATGCCTGCTAAGCGGATGAATTGTATTTCATTGTAATTATCTTTCCCCCCACTGAACAAGTGGTAGCGTGGATTGCTCATGGTCAGATCACCACCTACATTTCATTTCCAACTTTGTATTTCAAGTTCAGATTATTACTGATGATCCCATCGCCATATGCTAACACCTTGCACTTTCAAAGGATCTTGGTGAACATTCTTGGCGAAAGTTACATTTAATTTGATTATTTTTGGGAGCTAACGCTAACATTTGGCGTAGTGTTGGTTTGTGTTGTGTAAATTCCAAGAAAAAATTAAGGGGCATATTTCAATCCCATTTTGAAAACTTGCCATTTTTGGAAATTTCCATTTTTGGAAAAAATTCAAAATAGGATCCCGTTTTGAAATTTTTTCAAAAACTGAAATTTTTCAAAACGGGATTTCGTTTAGAATTTAGGCTCGGGATCCCAAAGCTAAACATGATCCCACTTTTTAATAAACGAGATCCTTTTTAATATGTGGGATCTTGTTTTTTGCAAGTTGATTTCATTTTTTTCCCTAAGGAAAAAACTTCCACATTTTGTGGACTCATCTTCTTGTATTTACCCCTTTTACTTTCAACATTTTACATTTTGTATATCTCACTCCCGCTGAATAAGTGGTTAAGTTGTTTACTTTATTAGTTGTAATTTTGCTCGAACTGCTAAATAAGTGGTCGAGCTTATGGTTAGTTATCCGCCTACTGTACTTTCCCGTATTTACTTTCATAATGGCCGGCTAGCTGCCTACAACATTGTACTTTCATTTCCAAATTTCATCTAACGATCCCCTTACACTGTATGCTCTCACCTCTCCCACATCAGGATCTTGGTGATCAAAAAGTGAAGGGTTCTCTTTCAACTGGTTATGTTTATTGAGCTAACCTTAACAGGTGCATTATTGTATGTGAAAATTCAAAAAAAAAGCTAAGGGGGATATTTCAAAAATTACTATGGACCTATATGGAATCAAAGAAACAATTATACCAATCACTAGTATCATAGAAGTAATGGCTACTCAGGGAAGCAAATGAGGACTTACTATGACAAGAAATGGAATCAAAGGTGTACAAAAGAATATGGATCAAGGATGGGATCTAAGAAACATCAATAAAAAGTAACAAGGATCAACTATGGATTGCTAGATGATTGGTGATGGCATAATATTTGTAATGACTTGCAACAGTCATACTATTTATCTTCTTCTCATGCTTCAAAGATGAAACATCTTAAGGAGGGATGGCATGTTATGTACCTAGGGATATAAGATTATAATTTAATTAGATGGATGGAGATGCTGACATGTGGCACACATCTGTTAAGTTAGTTGTATTGAGTCATGTGAATAACTTGTGTAATTAATTATATCAGAAGTTGAGTAGGCCTTCATTAGGATTGCCCCTCCATTGTATTATTAGGAGGAGGTCTATATAAAGGAGGTGATTATCATTGTAAGATATGTGTGAATTATGATATTTGATCCGGTGGACATTTTTCAGTGAAAATTGAAGTGTCTTATTTTTCTCCAGAATCTGCACCATTAGAAAGATCTCAGCGTCCTGGTTCCAACGCAACTCGAACGGAGCGAAAAGGAGTCCGTTTGTACGAGTTATGGCCAGTCAAACCTTCGGTCAAACTAGGATCAGGGGCGTCCAGGAAGCGGAAAAAATGATTGTTTCAAAAATCAACAAAAACAGTGTCAAGTCGAAGAGCTCGTCGAGACGATTCCGGCAACGTTCGTTTCGTCGAAATCCGACATCGGAGGCTCAACTTATCAGCGGTCAAAGTTTGCAGTTGACTTGTTGAGGTGGACCGTACGGATGCTTACGTCAGCATTCCGTACTGTACGGACGATGAAGTGGCCGAACCGGATTCAGACACGTGGCTTCTCTGTCAGCATTGTACGGAACTAATCCGATCACGACACGTGGCATCCGTACACAGTCAACAGCACAGTGGCAGTCAAGTCGACATGACACGTCATCTCTCCGTACGCTCAGTCAGCACGCCACGTCATCACTCCGTGCACAGTCAGCATCCTACTCGGCATCGGCGTCAGCGCTATGTCATCATCCACGTCGGCAGATAGTCAGCATACACATCAGCGACAGTTGGCATGAGAGTCAGCGTACACGTCACGGCTTGTCAGGCCACGTCGACGGGTTTGACCAATCTGTGTGCGCCACGTGGCACCCTCCTGGTGCGACACGTGGCCTTCTACTCTGTCGTCGGCGGTCATTCTGTTTGTTAGCAAAATTTTGTTTTGAGTGCCTGCAAGGGGCTCGAACCCTCGACCGTTGGCATGCGAAATTTCCGGCTGGCCACTCCGCCAAAGATTTGGCCGTTAACTATATTTGGTGGGCTTTCCGTTTTGTTAAGTGTCGGCCTAAAATTGGCTATAAAAAGCCAGCGGCCGGGGTTGAACCCCCGACCGCCGGCCCAATAAAAGGCAATGCCACCGATACACCCCGCGAGCAGTCTAAAGTGTGAGTGGCGTGGGTTTAATTCATTGAGTTGTTAACCCGAATGCCCAAATAAAATTAAAACAAACTCCAAACTTTTATAAAAATTAAACAAACAATCTTTTTTAAGGATTTAATCAAACCTCCCAAACGGCAAAAGCCCGAGAATGATCAATGAAAGGGGCTAAAATAAATATTAAGGGAGATTTTCAAGATTTGAAATATGTTAAAAGGGAGGAGGTTGAAATTTGTAATGCAAAATTGGGAGATTCTTGAAGATTTTTATGTATTTGGAGAGATAAGGTGAATATTTTGCAAATCAATTGGTTGAGAGCCAAATTGAGCAAATTCATTGTATAAAAAAGGGGGCTTGAGAGGAGAGTGGATACAAGTTTTTTTCAGGTGACGAAGTCTTGAAGCTGTGGAGATAATCGAAAGAGAGGTCTTGTGGAGATTCTTTGAGTCATTCTCGCACGTCAGAGGGCTGTTATGCTGCCGAAGTGCTTGGAGAATGGTGGTGCTTTTGTAATTGATTTTGGAGTTAATCGGATCGGTCTCTCTATTGGAGTGGACCCGGAGACGTAGTCACATTCTGTGACGAACTCCGTTATCAAGCGTTGTTTGCACTTCTCTTCTTCTCTCTCTTTCTGTCTCTCATTTCTTTTCATTCTGTTATAATCACCTTGATTACGTTCTTTATGTTATTTCCTTAAGTTAATTTCATTTTAATTAACTTGAAATAAACATTGTAAAGCATTGTAAAAGTTAAGCATTTAAACTGCAATCTAGTCTAGATCCTACACAGATCAATATTGTATTGGGATCTCTTAGAGATATAGCGTGGAGTGACTTCTTCCATAAGGAGTATTGTATGGGGTTACCCTACCTCAAGGGTTTACTCTATTTCAAAATATATTAGATATTAAGACACATTGGCCCACAAACATCTCTAATATTGTGTGAGATCTATATTTTGCATTATATTATTTTCATTATTATATATTTGGATCTTATCATAAGCATGATTGGAACAAGACAAGGAGGTTAAGGATGTTCAAATTTATTGATGATAACGATAGAGATTATTTTGTCAACTTTACTTTAATGTCTACATATGACCTTGCCAACCCAACCTATGGTGGAATTATCATTGGGCTTCTCCTAACCTTAGAAGTGCTAAGATTGGAAGATCAGATGATAGTTGAGATTGGACGAAGGGATCATGAGAGAACACTTTGAAGGCGAAACTATTGGAAGGTCAGCAAAACAAGTGACGAAATTGAACATGAAATTCACAAAATCAGATTCCTATGAACCTCTTGGTTCAGAATTTTAAAACGAGGGGTGGATGAAACACCATGGAATTAGGGATTAACTAAATTTCTCTTCCAAATATTAGGATTTTTTTGAATTAGTAGTGAGGATTAAAGATGTACGAAGATGGTTATTCTAGAATAAATACATTATTTTTTTGGTTAGTTTTTTTATGTCTTTTGTATTCTGCAACATTTTTTTTCTGTTTCAATACTGAATTGCAGGTATTAAAAAAGGAAGTTTCTCTGCATCACATTGGGAGTACTAAGTAGATCTACCCCTCAATTTTTCTTTCTAGAAATAAACCTTCGTTGAAGCAATTCAATCACTGAAGCATCACCATTTGTAACAGATAGTTCCTAAGAAAATCATTGCAGTCTTCCCATTGTTCCTTTGAGATGTTTAAGACCAATACAACCATTTGTTATTTGCCTATAGGTAAAGCAGTAAATGTCAAATCAGAATGGAAAAATTGCAGCAAGAAGAAAGAGTCAAAGACCCAGATGAAAGAATGCCTAAACCAAATAGACTGTCCTTCATAAGCATTGTACAATCATACCAAACAACCGGAGCAAACAAAAATGTCTGCATAATAACATTAAACATGTGGCAGCAGTCTCTTATTGTCCAAAACAAGATAGATGCATAAGTTCTACATTCTAACTATAATTGCAATGTAGTTGCGTTGTAATGAAAATCTTACACAATTATGCTAATATCAGAATTCAAGATGCTGTTGCTGTTGTAGCTGTTTCTATTGTAATCAATATGGAGGAGAGAAATATGTTGATGATTGTTTGCCTTTCAAGTATCTAATTCATCTCATCGGCCTTAAACGGAAATATCCTTCTGTAAGCTAGCCTCTTGTTTTTCAACCTCTGGAATGCTCGCTGCGTTTTTTGGAACCTCTATCACAAGGCCATTTCTCTCATATGCCAACCTAAAAATCTGTTTCTCTATCTCTTTCAACAACTGTTCAGATACCATAAGTTGCTAACACAACTCTTGGTCATAAGCCTCACTGATTGTTCTTTCATTTTGCATATCTTCACTTACTTTTCCTAGCTCCTTAACTGTCTTCTCCAACCCCCGTACATTTTCATGACCGATGAGAAGATCTTCTGATAAATTAGGCCTTAATATTTGCAAGGGAGTTGATCTGGAAACCCAGAACTTTCTTCCCCTGTTCAATGAAAGACACATTATCTTCTAACTTTTGGCTCACACTAGATTTATTGGAAACTTGAATTGTAATGTCTTTACCGTGTGACACCTCCGCCTGATTGCAAAATTGCATGTCAGATGTAGCTTTCATACTTTTGACACTGCTCTCTCTGCGTGATTCCTGTTCTTCTGGCTTGCTGTTTCTGTCCTGTAAAAGTAACATTTGCCTGTCGATGCTACTAATCCTCTTTTTAGCACCTCCATATTCCTTGCACACGCTTTGAAGCTGACCTCCCAAACACTGATTGTTTTGCTTAAGCTTTTGCAGAGAGTTGTTCATAGACAGGGTTCCCTTCGCTTTATCTTGAGCCACCTCTTTCATGCCGTTGCTCATTTGTCTGCATACAGTGTCCATGTTTATAATTTGCTCATCTACAGAAGAACTTTTATTTTTCAATACTGCATTTTCACTTTGCAAGTTGTCTCCATTGAGTTTCTTCTCAATTTCGTTACTTGTTCTTCCCTTTTTAAGTAAATTATTCTCTTTATACAGATATGATAGCTCAGTCTTCAACTTTGCAATTTCTTCCTTGAGATCATGGTTTTCCTTATCTCTTATACTATTCTCTGCCTTTAAGCATGCGATCTCCTCCTTTAAATGTAGCAGCAGTTGCTCAAGTAAAGCAATTTCACCAATGAAACTTTTCTGCTTATTTGGTTTTGTTGGGTCTTGTTTTGTGACTGACTCTGTCTTGTCTTTGAAGCACTTGCATTTTTCCTGCAGAATGTGCAGTTGCTCTTTACCCCAGCTGAGCTCATTATTAAGAGCCCTCCTTTCTGAATCCAAAATCCGGGTTGACTTTTCCTGTTTCTGAACAGCAAAATTTAGATTTGCTATATCCTTCTTGAGTGTGCTGTTATGTTCTTGCAGCTCTTTCAGTTTCCTTTTAAGGGCGCGACAAGCTTCTGATGACTTGAGTAATTGCTCTGCCAACAATTTGTCGCGATTCTTGAGCAAAGTGATTGTTCCTTGCATCTGTGTGGTTTTGGATTTTTGCTCTCTAGCGTAAGATATTAACTTATTTGACAATGTCCTGTTTTGCTCTTTCAGGTCATTCAGATGTTCTTCCATGTCAGCCAATATCCTGGCTTTCAGTGCCAACTCTGCTGTCATGACTTCTTTCTCCTTTCCTAAACTAGAAAACATAATTTGAAGGTTCTTAAGCTCAGTGGCCTTGGCTGAAAGTTGCTTTCTCAGTTTCTGATTTTCTTTTTTGGTATGTGCAAGTTCTGCCTCTGAAGCCCCTGAACTTGTATTGATCCTATCACGCTCTTCAACCCATCTTTCATGTTTTCTTACCAAGCTAGCGTTCTCACACTGAGACTCCTGAAGTGCTAGTTGAAGATTCTCAATTTGTTTCTTTAGATCCTGAACCAACTCTTGCTTAGTTTGCATTTCCTGCTGCAAGGTCATTTCCTTTTCCATTGAATCAGACTTGTAGGAAAGTTGATTTCTGTCGTTATCTTTCTCAATCAGATAATTATAGGATTCATTTCCAAGGCTCTCTGAATCTTGCTGCATGACATAACTTCCTTCTTGCAAGTTGCTACATTCTAAAGGACATTCTTTCTGAAAACTTCTCTCCTTTTGTCTGATTAGAGCTGCACGATTCATCTCCTGCTTCTCTGCCTGCTCTGCTGATTTGCTTTTCATTGTACCGATCTCAAATGTTTGAGCATCAACTGTTCCAGTATCTTTGGTGATGTTCACCATTGTTTTAGATCCATTTTTGTTGTGAAGAGACTTCTGGAATTCAGTCTTAAGAATCACATTCTTTGTTTCAAAACAAAGAAGCTTATTTTGGGAACCTTCTACATCCCCTGCGATCTTCTGGCCTCTTTCCATCTGTGCCTGTAAGTTTTTTGCCAGTTCAACGTTTTCTTTCTTTAGTGAATCAATATTTTCATGAGGCTCCAATATACACTGAGACATTGGATCAATATGGGATCCTGCATCACTGTTTCTAGCTTCTAAACTCAAATTTTGTTCTCCCAAGTTCATTACTTGATCTGATTCACCAAAACCCTCTTTTGGAAAGGTCTCATTCTCTTCTTTTAGTTTGACAGAATCCATCTGCAATTCTCCAAGTCTTAGTTTCTGACCTTATAATTTTTTTTTTTGAGTTACTCAGGTACTTAGTCTTTCATTATCCTGTTCCAAATTCTGGAGCTCATTTTTCAATTTCAGAAATTTCTTGAATTCTGTATCTAAACTAGTAGTACAAGACATATCATCTGACATACCCCTATATTCTTCATCTGTGATACTTAGACATTCGTTAGAATTATCTGTGTTGCTCGATTCAAGGGATGCATCCAACCCATTTGGCTTGCCATTCATTTGAAATTGTCCGCCACTTGGAGAATTGGAAGACAATTCATGTAGCTTGGAGTAGGCTTTTGTTTGATCTCTTCATCCATTCCTACAGATAAATATTATTTTAGCCTAGAAGTCTATAACTTCCATAACAAACACAAGAAATGCCACTGTTGAATTCATTAAAAAAAATGAATTCAAAATGGAACGAGTATGGAAACATGAACTTGACAATTCTTGTCTGCTAAAAAGGACTTTAGAAATAGAGAGAAATAACCAGAGGCACCCATGAAAGATTACCTTCCATTATTTCAACAAGAAATTTGGAATCCTTGGGATTAATATGAGTGTCCCACAACTAGGAATCATAACTGCTGCCTGTTCTCTTCTTCATTGAGTATATAACGGTATCAACCAAAATATTGGTATTGCAGGTATTAGAATTGCACTGATCGAAAGGCAATAAAACCTACTTTATATACCTGGATCAAAACAAAGCGAAACACAGATTAAAAACCCAAACACAAAAAGATGTCAAATTCAGTGCAAAACTTCTAAATAAAAAATAACTATAAAACAATCTTGGAAAAATATCAAATTACTAGCCTAATTCATCAACACAAACACAGATCAATAGAAATTCTGAATTTAAAATAACTATAAAACAATCTTGGAGAAATATCAAATTACTGGCCCATTTTCATCAACAAAAAGACAGATCAATAGAAATTTTATATGTATTGAACTGAGGGCCATTAAAAGACATTAGAACAAACCATAGAGACATACGTTATGATCACAAATTCAAACTTGCAGAACGTTCACTAGAAAGTCACAGCTGTAGTTCCATCAGAATACTGAACTTTCGGCATTTAGACTGCAAAATGGCTCCTGCAAAATGGAAGGCATACGAACACTACCACAAATCCAATGACTTAGATTAGGTGGTCATAGCATTTTATATATTACTCATAATTACAGGACAGAACCTGCAGTATAGTGTTTAGCCAGTGCTATAATAATTACAACATAAATTCATAGTTAGGTGGAAAAAGAACTAAGCGTTCTTAATGCCATCAAATTCAACACAATCTGTACATATGCACAAAATTCCACACAACATATTTATAATCTACTTCCACCACAGAAAGAATTGAAATGAAACAAATAATAAAAATAATGAAACTGAAATAAAATCTAGAGCGGCATAAATCAGAGAAACCAAAAGTCTCAACTCAGTACAAGAGGAGCAACCCATTCATCTTAATAGTCTTACAAGAAATTCAGCTGGAATAGTAGATACCTTAAGCTTTTATGAGCTTTGACATATCAGTCAGTTTGTAGTATTCTCTTCCCATCGCTGGCATGGTCCCATTAAAGTCCAGCGCTACGAAGAGATGAGTTCAATTTTAATGCCCCTTATCTAAGGGTAGCTGAGTAAGTCAATCTTCTCGTGAGCTGTATATACTTTAAATTGCCGTCATCACCACGTCCTCCATATTTATATAAAGTAAAGCAGTCCAGCAAACCAATCCTTAGTTTTTCACAGGTTAGCGTTGTAGTTCAACATAATTAGTGAGAATGCATGCTTCTTAATTATGTCATTAGGGTACAAATTCTTGGAAATATGATATAAGAGATGAAATGATAAATTTTCCAAAATATGATAGATGAGTGATAAATTTTGGAAAATATGATATAAGAGATAACGTGAGAATCATGTTGAGAACGATTTTTATGAATGAAAACTCAAATTTTCACCGTCAGTCAAAAATATCTACACTCTACACTCTACTGCATGTCTTGATAAGAAGATGAACTTATGAATAATATAAAATCTTCCATTAAAATATCATTCATTTACTTTTACTTTGCCTTTACTCGTGACCTGTACTTTTTTTTGTTTTCTTTTGGAACGTTCCACAAGTTTTTAAAATGCAATCACAGCAATGTGAGGCCTCCAAGGCGAGTTTGACTCTGAATCCCAAAGTAGACGAGTAATCATTTTCTAGATACTACCAGAGCGGAAGGCACCGCCCTATATTGTGCATGTTGTGGAAGCACTTTTTGTTAGTTTAAGATATCATGGGAAATAGGAAGGATTTAGCCTGGGTTTGGTATCCGTCTCTGCTTTTAGGTGGGAGAAGGTTTTATTATCTTCTTTGTGTCTTTGTCAATCATTGAATGGCTTCCTTTGGTCAAGCCAAGTAATCTGTGGGGATAAAAGACAAAGTTCATCATTATGGTGCCGGAAACCTAGTATCTTTGAGATTAAGTTACAGTGAGCTGGTTTACAGTGCGAATAAATTTTCATTCATTCATGTGCCCACCACGTTCATGTGTAGCTACAGTCAACTGTTGTTTTTGTCCAC
Source organism: Sequoia sempervirens (assembly GCA_007258455.2). Classification (NCBI taxonomy): domain Eukaryota; kingdom Viridiplantae; phylum Streptophyta; class Pinopsida; order Cupressales; family Cupressaceae; genus Sequoia; species Sequoia sempervirens. The sequence goes on along the minus strand of VDFB02056268.1, from coordinate 9,793 downwards.
ATAACGTGTATGCCAGCGGGTAGTGTTTTAGTTGAAAAATGCATACCTAGACTTTTTTTAATTTCCTCTCATATGTTTGAAATGCATACCTGCATTTTATGAGGTCGCGGGTCTCTTCAGATTGGTTAAAGCATTCTGTTGTAGGCAGGAAGTCACGAGGTTTAGTCTCCCCCGTCCCCATGATACTGAAGGGTGTGTCACACCAACGTCACCAGCCACGTGAAAAAAGGTTTACTTTTCATCTACTTGTTCTTAGGTTAATGATTAGTGTATTAGTAGTATATTATAGTGTAGAAGTTAATAAATAAATTGGTTTTTATTTTATTTTATTTATTAATATTTTAAAAATTGGTCCTGATTTTTATAGGTTAGATATGTAATTGTAAAATTGAATCAATTTATTTATGTATGTATTAAAATATCTCAAAGTTTTTAAATTCAAACTTAAATTTGGATTCTCACGACTCTCTTCAACTATCTATCATACAATGAATAAAATGTAAAATATATAAATTTTGTTCTAAGATAGTGTATTTAAAGACAAATCCTAGATCACTTTTACATCATTGAAAAATTATCAAAGATTTTGATGTCATTATTTTTCAAGTATAATCAAAACATCAATTGTTTACATCATCTCTCCCAAGCATTCTTGTATATTTGTCTATTATTTTTAATTATCAAAGCATCAATAGTTTACATCATCTCTCCCAAGCATTCTTGCATATTTGCCTATTTTAATTATTGTTACAAGCCATTAACTCGGCAATAGAGCTTTAACAAAGGGAGAATGCCCTTGCTTAGCAAATTTCTCAATAGTATTTGTAGGCACCGTCCTTTTGAAACATAAGTTGAAGACACTAGGGTAACCAACACTATAATATACATATTAGTGCACTTTAGATCCATGTACACATGTTTAAATCCATAGTTGGATATCAATTCCTTAGTCCTAAAGGCGAACTAGGGTATTAGAGAGAGTTCACGTTTTCAAAAGTGTTGTTTGGCATCACATAAGATACTAATAAATTGTTGAATTGATTCCTAATATTTTGTATAACCTTATCTTCATCAAATTTCAAAGTAAGTACCATTGTTTAATTTAATTTATTTTTTTGTACTTATTTTAATTTATTATTAGTCCCAATTCACATAATAAGGCATATTTATTGCTTGCTTGCATTCATTATTTCTTTGCCCTAGATTATTTGAAAAATGTTTATTTTTCTTTTCATTTTGGTGAACTTGACTTGCTTACATCCCTTAGGCTTTATTCTTTTGACATTAGGGTTTTGTATCTACTATTTTTATTGCTTTTCCTTTACTTTCAAATTTAATAGGTTTACGATCCACTCTAATTTGTGTTTAATTAATCAATATATATTAGGATTTAGGTTTGCATTAGATGACATCTTTTTGACCATCATCCACCACCCTTGTTTTCACCCTTAATATATTCTTGCTACTTTGATTTTTTAGATTTGGGTACTTGTTTTGATTAAGATAAAGCGGGAAGGGCCCACTTTAGATTTGGGTACTTGTTAATTTTATGAGATTATATCAAATTCTAAACCTATTATATATTTTTCTCCTTTTCTAGGGTTTGTGAGTTGTGCGTATTCCAAATTTTTACCATTGTATTCCCTTTCCTTTGAGAAGAATTGCTTAACTCAATCCTAATATGGCTACCCATCTAGCTAATCATGAAATCATCAATTTCTCTATGGATAATACTCATCATTATGAGGAGAATTTTGATCATGTTGCACATGTGGATAAGTGTTATACATATACATTTATTTTATATTGTACCAAGTTTGAAGCTAAAATCTATTATTTTCCCAAGAGCAAGTCGTGCAATTTATTTTGGCTTGTCATATTTATGGTCCTTTTCTCAATATTTAAATAGGTTCATAAGAAGGAGCTCTTGAAGTCTTGGCAAAGAAATAGAGGATGTTGGAGGAAAATTTTGTTAAGGCTGAGATTGAGTATGCATCCTTATGAAGGGAAGACTCATCCAAATTCAATTCTATAATTTTCATTTTGAGGTGTGTGATGAGTCTAAAACTTGCCTATTTTTTATGCCCTTGAATCCTTATAATGCTCAAGTCTATCTATTTCATCCTTACCCCAGTCCCCTATTTTTTCCATTTATAGTTTACATAAAAATAAAGATATCTAATGTTCTTAAAAGAATGAAATATGCTTTATGATACTAAATTTTAGAGATACTCATCTTTTCGGGTGGATGAATGAAACATATTAAAATAATTGCCATAACGAAACATTTTGTGAGGGCTTCAATGAAGGATTGATAGCTTTAGAAGTTTTAGAAATTCCTAATTTTGATCATGTTTAACAAGCATATTTTGTATGATTATAAACCAAAGATTTGTTAAGTCTATTTCTATTTAATAAAACAATATTATAGCCTAAAGGCCTAAATATATTTTTATGGTTATGAGCCATAGGCAAACATAAACCATAACTTTTTATAGCTTAATTTGTTATAGACTATGTGATATATAAGTCATATCATAAATAATCTAAAGATCAAATAGACTTACTAGTAATATAGAAAGTATACTCTTTGTTTCGATCAAATAGACTTACTAGTAATATAGAAAATATACTCTTTGTTTTGATTAAGAAAAGGTTATAATAGCTTATCTTATCACCTAGTAGATCGAGATGAGGGCCCACTCAAGGGAAGCTAGTGATTCTTTTATGTTTTGTTGTTGTGTTTAAAGTATTATCTTTTATATAGAATTCCATTTTTTATATTATTTTGTGGTTAGTGTGTTGAAGTCATAAAATACAGAAGTGTGATTCAAGGATTTGTAGATTTAATTTTGTGCAAATATATACTGGTTTGTACTTCCTCTTATGAGTGAATTATATTTGTGATCTCAACTAATTTATGATAAGTTATACCAGCATTAATGTTTATTGTAGATGTTAAAAATATGCAAATGTTCAAAACTTAACATGTATTAGCATGGTTAGTTAATTAAAGCACAACAAATTAAACATCTCTATGAAATACTCTATCATGCTAAATATGCAACCAAAGAAACAATGAAACTAAACAAAAGCATATGAAAACATGATGCAAACTCTATCTCATAGTGGATTGGTGCTACTTTGATGTGGAAAGTAGCCCTTTCCCAACCCTTGATAAGCTTTCAAAATGTTGAGCAAGATGCAAGTGATGAAGACAAATTTGTGTATAGTGTAGATGCATAAAACTGTAGAAGTTGAGCAAATACAACTTCATAGGAGCCCAGTGATCTCTGCAAGAAAAAAATACCTGTTACAAGAAGAAGCAAAGAGAAGCAACAAAGAAGTTCTCAAAAGATGTGGAGCTCAATATTCACCAAAATGAAAATAAGAGTTCATATTACAAAAGAGAAGATTTCAACTACATGTAGGCCAAAAAACCTAAAAAAAGGAAACCCTAGGCTTGCAAAATAGTAATTAATAAAATAATTAATTACTATTCACCTAATGTTAGCTTAAGTGTAAAAAGAGGTAAAAGGGACTTTAATTAATTAAACAAATACTGTTTAATTAACCAAGTCAATAACCAATTCCTCTAACACCCCCCCTTAAGCTAGACTTAGGGAGAAGCTAAAACCTAGAAGAAGCTACTGAAAGCAAAAAACAATGGCTCCCGGAAACATGGCCAGATTAGGTACCCAAGTACAAGGAAATCTCTATGAAATGGAGAACAAGGAGAAAACCCAGTGGGAAAAAAACTCCTCTCCAAAAAGAGATAGAAGAACATGCTGAAAGAAACATGAAGGAAGGAAGGCCTCATAAAGTCCCCCCAAGGACAACTTCCTTCACCCCAAGCATGGATCGCAACTGAAGATAGCGCAGTGAGGCAAAAGGCTTCGTGAAGATGTCTGCAACCTGGTCGACAATGGTAATATACTCCAAGAGGAGAACACCCTCCTGAATCAACTGTCGAATGAAATGCATATGAAGCTCAATGTGCTTCGTCCGCTGATGCTCCACCGGGTTGCGAGAAATGTGTATAGCACTCTGATTGTCACACCAAAGAATAGTGGGACTATTAGGAGGAAAACCAAACTCAATCATCAACTGTCGAAGCCATAAGATCTCCTGACTAGCGAGCACAACAGCTCGGTACTCAGCCTCTGTAGATGATAATGCACGAGCAGTCTGCTTCTTGCAAGACCATGTGATAGGACCAGAGCCAAGACAAAAAACAAAGCCAGAAGTAGACTTCCGATCATTGACATCACCAGCCCAATCTAAGTCAGTGTAGCCAACAATGTGAGGATCACCTGATGTGTAGTGAATGCCATAAGAAAGGGTGCCCCTAATATACCACAAAATACGTTTGGCAGCTTGCCAATGACTCTCATGAGGATCATGGGAGAATCGAGAGACAAGGCCAACCGCAAAGGAAAGATCAGGACGAGTGTGAGTCAGGTACAACAAACTGCCGACCAACTGCCTGTAAAGTGTAGAATCTACAGAAGGAGTGGGGCAAGTAGAAGTCAAAACAACCCCTGACTGAAAAGGTGTGGGGGCAGGCTTGCAATCAAGCATGCCAAAGCGCTAAAGCATATCAAGAGCATACTTCTGCTGGTAAATGGAGATCCCATCAGAAGACTGAATCACCTGAAGACCAAGAAAATAGTGCAGAAGACTGAGATCGGTCATCTCAAACTGCTCCATCAAAGCTCGCTGAGCATGCTGAATCATAGAGGATGAACTACATGTGATGAGGAGATCATCAACATATAGAACAAGAATCAGGATCTCACCCTCAAGATTCTGAATATAGACTGTAGGATCAGAATGACAGCGTGTAAAACTAGTGGAGAGCAAAAAAGAGTCCATCTTCTCATACCAAGCCCGAGGGGCCTGTTTGAGACCATATAATGAACGCCAAAGTCTGCAAACCAAAGAAGCATCCTGAAAAAAGCCATGAGGCTGCTCCATATAGATCTCCTCTTGTAGGTCACCATGCAAGAATGCACTCTTCACATCCATCTGATAAATGGACTAGACCCGAGAAGCTGCAAGGGATAGGACAAAGCAAATAGAATTAATCTTGGCGACAGGGGAAAATGTCTCGGAGTAATCAATACCCTCAACCTGTGAGAAACCCTTCGCAACAAGACGTGCTTTGTACTTATCAATAGAACCATCAGCAGCATACTTGGTGCGATACAACCATCTGCACCGAACCATCTTTCTGCCCTTAGGAAGAGGACAGAGATCCCAAGCACTATTTCTCATCAAAGAAGAATACTCCTCCTCCATAGCACTATCCCACTCAGGGTGAGCGGTCACCTCATAAAACTTATGAGGATCCTCTGAAAGAGCATGACTCAAAAGACTAGAACCCGTAATATGAGAACGGGTGCGACGAGTGTCTGAAGGATCACCTGCTAGAGATCCTGTTGCCTCAATAGTAAAGTGAGCCCATTTGGGCATCTGAGGTGGAGCAAGAGGAGGTGGAGATGGGGGATCATCAACATCCTCATCATAATTATCCTCAACATAATCCGCCTCAACATAATCCTAAAGAGGGGCGGTGGGAGGAAGAGGTAGTGAAGGAGACACTGGAGACAGGGTATCCACTGTGGGAAGGCGCTCATCAAACTGGACATCCCGTCGAAACATGACCTCTCTGGAATCAAGATCAAACAACCTGTACGCCTTAACATCCTCACAGTAGCCGACTAAAATAAGGGGTCGACTCTTCCGCTCCATGGCTCTCCGCTGAGCATCAGGAATAAAGGCCCATGCCTCACTACCAAATACTCGAAATGATGAAACATCAGGCTTGTCATGAGACCAAGCCTCCTCATGAGTCATATGTTGAATCACCTTGTGAGGCATCCGATTCTAAATATAATTGGCACAATTAACTGCCTCAGCCCAAAAGGATGGATCCATGGACCTGGACTGAATCATACAATTCGCCATCTCCCGTAAAGTCCTGTTCTTTCGCTCAGCGACACCATTCTACTGAGGGGTGTAGGGAACAGTAAACTGATGCTGCAAACCATGCTCAATGCAAAAATCTCTGAAAGCCTGATTCACATACTCCCCCCCATTATCTGTACGTATCTGCCGAATAGAAAGGCCAGACTGCTTCTCTACAAATGTCTTGAAGATTCGAAAGGAATCAAAGACATCAGACTTGTACTTAAGAAAGTACACCCATGTGCATCTGGAGAAGTCATCAATGAATGTGAGTACATACTTGGCCCCAGAAAAAGGAGTGGGAAATGACATGAGGTCACTATGAATCAACTCCAAGGGTGCCAAAGCACGAGTGGCGCTTCCCTTCGGAAAGGGATCCCTGTGATGCTTTCCAAGCACACAACCATGACAAACACCGTCAGTGCAGGAAATCGGGGGAAGACCAAGAACAAGTGCCTGAGTACTCATCTGCTGAAGATATCGGTAATTGACATGGCCCAAACGCTCATGCCAAAGCTTACTCACGGAATCTGCATGTGCTATAAGAGATGAACCTATACCCGCAGAAGGCTCAAATCCATCAAATCTGTAAAGACGAGATGCAGTATCAACATACCTAGTAGCCACAATCAAATCAGAGTCATGGAGGTCCCGAATAACCACATGATGTGGTGAGAACTCAACTGTCTTACCAGAGCCAGAATGGAAAATCTGATAAATGGACAAGAGGTTCGTCGAGATGTCAGGAACAACAAGAACATCCTGCAGAGTACCCCCATCCAAGGTGACAGAACCTGAACCCAAGACAGAAAGTTGAGAAGAGTCACCCACTGCAATCTGTGAAGTACCACAAGAGGCAAGAGAGGTGACCAACTGCTGAGTATGAGTCATATGGTGAGAAGCACCAGAATCGAGAATCCAAGTGGACCCATAGGTCGATGCGCGAGCAGTGAGAGCATGACCTTTCCCTGTGGAAGGAGAAGACGACTGAGGTGAGGAGATGTTATGTTGCTGCAGGGCTTCCTCTAAAGCCTCTAATCGTTTCCAACACCTAGAAACTGGATGTCCTTCCTTGCCACAAAAGGTGCATGTGTCTGCTGATTTCTTCTTAGTCTTGGAGGAAGACTCACCAGACTGCGAAGATTTTCCCTGTTTCAGATTAAGTGGTGGTTTGGAATCAGACTTAGGAGGTGGTTTGGAGGAATGCTCACGACCTGTTGAATCTTTCTTGGGCTTCAGTTTCTCCTTAGATGACTGAGCAACCAATGCTTTGTTCTTTGATCCTGAGAGCATATCAATCTGAGAAAGGTGTGACTGCTCACGAGACAAACGCTCACAAAACACATCAAAGGTAGGAATGGTAAAACGAGTACCCAGACCATCCATGGTGGAATAGAATGAAGAAGCAAATATCTGAAATGGACCACGAAGCTTCGAAAGGATCAAGTAAATGCACTCTTTGTCTGACTTATTCTTGCCACAACCCTGTAAAATAGTGCGGATTGTTTTGAACTGGGTCAAAAAATCCTCAATGGTGGGAAATGATTCAGGTAACAGTGAAGTCAGCTCGCCTCAATCTGTAATGCTCAGAACTCATTAATGGTCCCAAAAAGTGTCTCAAACTTCAACCAAATGTCGCGAGGAGTGAGCAAAGCATCAAGGTGAAATAGAAGGCTATTTGAAACGTGCAGAGATAGCAAACCCATAGCTTCATCCATCTTGTTCCTGTGCTGGAGAATCTCAAAAAGACGCTGCAACTGAGGTTGAACCTCATCTAGACAAGACCACAACCCTCGGGACCTGAGAAGCCTCGTCATACGAGACTTCCAGGTGTGATAGTTGTGTGATGTGAGTAACTCAACGGAGGAGTCTGCCATGAAACCCTGCACCTGTACCTGTAACTGTACCTGTACCTGCTGGTGTTTTTTATTATTATGTGATCTTTCAGAATAGACAGAAGATGCAGAAGGGTTTGATTGTTTTTGAGAGTTTCGGTGTTCTGGATTTCTAATATAAATGACAAAAAGCGAGAAAAAACACCCCCCACAAAAGAGAAACCCAAACCCTAGTACAAACGAAGGAGGAAGCAATGCATAAGCAAAAAAGCTTCAAAAAAATTCGCATGTACCTAAATAAAATTTGAAGAACAAGGATCACATAGCTGAATAGTGCAGGATGAGAGCTTTCCAACGCCTATTCGTTTGCGAAAAACGGAGTCTGGATGCAAAAGATATGGCTCCGGGAGTGCAAAAAACAAGTTCTGACTTTGACTGAGAGAACAACATCAAAACGGAAAAATCAGGAAATCAGACCTGATCCATCAGAATGGTGCCAGAAGTAGCTTTCCAACGGTATCTTGTTTGAAAAAAACAGAGATCATACGCCCATTGGACACCCGATTTTGTGAAAGCTCCTAAAAATGCACAAGAAGGTCCTCCAAAGCCCTCAGGGGCTAAAAAAAGAGACCCCTGGTCCGTTGGGCGACCAGGGGCTGGGCATCAGATTCGGCAGCTGGGCTTGGGTGAGCTCGGTGAGTTGGGCCGGCAAGCTCAAACAAGCTCGGCGAGCTGGGCTGGCAAGCTCAGACGAGCTCGGCGAGCTGGGCCGGTGAGCTCAGACGAGCTCGGCGAGCTCGGGCGGAGCTCGGGTGCAGCTCGGCGGAGCTCGGGAGCGCGGGCTCAGCGGAAACCACGGCGGTCGGGAGGTGGAAAGCAGGGTGGCAACCGGTAGGGCAGTCAACGAAGGCGGCAGCAAACAGGGCGGCAGTGCAGGCGGCGGCTGGGACGCGGAGTCAACAAAGCTAGCGGAGACAGGGAAAACCACGGTGGCCGCTGGAAAAACAGCAGGAGCAGAGGTACCAGAAGGCCCGTTGGGGGCAGTACTAGGTGAGCTTGGTGATGGTGGTGGCAGTACGGGTGGATGCGACAGAGAGAGTGGCGACCGCGGGGGAGCTCGTCAGAGTCGGGGAGCTCGGCGGTGGACGCAGAAGCGGACTCGGCATGACGGGGAGCTCGGCGGGGTCGCGGGAGCTTGGTGGATGCAACAGAGATCGGCGCGACGGGTGGTCAATAGGGCGGCAGAGCTCGACTGGGAGCTCGGCGGCTGGTGGCCATCGGGTGGTGGGTGGGTGGCGACCACCCTCTTCACTGGGAGCGCAGAAAAAAAAGGAAAAAACCTACGTTTTTTTTTTCTTTGAATTTTTTGCCTCAAAAAATGTGTCTGGGGCAGTCAAGACCCTGGGCTAAAAGAAATTTGCCTCCAAAATCACTTGTGGCCAAATTGGACGTGCCATATATGAAAATATGGGTTTTTAAAAAAAATCGTTGGGCAAGGAATACAGAAACCCCAGATCTGCTTCCAATGAAAAACTTCTCAAAACAAGAACAGGTAGCTACAAATCTGAAGCTCTGATACCATGTAGAAGTTGAGCAAATACAACTTCATAGGAGCCCAGTGATCTCTGCAAGCAAAAAATACCTGTTACAAGAAGAAGCAAAGAGAAGCAACAAAGAAGGTCTCAAAAGATGTGGAGCTCAATATTCACCAAAATGAAAATAAGAGTTTATATTACAAAAGAGAAGATTTCAACTACATATAGGCCAAAAAACCTAAAAAAAGGAAACCCTAGGCTTGCAAAATAGTAATTAATAAAATAATTAATTACTATTCACCTAATGTTAGCTTAAGTGTAAAAAGAGGTAAAAGGGACTTTAATTAATTAAACAAATACTGTTTAATTAACCAAGTCAATAACCAATTACTCTAACAAAAACTGTGGATAGATTTCAAGTAGAGAAGGCCTCTATTTATAAGTTAGAGTTTT